>CM071791.1:44383746-44983746 GCA_036559045.1 Platycarya longipes
TATTTTTAAAAAATATTTTAAGATGTTAAAAAAATCATATAATTTATTTTAGATGATTTTTTTAATATCTTAAAACATTTCTTAAAAATACAAAAAAATTCAACGTTATTTAAAAATACTTAACTAAAAATTATGTAAAAAAAGAAAGAAAAGACATGGGATTCCAAAATGGGAAGAATAGCATTTCCCTTCTATTCTATTTGGGTCTCAGGTCTACAGCTTGAGAATGTAGCTAAACAATAGAACTTTCCATGCTTTCGAGTAAATGGCTGATCATTAGCTTTACTGATATGGGAGAGTAAAAAACGCTCTATATAAGCTTTGCAGATTTGTTGGGAAGCTCGCTTGGCAAAGGTTTAGATGATATTAAGCGAATAAGTGGCAGGATTTTTCCATAGGGGCACTAATGCTGTTAGACAGGGCTAGTGTGGGTAGCAGTCTAGTAGAGTATTCTCCTTCACTATTATTCATTATGTTATTATTAATTTTCACAAACTTTTTAATATTATTTATGACTATTTATTATTATTCAATATTTTATTATTATGTTTTCATTACTATTAATGATAGGGAGAATTGCAACATCAGCAAATGTTTAGGGAAAATTAGATTTATTTAGGGGGTTCTAGGAGTGCTGTAATTGCTGATGATAAAACCCCTGAATCCTGATACTTTTGTTACTTTCTGCTGACACAAATGCGTTAGCAGACGTAGGAGGGTTATGCTATGGATATATATATTGCTTGCGTTTCTGTGCTTTTTCCACTTGAAGGGCTACAACAGGGTTGAGACTTAAGTCTACAACTAATGTTACGTATTTTGATACGATCGAGCGAAGGTTATGTTAACTATGAAACACAGGCCCCCAAAAACTTTGGCTTTTTGTCCAATCTAAAATGTCTGTTGGTTGTCTCTATGCTTGCGTGAGATATAGAAAGTTGGGAGGGGGGTGGAGACGAGTCATTTCACGGCTGGTAATGCAGTCCACTCACAAGCGTGGTGGATGATGTGCAGCCATTTCTGCCATTTTTGTTTGTTCTTTACGTTGATTGCTTGGAACACCAATGGCTGATGCCGCAACCCAGACTTGATTTAATTTCTGACTACTTGCTGAGAGAGAGAGAGAGAGTATACTTAAATCGTGGGTGTTTTAGCAAGCACACCAATTGGTGTCCAAATTGTCGTATTCGTATGTTTGTCACCCCTTTTAACAATTGTAGTGTCATTTCAGGCCCCAACATTTTCCCATTTCTTTGGTTATGATCATCAGCACATCGTTTTCGGTTTCCGAGAGACAATTACTTGGGTTGAGGTTCGGCCTTATATCTTGTCGCGCAAATCACTAATACTGTTGGGAATTAAAAAAAGGTGATACCATCTTGATGATCTTGGGCACTTTTTACTGTTGTTAATTAGTCTTTATATATGTGTGTGTGTGTATATATATATATATATATATATGCTTAGGTTATGTTTTTTTATATGAAAAGAAAAACAAATTGAAAAAGAAAAATGCGGGGGTTATGTGCAATTAATTTGCTCTCTTTCGCTTTTCAGAAGGTCTTCAGGTGATCTGAAAAAGTGCCAGACCAATGTCTCATTCGGGGCATATATAAATATATATATAAATATATATATATATATAAAATTATAATTATATATATTTGGTGTCATACAGAAGCAAGTGGTTTTGAATCTTCTAAAAACCTGGATGGATTTAAATCAGGCTCACTTATTATTACTCTTGCAATATTGCAGTACCGGAGTTTCTAATTCAATTTTAAAGAAATCCCTTCTGTAAAAGTTTATTAGCCTCGCATTAATCTGTATATATATATATATATATATATATATATAAAATGAACTTCCTCACTTTCTATCAGATTCTCCTTCATGTGCTCATCCACTTTCCCTGCATCTCATTATGTTATTAAATAAAATTCAAATAATATACAGATTTTTTGTTTTGTTTTTTGTTTTTTGGGGCAAATAATATACAGAATTAAGTTAAAAGCTACTTCCTATATAAAAAAATAAAAAAAGTGAAAAGTTACTTAATAGAAGTAGGCATATCTAATCAAGTTAGTGATTTTAAGTAGAAAAATCGTGGTCTAATATATTTTTTCTTTTTGGGTTTCTGAACGAATTAATGTCTTTTAGTTTTGTATTCAATTGATTCAGAAAAGAGTTGCCACTCTGTTAAGGTCTCTCTCTCTCTCCTCGCAACTCTGTTAGTTGCCACTAGCCAACAGATCAGTTGGAGAGAGTTGGGTGGATAATTAAGACACTACTCAACCCTATTATACTAATTTATATTGATAATATTTTTAAGAGTTTTAACTCATGATTATATAATGGCTCAAACCTATGTCAACTAATTAGTTATATTAAATATATTTAGTTATCGATGCGTGATAACTGATAACTAATGACTGGTTAATATTGACTAACATGACTTAATTAGATGCTTGATTGTGAAATTGAATTGTTGAATTATTGGAGTCAATGATTTAAACCAAAGTTATCTAATCCTTGTACAAAATCAAAAGATTTACCTATAAATCCAACCACATCTCCATGATCGATGGATCTGTTTCAACTATGAAATTAATGTGGGTACGTCACTAGTTAGCTAGTAATTAAACACACATTACAAAAAGCCAAAAAAAAAAAAAAAAATTACAAAGAAACAAAGTTCATGTCGTTTTCAGTAATGGAGAGAGAGGCTAGGCCTATGGCTCTCATAGTGTCCACATGAGAGGCATGCAATCAAACAAAGCACTCACTCCCTCTAGAGTACCTGCGATCATTGTTAATTTGTGTGGCCCTCAAGAAGTGGCTCTGATACAAATTTTCTATAGATTCTCCCAACCCCATCGGATTCGGAGGATATTTCTTTTAGGGTCGTGGGGCCTAAATTTTATTATTACTTCAATCATTTTGAGGTTGAAATTTTAATGTTTTGGGAAGGAAATCATGTACATTTTGCAATGGTACTACTACTGGCATGCAAACTTTCTTTTGCTTTTGCCTTTGGGACCTTTAATTTGCTTGCTTGCTTGCTTTAATTTTATAGCTTTTGTCTCATGCTTGCTTCTTGCTTTGTTTTGGTTACAACTTCATTAACCCTACACAAACCAACAGGTTACATGAGTTCCCACATTGCATTGAATATTTCGTAATTATTTCTGTACGTCCATTTTGTAAGCTGGTCTTAATGGGTGCTGGGCTACTCTCATAATTATCAAAAAAGAAAAAAAATTTGTTTTGAGTCTAAGATTATATAAACACTATAAGAAAAATGGTCAAAAATAATCAATCTGATGCATTTAAAAGGGGTAGAAATAACTAAATTAATTATTTCTATCCTTTTAAATGTATCAAATTGATAATTTTTGCTCTTTTTTCTTGTAGTAAAAACTCCTCCTCCATTTTTTGCTTCAAAAGATGATATATTTGTACCATGATGACAAAAAATATTGGTCAAGAAGAACTGGATTATGAATGTCGAGTTGGTGAGATACTTGAAAGACATGCACCATGATAGATTTTATATATAAGATCAAGAGTGTTGGAGGATAGCTACGTGCCAAACAAACAAAATCAAAACAAGCACGCATACACATACACACACACACACATATATATATATATATATATATATCTCATGTAGGACAATATTGAAACTACTGATGATCAGACGAGCATGCTTCAATACTCATGGTTGCCAGAATTAATGTCTCAAGGATAGGGCCGGCGCATATTGCCATTGGAAAATATTTTATACAAAATAATTATATAAAAGTAAATTTATAAATTGATGTGATTAGATGTAACATATCAAATTATAAATTTATTTTTATTATAAAATAAATTTAATGAATCTCATAATACTATATCAATTTATAAATTTATTTTTATATATCTTTTTATATAAGTTGCAATTTTCATCACTATTTATATCATCCGTTATAAAATTAACGAGGCACGCTTGCGCGCGCACATATATATATATATATATATATATATAAAATATAATATAATATAATATATAAAATATTTCACGATCGTAATTCATAGTAGTAGTACTACTTGATGATTAGAGGATCTTTTGTTTTCACACTTGTCTAATTGGAGTACGCATGCAGAGCCTGCAGCGTGTCGAGCTCAGGTTGGGGGATTGAGTACTCGGAAGGTGCATGGCAACCAGCTCGTGCGGAAATTTTCTGCTAATTTTTTTATCTCCATCAGGCATCAGCACTTTTTATTTTCTAGTACGTCTGTTGATTATCTAAACCTAATTCTTTGTTTAATACAAAAATATAATATAGGTTAGTGGGCATTGGCAAAAAACGACATTCATTCATTATTCATGATCCTTAATTAATTAATTACCTTATAATAGCTATTATTTGGTGAAATTAATAATATAATTTATTTGGTCTCATTTCACTATCGTTCACACGCAGGATCATTAACTTAATTAACTAGCTTGGAAAATAAATTACGAGTATAACTTGTACAACGTCGTCAACTTCTTTTATTTAATGTAGAGTATTACAAAATTATACTTTGGTAAATGGCTGGCATTGGTCATAAAAATGACAATGATCTTCCATTATAAAGTATTAATAATTACTATCAGGTGAGACCATTTATATTAATTATATCTCATGCATTTAATTGCTATGTGTTCATACGCAACCTTGGAAAAATGACCAGCACTCTTTGTAATTAAAGTTCTCGCAATACTTACGAGAGCATGTACTTTGGGATGCATGAAAAGCATCAAAGTATCCGAGTCCGTTTGAGATTGCGTTTCAAGTTTTAAAAAATATTTTAAATAATTAAAATACTTTTAAAGAAAAAAAATGACGTGTTTAATAATTTTATAAAAAATATTTTAGGTAGTTAAAAAAGTTAAAAATCAATTTTTTTAAAAAGTACTAAATTAAAACTTTTACAAAAAAACTCATAGATAAGTATATATTTTTAAAAACTATCGTAACTAACTCTAAAAAATATTTTAAACATATAAATCTCAAACAACAAATGATATTTTAGTAATAGAGTTTAATTATTACATTAAACTTTAAGTTATAAGACTTTAACTAAAAGTAATATTTTTCACCACAATTCTAAAGATGTACTTAATCCAAACATGGTGTGAAATCTTTGTTCATCTTGGCCAGAAAAAAGAAAATCCATGAGTGAAACGAAATCAATTTAGTGGAGCTTTTTTTTTTTTTTTTGGGCCATTTTACAGTTTCGTTTCTTCATCAGCTCCACTTAATAAAGCTCCATAAAACTGTAGAATGGAGAAAAAGCTCCACTAAACTGAAAAGCAAAATGGAGGAGATGTTTTTATTTTATATTTTATATCTGTCCACCTAAGCAATAATTTCGTGGCGCTACATAATAGGCTTCCTTAAGTAGCACTATTCATACTTAATTAAGGTCTCTTTATTTTTACACTGAAATGAGTTAAGATAAGAATGAAAAATTAAATACAATATTATTATAAAATATTTTTTTAATATTATTAATATTTTTAAAAATATTTTAAAAAATTAAATTATTTATTTTATTTTGTATGAAAATTTTAAAAAAATAATAATAATTATATGAGATTGTATGAGATAAGATATGAATATTTGTAAAAGTGAACAAAGCAGTTGTAGTATTGGTTCATAACTAAAATATCAATCCTTTTGATCTTCTCTCTTTAGTTAATTCTCATGTGTTGTTTCGCTACATTAATACATGTATTGAGTATTCAACGTGTTAGCTGATCATTAATTATAATAATCTAATATTTGTTTCAAACATTTTAGTACCGTTGATTATTATGATTTATAAGATACTGATCATGATGATCATGATCATCAAAAGCCATATTGTGAATGAAGAATTTTAGTAGTACTAGATTTAATATAATGTAATCAATTTGGCTTCAAATTGCGCTGCATTCGCGCCTCCCTCATGAGTACCATATGTCCAAGTGATCGAGTTAGGCTTAAACCAAATTAGCACAAGTTGCGATATTGGAAGACATGCAATATGCATGAATATAAGCTAAATGCACCGCCGGATAACGACAGATCAACTATCGCCATTATTGAAAATAAACAAAGCTAGATAGCTTAATGGTCATCACCCTGCAGATAAGCTAGCGCTGATCTTGTATTAGCTGCCCAAGACATTTTCCCAAGTTGAAACATGATGATGAGTAAATACATTAATAGTGGATAATCTAAGACCACACATGATAAATGCCATGATCAGACAAGTAGCTAGCATGATAACAATGACGAGGACATGATAAATTGTACTCATATTAACCTTAAATTCTCTTAAAATAACCCAACACTTTATTATCCACATTCTGAGTGGATAATCAAGACCTTATGTTAATTAGTAAGTAACCAATTAAGTAGGCTAATTAATATTGCACCACCAACGTCCATTATATAATAATATCTATTCTATCATAATAAGTGGTTATTTAATAGTCACTTAACGAGTTTTTTTATTTTACATTAACTTTTCTTATTTTTTTGTTAAATTTAATATCCACTTAATATTAGATATTTAAAACATTAGATATGATTTAAAATTTAGATTAGATTAGTTAACTATATAATTTTAAAATATAGACGAGATTAGTTAGATATATAATTTTAAATTATATCTAAATTATAAATATATATATATATATTATAATTTAGAGAATATAAATCATTCCATTTGTTTAAATTAGGTAAGTTATAAATTATATATTTGAATAAATTGTTCCATTTTTTTGTCTTTATATAAATTATCTCTTTAACTAAATTTAAATAATTCAAATTTAATTATTACCATTTTCAACTAAAATTGAATAATTCAAAATTTAGATGCGTACGGATTGTCACCATTTTCAATTAAATTTGAATAATTCAATCTAAAGCGACAATTAAGTTGTCATGTCTTCTACCAATATATACTTTAATATTTAATATTGTTTTAGAATTTTTTTAATATGGTGAGATATAAGTTACATGATATATACGTGGATAGAAAAGCAAAAGAATATTTGCTAAAATTTACTTTTTATTTTCATTTATTAAATTACTTATTAATATTATTTTTTTAAAATTATATTATTTTATAAAAAAAGAAATATTTTGCTTAACTAGATAATTTGCACGTTGCTACCTACCTAATATATATATGAGAAATGATATTTATAGTGTCCAAATTTCATTTTTTTTAAAATAAAAAAGTAGATAAACCTAAGATTTATATAAAAATAAATCAAAATTTTAATGATAAACTCTATTTTTTTTAAAGGAAGTAACTTGCAGAATTTGCACGCTCAAAGATTATATATAATATTATTATATATATATATATATATATATGATCATGGCCAATGCGCACATCTAAATTAAGATGATTATATTATTGAAATATAATAAAGTATTATATATATAATTTATTTATTTTGATTAAAAAGGAGAGATTTTTAGTTTAAAAAAAAAAAGAAAGGAGAGATTTTATTTAAATATGATAAAAGTAGGCAAAAAGGAGAAATGATGAATTAGGTCTTGTTTGTACATGCATACGGTACCTGGTGACGGCCGGGTCATCCTGATCTTACAACCAATAATCTCTTGAGATCTCATGACCTCACAAGAAAAAACAAGTTGCAAAGTAACATGATTGATTGTTGGGAGGAATATTCGGATGACCGCACGTGGCTTGTAGCACATCATGACATAGTGTACCAATTTAAGGCATGATAAAATTCAAATAGAAAAACAAATTAACGCGTAATTTATTAAGATTTTCTTGACCAAGTGATCAGCATTTCATGTAGAATAATTGTTGGCAATGAAAATCTTCTCATTTATAATTTAAAGAAGTGATATATATATATATATATATAATGTTTTGCAAGTGATAAGTTAGATGTATCATCTATATGATAAAACTAATTTTATTATATAATAAGTTATATCAAATAATGTTAATTTGTGAATTTATTTATATATATATATATTTTTTTTTTTGTGAACAAAACATTTGATCTCTATAAGTACTTATAGACCTCGTTTAGTTATACAAATTATCTTATTTAGTCATTAATTTTTTTTAAATTTTTATACAAAATATAATAAATAACTTAATTTTTTAAAATTTCAAAATAAAAATAATATTATAATAATATTTTATTCAACTTTCATCTCATCTTATTTTATGTTCAATAATATAATTTTATAACCTAATATTCTCAAAATTATATGTGGCGCCTAGCTATGACAGAAAATAGAATGTTAATCTCTCATCAATCGTGGGTAGATAAATGAATATTTAATCTTAATCTTAGTAAACTTAAGAATCCAATTAGATTATAAACAGATGATTAACTGGAGATGATCACGAGACATTCATCTCCTCATCAGTAATCGTATAAGCAATCAACAAACATTAATGAAGGTTGGCTTAGTGGGGTGCACACTTGGTACAGAGCTGAGAACACCTTAAAAATTTGCCACCGCCCTTTATGGGTGGGGGAGGCACCAAAAAGAAAAAGAAAAGCCTCCGAAAAATATAAAGACAACCAGTGTTAGAGAAAGAAAGAAGATTTAAAATTTTTTGGAGTGTCTTTTGGTTGAGTTGACAGGCTGAGCAATAGGGTTAGAAGGTGGTGCACTAAGCACCCATGCGCGCTCGTTAGCAAGGGACCCACAAGGTCACATCTATCATGCGCCCGCGTTTTTCTCGTCCCCCTTGCCCTTCTCTTCTCTGCATTATTTGCTGAAATTATTGTTTTCTGGGTTTCTTTCTTCCTTTTTCTTTTTCTTGTTGATATTTTTTTGGACGGTGTGTTTGGTACGAAAAGGAAAGGAGTTAAATCAAAGTAACCGTTATTCTAGGGCACTGCCCTTCCCAAGGTCATCAATCTTCCCAAAATACCACTGTCATTGGCTTGGACGATAATGATATTGGAAGGGTAAATTGGGTAGGGTGCAGAGATATGGGTAATGATATTCAGAGGTAGATAAGATATGTAAGTTGGGTGAGGGGCTATGGCCCCTCGGTTGAGTTCTATCATTACTTTGAGATCACAGAATTTTTCATGGCATACACACTCTGCATTTGGTAGAAACAAAATATACCATGATGTCTATGAATTATGTTTTCCAACAGACATGAGTTTATTTGGTAAAGCAAGTGTCGGAATTATAAAAGATCCCATAAAAAAATAAAAAGAGAAAATGTGATATCTCTTATGATAAAAGTAACTATATATGAGATCCTATATTACTTATGAATGAGAAGTTTTCATTCATTATAAAGTTTAAATGATGCTCTAATTATATTATTAACTAATCTTTTCGAAGTATAAGCTATATGATCTGGATCTTCAATTAATGTAGTATAGAAAAACTTTGCATGCTTATGATATTTAGATGTGGGGTATGCACAGTGAAACTCACCACCCTCTTGCATCATAAATGCAGACAGAATAAAACATGTGTGATTCAATCTTACTTTCTGTGGATTAGAGTGGGAAGAAAAAGGGGGGTGGAGTGAGCCTATCTCCTGAATTTTGACTCGAGAATTTAGTGGGAAATGTAATATGATTTTAAAAATGTTATCCATTTCAAATATTCAATGCTTTGCTTAATCTGATCAAAATGGTTCTAACACAATATTTCCATCTTCTCGTCCAAATTATGATTATGATCCTGATCCTGGGTTTGACAATTTGGGTAATTAAGCACGAGTTTAGGCTAAAGGCAGAGAGGAAAGAAAAAGGAGGGAATTTTTTTAAAAAAAAAAACGTGTCACAAAAACAATAAAAATTGATAAAGCTGTTTAATGATGAAAATACTTATTTCTGAAATCGTTGACAGTTGACACTACACACTCCTTGGCACGACAGTGGCCTTATTTGCAACTTTTGACAAACTGAAAGAAACACATAATTGCAATGATGCAGCTTATGCAAAAGTCATAGTGAATAAGTTTGTGAAACGTATGAAATTACTAATTATAAAGTTAGAATAGTTAATGATGTAGTTAGTGAGGGTTATAATTAATATATATCTAAGTATACTTAGTGGTAGGAATTAAAGGTGAGGTCGGATTCCATTTTTACTATGATATGGCAAATCAAATCAGACTGAAAAAACAGAAATTAGTGTTCCCAAATGGATAAAGATGCCAATAAGAATACCGATTGGGATCAGCCAAGTAGTTTTTTATAAAGAAAAGAAGATAATATTCAAGTGGCAGGGGTCAGTTTTGAGCTTGGAAAGTCCAGTTAAGTGCAACATTGTCCGTTTATTATAATTTATTTGTATGGTAAAATATACAGGTACAAGTAGACAAGAATAAGTAGTGATGTAAGCCTCCAACCACAAGCAAAAAAAAATTAGGGAAATGGAAAAAAAAGAAAATGGAACAGGAAAAGAACAATCACAAGACAAGAAAAGAAAGATGAGTCTAAATCTGTCTAATGATAATATTGACCATTTGGTCCACTCATGACTAAACCAGACCCAACCCCAGTTGGAGAGAGAGAGAGCATTTGCATAAATAGGGTTTTGGCTATGTATGCATTAGAAAGCTTTTCATTTTAGTGGAAGACTGCATTTCAAAGTACATCCATTTTCTCTCTTTTGATTCCCATCACCATATTGTTGGGGTTGTCCCACGTCAGTTATGAAAAAGATTGGTGGTTAGTTTATAAGTGTGAGGAAAAATCTCATCTCTTGAGCTAATTTTTGAAGTTGAGAGAGGTCCAAGACCACCCAATACTAGTATCAGAGCCAAGTTTACGAACAATCTTTGGCCTAATAGTCTGCAGGAAAAACGGATTGTCGCTCCTCCGACCCAAGACCTGATGTGTGAGGAGAAGATTGTTGGAGTTGTCCCATATTGGTTGTGGAAGAAGTTGGTAGTCAGTTTATAAGTGTGAGAAAAAACCTCTTCTTTTGAGTTAGTTTTTTAAGTTGAGAGAGGCCCAAAATCACCCAACACATATAAGAAGAATTTTGTACTCAGGTAACCCTAAAGTTGAGTGTCCAAGACCATATATTCTCCATGTTTATAAATAAATCTACCAAAACTTGACAAGATTTCATGTATATAAATGCTTGAAAACTTACCAGTAATTAGTTGAATGAATAATAAAAGTAAACCAGATTACCAGTAGTCGAACTGCACTTGATTTTCTTCTGCTACCCTCTTTAGTGCAAGCTTATCCTATGCCCGACCTTTACATTTTGTAATATAATGACAACAACTAACACTCTAAATAAAATACGACTCATTAAGAAAAGTAATAAGGATAGACTTCCTATTAAAATCATGGTTAGCATTTGTCTTTGTCATCCTAGACAGATATTCAAACTCTAAAAGAAGTGGCAGTGATCACAAGTACAGAGAAGAAGCCACCATTAAAAATTGGCTAACCTTTCATCTGTTGCGCTTTACTTTCAATTAATAGAATCAATAGAATAATGCTCTACTTTCATTCAACTTTATAAAAGTATAGTCATGCTCTAGTGCACTCATCCATTGCTTCAACTACTACTGCTTTCGATCCCTTGAACTATGAATCCTCTTGCAATAATCGTACAGTTTGAACGTAAGTAGCAGAATTAAGGTAGCATGGTTTCCTACTAGCTGCAGTACTCTAATATTCACTTTAATATAAGGGAAATACTTTAATCATAAAAAAATTATACAAAAATAAATCTACAAATTGATGTGGTGATTGATGTAGTACATCAGATCGTGAGTCTACTTTTAATGTAAAGTAGATCTAAAATATATACATCATGCGAATTTACTTTCATGTCAGTTTGTGAGTTTATTTTTATATAATTTTTTGTGTGTGTAGCAGTTGTTTTAGTATAATATATGTAATTAATGATGTTTATGATTTTGCAAATTGACGTGAAAATGGCTGATCTACTGTACTTCATTGTAATGGAGATTTTGTCTTATTGATCATCAACCAATGATTCATTATAGAATAATAACTTTCTGCATATTGCCAACTAGACTCGAGAGCTGCTTGAGAAATGGACGTAAAATTTGGTAAAGGTTCACGTCACGACCATTTTCACTTACTCCCAACTTCAAATATTAAAAAATTAGTGGATTGGCCATTCTTGGTCATAAGATACATTCCCCTTTCATGTGATAATTAAGAAATAAGAACTGCTAGCTCTTAACTTGATTAACAGCTTTTTTTGTGTGGAAGTTTTATGCCTAATCATGTCAGATAGAGGAGGATCATATTAGTCGATGAAAATTATCAAAAACAATGAGGGTCAAGGCCTGTTGATCTATTATATTTAGTCTCTCATTCAAGTGGTAATTGAGTCATCAAACTCAATATAATATTTCGTAGTTATGGATATAGATAGTACAGAGTTTGCCATTCCCCCAACATCGACTTTCCATCGGTTTGCTGAATCCTTACGTGTCAAATTATATATGGTTCTATTGGTTGTGAGCTTAAGTGAAAAACCATCTAACATAGAACCAATATTTTAGATTGACTTCATTGAACTCCATTTAATTCTCTCTGGACTGTGCTTTCCTTTCGCCAAAACATTCTCACTTCTTAATAATTGTACTCCCCACGATATGAAACTGCCTTTTTTCTCTCTGATGTAAGCATATCTTTGATCTCAAAATGATTATCCACAAACACATTAATTGCAACCCCCTATGCTTTCTATATATCTCTGTATCATGGCACGCATGGGTTACATCTAACCACTACATGCATGATAACCTATGGATTGTTGTATAGATCAGCTTCACGGACGCATACATCAATATGTAATGCCACTTTCTTTTTTGTTTTTTTTGTTTTTTTTAGCAAGGTGATGCCACTTGAAAGGATCATGGTGTGAATAATATATATATATATATATATATATATATATGAGTACTGCTACATTCACCAATAGATCACACAAAAATAACTTCATAAACTCACATAGTTTTATTGTTGAGATGTGGCTTGAATGAAGCGCATCAGATTGCACTTGGAGTTTTCAACCCGTAACTTCGCTCGACCCTCGCTCGACAGTCGCTCGAGCGAGACATCAAACAGAGAGTTTTGGATCCAGGCAGAGACTTCGCTCGACTCTCGCTCGAGCGAGAATCAATCCTAGGGTTGCATCGCTTTCAGGAACTAGGGTTAGCGCCGTCTGGAATAGTGTTCCGCTCGAGCGAGAATGTCTCGCTCGAGCGAGATACAGCCTATATAAGGATTTGGGGCATTTGTGCAGAAGAGAGCGGAAGCAGAGCTGTGGAGTGAAGGCGATTTCGCTCGAGCGAGAAGGGCTCGCTCGAGCGAGATTACGAACACAGGCGTCCGTCTCCCATATTCTCCTTGTTTGATTTTGTAGATCAGTGAGAGCCTACTTGTAAAGGGTTTGAGAGCCTTGTGAGAGAGAGAGCTTTGTAACCTCCAAGAAGTGTACTCCATTTTTGTTTATTATAGTAATTCAGACCGACCCAACAGTGGATGTAGGCTCAATTTGAGCTGAACCACTTCATATCTGGTGTCCATTACTGTTCTCCGTCTTTAGTTTTATTTCTCTCTGTTGAATCCGCTGCGTGGCTCCGAGTTTACTGTTGTACGGTCGGCCAGTTTCCCCAACATTTATCATGCAGTCTGTTAGAAATAATTTTATAATCTGACGAATTATATTATACCATATTAGTTTATAAAATTACTTTTATATAATCTATTTGTAGCTAGAGTGTTTTCCTAGGGACATTTCAATGGCATGAGATTTACGAAACTTCCCCCATGGTTGCTAAAGTGGGGCCATTCAACCTTTTTCTCATCCTATAAAACACCTGCTCTCCCCACGCTTTCCTTCCCCCTTCAACACGAACTATATCCATTTCACCTTCCTTTCCATTTTCTAACTCAAGTTCTAGCCATGCAGCCTAGTGAGGTTACAGCCCTTCATTATCTAGTCCCTCCAAACCCAATATCTCCATACCCTTCTCATCACTTTAGCAATAATAATATGTCTCAGAGTTGCACACCCGGAATTCAATTCAACCAATTCTCTAGCCCAATTTACAACAATTTCCAGTTCCCTCAAGCTCAAGAATTCAACCCACAATCATCATCTTTCAGCAGCAATTCAACTTCTGATGAAGCTGATGAACAACAACTGAGTCTTATCAACGAGAGGAAACAAAGACGGATGATATCTAATAGAGAGTCTGCGCGTCGTTCACGTATGCGCAAGCAGAAGCACCTAGATGAACTCTGGTCACAGGTTGTTTGGCTCCGGAATGAAAATCACCAGCTCATGGATAAGCTGAACCATGCCTCGGATTGCCATGACCGGGTGGTTCAAGAAAATGCTCAGCTCAAAGAGGAAGCTTCAGAACTGCGCCAAATGCTCAATAACATGCAAATCAATAGCCCCTTCTGTTCCTTGAGAGACCTGGAAGATGTTCCCTGAGAGATCAGATCTGCTTGGCTAAATTAGATGAATGAAAATTAGTCCTAATATTATCCTTCTTTCTCTTTTTGGTTCTTCTGTTTGTATGGAAGTGAACCAGTATTTGGCTTGCTTTTTAAGCCGTAAGAGATTGCAGTTAAATTATAATAATATGTTTTGAGCATTTTATTTTGATTCTAATATATTTGTCTATAAATATAACAAATAAGCAAGAAATCTAAATTTATATCACCATATAATTAACATTAAAAGTTCTGCTTATACAGCCAAAACTTGAGCATATATATATATATATATTGCTGGCATGAGATCACATCGATGATCATCTGAAAACTGGACCAGATACTAAGATGGATATGCAATATGAAAAGCATTCGTGTAAAAGTAAAAAAAAAAATAAAAAAAAAATTATGAATGCAAGAAATGTGGCATTGATTATGTCAGGTGTGGTAGGGGGAACCTGCAGTGGCTTTGGGTGGTGTTGGGGAGTTGGACATGACACAGAAATAAAGGTGGTAAAGTGGATTTTGGTAAACAAAACAAAAATTGCCATATAAAGAAAATTATTTGGAAAAGCTTTTCCACTGAATCCCCAATACTGTTTGGTACTTTTTAGGAACACCCTTGACTGTAATAGGAAATTATTTAACATTCAGCTATGCAATTTATTCTGACTCAGGTTGGACTTGGGTCCAGCAGAGTTTGGGTTTCTGTAATTATTAAGCATAAGCTACATATTCTTTTATAAGCAAGATCTACAGAATTAAAAGCCTCAATACATACATATATATTTATTTATTTTTCTCTCTTTTGTAATTAATCTTGTTCATGATTGCAATTTCTTTTAATATCTGATGTTGGATATCTCAAATTTATGTGAAATCATGTTATTCAACTCTCTGATAATGATTAAAGCACCCTCAGATAGTTAGATGAACTCCAAGTCAAACTCAGCCTTGGAACATTAAAATTTAATTGGACTCCTAACAAGAACTTAGGAGTGACTATTGGCATGTTAGCGGGTCATAGTTCCATATATGTATATATAGAAAATTATCTAATAAATAGTCTCCAATCATTTAATATCACACAATGAGAATGATGAGAATTAAGATGAATGATAGCTATACATGGTAACAAGTGTCTAATGTTTTTTCACGTCTTGAAGCAAAACCCTTTAGATGCTCTGGCAGTTTACTTCTTAGCTCTTAAACAAATACCAAATGCATGTGTCCCTTTGTAATGCATCCCTCATTGCCAAAGACGACCATATATGAAGTAGTACAGAGCCCAAAGTATGGACCATAACTAAGTTGTAACATTCCATTCCAAGCAAAGTCCAACATAAATCCAAAGCCTAGATTTCAAAATGAACTAGTTAATTTTACAGCCAATTTTCCTTAGAATCATTATAAGGGACAATTTTCTCCCTTCCAAACAATATGGTTTCCCATGTTTCACCTTCAATCTCATGAGTTATTATATGAGTGAATTAAACACGAGCAAAGGAAGATTACTTGGCAACATCTTTACATTGTTTTAGACCCATAGGTTGTGTGTTACTTCTGAAATGTTATGATGTAATCATGCCTGCATTATTGTAATTATGGTTTAAGTATTAATTCCAAAATATCTTACTTTAAACAGACTTTAGCCTGATATAATCATATGAGAATCTAGGATAACAAGATACTCTAAGGTCCTATTTAGATTTTGAGTTAAATCTCAACTCATCTTATTTCATCTAATCATTACAAATTTATCAAACTTTCACATAAAAAATAAAAAATAATTCAACTTTTTAAAAATTAAAATAATATTAATATTAAAAAATAATATTTTATTAAAATTTCAACTTATCTCATCTCAATTCACTGTTCAAATTTGACCTAAATAGGTTGTTAAGGTAGTTCGGCCTCTTGGTTAACATGAACAGAGCCGAACATTCATTTATCCCAGAGAATTATGGTTATGTGGTGTCTACTAACTCATTTTAAGTGGGAGATGTTGGATATTGGGTCTTTAGCCCGGCAAGATGGAACACCGATCATTAGGTCCAGCCCTTGTTCAAGTGGAAATCGTGTTTCACTGTGGAAAATGGGTATCATCCTCTCATCAATTTTGGGGGTTAGTTTTTGGTAATTGCACAGAGGCAGATGACCTAAAACCAACTCATTTCTCAGTACAATATTGTTGAATTAGGGAAGTTCAGGTCAAGTTATTGCAGCACTGTTAAATTACATTGTTGGTCATCATAATTATAAAATGGTGTTTAATTCATCATTTCCTAATAAACAACTACAGGATACTAGAAACTGGTATATGGAAAATTCAATTGAATTTCTAGAGTTAAATTTCAATATTCATAGAAAATAAATAAAATGTTTTCCTTTATCTAGGAAATCAAACGAAACAACTTGCCACATATTTTTATTAAAAAAATAAAATTCTAAAACAAAATCTTACAACACACTTTTTTTTAATAAATATGTAATTGAAATGTGTTACTACACGCCGACAACCTCTTCACATGAACAAACTACACTATAAGAGTGGGGCTGCCTCTATTATTTTTGTATGTAATTTATCATTTTTATTACTCTATTTTTACGATTAAAAAAAGCCAATACACTCAGATCTAGAAAAGCATGGGCAGGCAGGCAGGCAACTGCAAGTACAAAAAATCCACAGATTTGCTGGATCTGATGGGGGGCCCAACTCAGCCATTAGCCCAGAAAGCTGAGGTGGCAGCATCTACTAAGCAGTACTACACCAAAACTCTGTACAAGCAGATCGAGGGAAGAAAGTCAGAAATTAAATCCGAAGTTGAAGCTCCTAATGGTCCACCACTCCCCACACTCGAATTGTTTATTCAACGAACGCCCATCTTCGATCAATGTAATAAATACTAAATCCACCCAAAATTGATTTCTTCTCGATGCTTTATCTTCCTTTCCTAGATCTGGCGCACTGTTAATCGCATCTAGTCTAACTTCATAGATATCATTCCGATTGAGGCTCAAAGAAGAGATCTTTGATACGATGGCTGTCGCTGTCCGAGGAAGCCGGGGCGGTGGGGGATCGGGTTTCGGGGGATTGAGCTTCCGGAGTTTCTTCTCGTACCGGATCTTCGTTTCCGCCATGTTCTCCCTCCTCTTCATCGCCACACTCTCCGTTCTCCTCACCACCAATCCCTCCACTCCTCAGCACGACTCTGTAAGGCACTCCCTTTCCGTTTTCACTTTTGTTTTAGCTAATATTAGAGACCAGTAACAAAGTAATAGTTTCCGCTTGATTACAACACAATGTTATAATTCCCCTTGAATTTTTTTCTCAATTAAGCTAAACCCGACTCGCATTTGGGTTTAGCTTAATTTAGGAAGTCCTCTTCATTTAGAAAACGAAGATGAAATATTAGCAATTAGACAAGACCCACGTTGACCTTATGAGTGTTTGTATGCAGACACTTCCGACAACTGGGAATGCATATGTACATCGTACATTTTTGGCATTGAAATCCGATCCACATAAAACGAAATTGGATTTGATACATAAGCAAGCGAGTGATCACATTACGCTTGTGAATGCGTACGCTGCCTATGCGAGGAAGCTTAAGCTTGAGATTTCTAGGCAGTTGAGGATGTTTGATGATCTAGCGCAGACTTTCTCGGATCTACATATGAAGCCCACTTACCGGGCATCGTTGTTTGAGTCTGACGGTCCAGTGGATGAGGATATTTTGAGGCAATTTGAAAAGGAGGTGAAGGATAGAGTTAAGACTGCACGGTTGATGATTGCAGAGGCGAAGGAGAATTATGATAATCAGTTAAAGATACAAAAGTTGAAGGATACAATCTTTGCTGTTAATGAGCTGCTTATTAAGGCGAAAAAGAATGGGGCATCTGCAAGCTTGATTTCTGCAAAGTCGATTCCAAAGAGCTTGCATTGTTTGGCAATGAGGCTTGTAGAGGAGAGGATTTCTCACCCTGAGAAGTATAGGGAGGAGGTGTCTAAGCCAGAGTTTGAGGACCCGAGTTTGTATCATTATGCCATATTTTCTGATAATGTGATTGCAGTATCTGTGGTAGTAAGATCTGTGGTGAAGAATGCACAGGAGCCTTGGAAACATGTTTTTCATGTTGTTACGGACAGGATGAATATTGCGGCAATGAAAGTTTGGTTTAAGATGAGGCCGGTGGAAGGAGGTGCCCATGTGGAGGTGAAGGCGGTAGAGGATTATACTTTCTTGAATTCTTCATATGTGCCAGTATTGAGGCAATTCGAATCATCAAAGTTGCAGAGGTCTTACTTTGAGAACCAGGCAGAGAATGCTACTAAGGAAGCTAATAACATGAAATTTGGGAACCCAAAGTATGAATCAATGTTGAGTCACCTTCGTTTTTATTTGCCAGAGATCTATCCAAAATTGCACAAAATCCTATATTTGGATGATGATGTTGTGGTTCAGAAAGATTTAACTCCCCTATGGAAAATTGATCTAGATGGGAAAGTGAACGGGGCTGTTGAGACCTGCTTTGGGTCTTTCCACCGCTTTGCCCGGTATTTGAATTTTTCGCATCCTCTAATTAGGGAGAGGTTCAATCCTAAGGCTTGTGCTTGGGCTTATGGGATGAACATATTTGATCTTGATGCTTGGAGGTTTGAGAAATGCACAGAGCGGTCCCACAACTGGCAGAACTTGGTGAGTGAATAATTTCTTCCACTTTGACATCTTTGCATCTGTACGCCAATGGAGGAATTACACTTTTAGCCCACAAACCATTACTTGTTTTTCACATTGCATTCCAAACTATGAAAAGATTCTCAGCACCATAAACTACCTATATTTTCAATTTTCACCATCAATTAAGATTGAGTAATGCTACATACAAGCATATTTGTGGACCAATTTGTGAACTAATACATTTTTATTGGCTGATCATATCTTCTATTTTAAATTTGACTTTTTGACCAATTACATTGGATGAATGCGTGTATTGGTGCGCAAAATTGGTTACAACTAGATTTTTCCATTAAGATTTGACCATTAAGATAAACTAAGGCCCTGTTTGTTTTAAAAAATGAGATGAGATGAGATAAGATAAGATAAAAGTGAAAAAAAAGAATAAAATATTGTTGTAAGATATTTTTTTAATATTAGTCTTGTATGGAGATTTGAAAAAGTGGTATGAGAATTTGAAAATATTTAATTTTTAATTATATTTTGTATGAGGATTTAAAAAAGTATAATGATGAGTTTGAGATGTGTTTTGGGTTTTTAGTCTCATCCCCCAAAACAAACAAGGCCTAAAAGTTGGCCATATGGTCCATCAACATGGCCAATTTTCTAGACCTAGCACGTTTTATTTATCTTGTGGGTGTGAAAAGTGTAATATACTCGTCCATTAATTATGTGATCGTTTATTCAGTATGTCTTATCTATATCTATTGTGATATATAATGCACTTGACAAACTAATTGTACAGTTTTAATTTGGTAGAATTATTGACTCTCACTTGTGTTCCATGATTAGAATGAAGAACGCACCTTATGGAAGTTGGGTACTCTTCCGCCTGGCCTGATCACCTTTTACTCAATGACAAAATCATTGGACAAATCCTGGCATGTGCTAGGGCTTGGCTACAATCCCAGCATTAGCATGGATGAGATCAACAATGCGGCAGTCATCCATTACAATGGCAACATGAAGCCTTGGCTTGACATTGCTATGAACCAATATAAGAATCTTTGGACCAAGTATGTGGACAATGATATGGAGTTTGTGCAGATGTGCAATTTTGGCCTCTAACTGAATAGCAGTACCGCTACCTCATCGATCAGGTAACATGAGAAATGAGTGCCAGCAAGGGTCCATATTGTGTTATCTTATTCTTGCCAGTTCTAAAATCTGTATTAGTTAACCTGCAGTGATATTTTCGTTATTTTTTATTCAATGGTGAAGTGCTACCCAAAATTTGTGGTTTCTGATGTTCTGTTAGCGATAAGCTGTCAGGCATGAACTGTAACGAACCATATTGATTATATACACACTTAAATTATTCTTTTGAGGAAAAATATTTTTCCATTTTTTGTCTTGCTCAAAATATGGCTCTATTTTATTAGAAGATTCTGCATGACACTGGCACTTCCAATTTTTCAGATGACTGCTGGTCATCTCTTGTTCTTTGTCTAAAAGTGCCTCTCTTGTGATTCAATGGCTGAAAATTCTCTTTCCAAATTCAGTAGAAGCATTTTACGTACTTTTAAACATGGATTTCATCTTGTAGAGTATTTGACAACAGAGCAGGCACTACTTAATAACAATCTGGAAGAAAAAACTTCTATCGTGTTCCTTGAATGTATTTAGGTATTTTTTTATACTCCCTATTTGCATGGGTTTTGCCTTTTTTTTTTTTTAATTTATTTATTTATAGTAGGGGAATCACTCCATTGTAGACCCCTTAAGACATCCATGAAACATGGGAGGTTTGGATGGTGGGTTGAGATGAGATGAGATTAAATGAGTTCAATTAAAAATTGAAAGTTGAATAAAATATTATAAAAATATTATTTTATTTGGGATTTGCAAAAAGTTGAATTGTTTATTGTATTTGTTTGGAAATTTGTAAAAATTATAATTATTAAATGAGATGAGATGATTTTGGTATCTAATCTAAGAGTCTATTTGAGATTGCATTTCGAGACTTAAAAAATAATTTTAAAGAAAAAATTGCTATTTGAGATTGTGTTTAGTAATTTTATAAAAAGTTTAGTCAGTTAAAAAAGTTAAAAATCAGTTTTTTTAAAAAAGTATCAAATTGAAATTTTTATCAAAAAATTTTGCAGATAATTATATATTTTAAAAATTATCGTAACTAACTATAAAAACTGTTTTAAATATATAGATCCTAAAATGTAAATGACTTTTTAATAGTAGAGTTTATTATATTAAATTTTAAATTATAAACTTTAAATTAAAAATATTATTTTTTACTACAATCTCAAATATGCATTAAATCTTCGAGAAGATTTGCACAACAATCCACCGGAATGGCCTCCAACTTAAATTGCATTTTGATTTCCGAAAAAATATAACCTATGGCATGGGCTCGTGCCCGCAAATTCGCCCTTGCCACTTCGGCTGGCCATGGGTGGGTACAAAACTTCTATTCTTAGCCAAAAACGGATACTTATTCCAAGGCGTAGAGGAGAAATGTATATCAACAGATTCGTATTTCTGGTAACCATATTTTATTCTCAAACCCATAATCGTGCATGGGTGGGCTGGGCAGTTGTGAAGTAAAATATTGGAATCTCTTGACTTCTGCAACTACTTCTGAAGAAGGAATAGAAGGGAAAAAAAAAAAACACCTACTGGGAGCAGTTCGACCATTGTTATGCAGTTGGGTAGGCGGTTGCTTAAACAGACGGTTGTTATAGTCAGTTTCGGTTGTGGAGTAGGCATAACAGTTATAAAACTACTCATAAGGGTCGATGACAAGGCCCCATTGTTATGGCTCTTGGAGTATTAACAGTGCACAACAATGTACAAGCTTCTTCCCCATATGTTTTTCAACCATTCAGGAGAAAGGGGTCGTGAATTTTATCATGTGTAGACGTTCAGCAAAATATTAATCCCCATGCTTTGAAATTCTTAAGCTTAATATATATGTTACTATGTATATATAAGAAATTCATTATACCAAATCCTAAAGAGAAGCAATGAAACATGCGCTGAGAGAGTAGAAAACGGAGAAAAGGAAAAATAGAGATGTGAAAGGTTAAAGAGTATTAGTATTGGACTTATCAAATTTTCTTTTAAAATTTAATGAAAAGTATAAGTTTAATAGAAATGTAACGCTTAAAAAAATATTATATTGAACTTATCAAAAATCTAAAATGAAAGATAATTATTCAAAAGCCAAATTAAAAGTATTTATATTTTATTTTCTCTATTTTTTTCATTCTTTATTAAATATGATAAAAACTTTTTGATAAATTGAAAGTAAAAAATTTTTAGATGTCCTTTTATTTAATTTATACTTTTTATCATTTTTAAAAAAAATTTGATAAATCCAATACTAATATGCTAAGATAAAGTCATAAAGGTAGGTAACAACTACCAAACCCCTTTTGGTAGTGGGGTAGAAGAGATGGTGCGGTATATCAATTATCAACTACCTTTCTGCGTGGGTTAGGAGAGGTACCGGTGGTAGTGTCTACCCGTCAAGAAAAAGATTTTCAGCAACTCCCCGACTTGCTTATCTCATTATTGTATTATTTTGACTAGGTGAAATATAATAAATAATATTTTAATTATAAATAAATTATATAAAAATAAATTTATAAAATGATATAATTTAATATAATACTTGAAATTATAAAATTACAAACAAAATAAATTTAACGAATTATATAAGTTACATTAGTTTATAAATTTAATTTTATATAATTGTAGCACTTTTACAAACATATAAATGGTCCCAAACAAAACATACATGTTAAAATAGGATTACGACAGCTTCTAAAAAGTTCTCTATCTCAAATATGCTTTTAAATTGTTTCAAAAAAATAATAATTGTTATAAAACTAAAGAAAAAAATTACTATTGCAAGAGAAATATATAAGAAACTTTTTTGGAACTCTTAAAAACTGAAACTTTCTTCTCTCTTTATATTTTCTTATGGATTTCATTACAATTGAAACTCCTATTTATAGGCATTGAAATTATTATGTAAGTTACTATGTAAATCACTATACAAATCACTATGCAGAATTTAAAATAATAGTGGTGGGATCATTCACATAATTTTGGTGGTGAGACAGGGGGTGGCAGGCGTCCCTCCACTTATTTTGCGTTTGTTTCATTACACTCCCCTTTGAATGACCACCCATAAACAATCTGTCTCGTTAAAACCTTGCCAAGGAAAAATTCAATGGGAAGAAAAACCAATGGTGAAGGAAAAAGAGTACAGTCTTCTTATATATCCACAAATGCTTTAAGATTGCCTCATTAAAACCTTGCAAAGGAAAACCCAGTGGGACAAAACTTTGCGAAGAAAAAAGAGTACAATCAGCACAAGTCTTCAAGACATTTACTCCCCCTGAAAAGTGCATGACAATAGATCTTTGAGTCTTCGCATTCTAATATTATGCTCAATCTTCTTGAATATCGAAATTGGTAACGCCTTTGTGAATAAATCTGCCAGATTATCACTAGATCGTATCTGCTTGACATCAATTTTACCTTTCTCTTGAAGTTCATGAGTATAAAAGAATTTAGGTGAAATATGTTTGGTTCTGTCACCTTTGATATATCCTCCTCTGATTGGAGTGATACAAGCAGTATTATCTTCAAATAAAATTGTTGGGCTATTATTGATCATGAGAAGTCCACATTTTTCTTGGATATGTTGAATAACTGATCTCAGCCAAATACACTCTCGACTTGCTTCATGAATAGCAATGATCTCTGAGTGATTTGAAGAAGTAGCAGATAGTGTCTACTTAACAGATCTCCACGATATGACAGTATCTCCATAAATAAATAAATATCCAGTTTGAGATCTACCTCTGTGTGGGTCTGAAAGATAACCTGTATCTGCATACCCAATCAATTGTGGACTTGATCCACGTTGATAACATAATCTCATATAAACCGTACCATGAAGGTAACGAAGGACATGTTTAATGCTATTCCAATGCTTTCGAGTTGGTGCAGAACTATATCTTGCAAACAGATTAACTGAGAATGTAATATCTGGTCGAGTGCAATTTGAAAGATACCTCAAAACTCCAATTGCACTGAGATATGGTACTTCAGGACCAAGAATTTCTTCATCGTCATCACAAGGACGGAATGGATCATTCTTCACATCAAGTGTTCGAACAATCATTGGAGTACTCAGGGGATGAGATTTGTCTATATAAAAATACTTTAGGACTTTCTCAGTATACATGTACTGATGAATAAAAATTTCATTTGGCAAGTGCTCGAGCTACAGGCTGAGACAAAATTTTGTTTTGCCAAGATCTTTCATTTCAAATTCATTCTTTAAATATATAGCGGTTTTTTAGATCTCTTCAGGAGTTCCCACAATATTTAAATCATCAACATAAACTGCAATAATAAAAAATTCGAATTCTGATTTCTTAATAAAAACACATGGGCATATATGATTATTCTCAAATCCTTGTTTCAATAGATATTCGCTTAAGCGTTTATACCACATGCGTCCGGATTGCTTCAACCCATATAAAGATCTTTGTAGTCTGATTGAGTACATATTTCTAGATGTACTTGTAGATGCTTAAGACATTTTATATCCTTCAGGGATTTTTATATATATGTCATGGTCTAAGGATCTATATAAATATGCAGTGACCACATCCATCAACCGCATTTCTAATCCTTTTGTAACAACCAGACTAATAAAAAATATAAATATGATTGCATCCATAATGGGAGAATATGTTTCTTCATAATCAATTCCAGGTTTCTGCAGGAAACCTTGTGTTACAAGTCGTGCTTTGTACTGCACAATTTCATTTTTCTCATTACGTTTTCATACAAATACCCACTTATATCCAACATACATTACACCCTTTGGTGTTTGGACAACAGGTCCAAATACTTCTCGCTTTACTAGCGAATTTAATTCAGCTTCAATAGCTACTTTCTATTTTGGCCAATCATTTCTACGTCGACATTCTTCGACGGTTTTTGGCTCACTTTTTTCATTATTTCTGGTAATGTCAAGGGCCATTTTATATGAAAATATAGTGTCGACAACAGTTTTATTTCTATCCAGAATTTTTCCAGTATTCATGAAATATATTGAGATCTCATTATTTTCAAGTACCTGTTCCTCTTCAGGAGAAAACATTTCATGACACATCTCTTCAGGAGGTCTCTTTTTCAGATTTATACTCTTCAAGAGTTTTCTCTTCAGAAGATTCTGGAATAGAATATTTGAGCTCTTTAGGAGCACTAATTATATTTGTAATCTGTATTGTGGGTACGTGTTCTTCAGGAACACCAAATTCATTTTGTATTCTTTTCCTTCTGGGAATTTTGTCTTTTGCACTGATAGCTCTTTCACTCTTCAAGCGTGCTTTAGACTCACCTATTGCTGTTTTGACAATTTGTCTTTCAGGGATTTCAATCCTTGCTGGAGTATTAACAGCAGGAATATAAGATTTTCCTACACCTTTAGTGTCAGTAAATACATCCGATATATGATTTGCAACATTTTGTAAATGAATAATTATCTGAACTTCTAGTTTACATTCATTTGTAGGTGGATCAAATTGAGACAGTGTCTTATTATCCCAAATAATATCTTGTCGTACTTCAGGCACTGACTTTTCTTTACCCATTAATGGAAAATTGGATTCGTCAAAATGACAATTCTCAAAACGTGCTTTAAACATATCCCCTGTAAAGGGTTCAACGTATCTAATAGTAGATGGATAATCAAAACCAACATATATCTCAAGTCTACGTTGAGGGCCCATTTTTGTACGTTGTGGAGGTGCAATTGGAACATATACAGCACATCCAAAAGTACGAAGATGAGAAATATTTGGTTGTTGACCAAATGCAAGCTGTAATGGAGAATATTTATGATATGCAGATGGTCTAATGCGAATTAGAGATGCTGCATGAAGTATATCATATCTCCAAGCAGAAACATGTAGTCTTGATTTCATAAGTAAAGGTCCAGTGATTAGCTGAAACCTTTTGATCAAAGATTCAGCTAAACCATTTTGTGTGTGTGTATGGGCAACAGGATGTTCAACATCTATTCCTATTGACATGCAATAATCATAAAAAATTTGAGATGAAAATTCACCTGCATTATCCAATCGAATGGTCATAATTGGATACTCAGGAAATTGTGCTCGTAGTTTAATTATCTAAGTAAAAATTCTAGCAAATGCAACATTTCTAGTGGAAAGCAGACAAACATGTGACCATCGACTAGATGCATCAATCAAAATTATAAAGTATCTAAATGGTCTACTTGATGGATGAATAGGCCCACATATATCTCCATGAATCCTTTGTAAAAAGGATGGAGATTCAACAGTAACTTTTGAGGGAGATGGTCTGATAATCAACTTACCTTGAGGGCATGCAGAGCACGGAGATTCATTAGGTAGAAATATATTTTGATTCTTTAAGGAATGCCCATGCGAATTTTCAATAATTTGTCTCATCATTATATATCCCGGATGTCCAAGGCGATCATGCCAAGTCATAAATATTTTGGGGTCAATGCATTTATAGTGCATTATCACATATGATTCAATTGTTCTCATCTTTGTATAATACAATCCAGAATATAGAGCATGCAGTTTTTCTAATACGAGCTTCTGGCCCGATATTGTTTTATTAATAAAAAGATGCTCTTTACTGCCTTCATTGGTCGTTTCAATATGGTAGTCATTACGACGTATATCTTTGAAACTCAATAAATTTCTTTTGGATTGTGAAGAGAATAGAGCATCATCAATACAAAATTTGGTGCCATTAGGCAACACAATATAAACTCTTCCGGAGCCCTCAATTAAATCTGATGAACCTGATATGGTATGGACATAGGCTTTACTTAGTGTTAGATTTTGAAAATATTTCTTTTCTTTGAGAATTGTGTGAGTTGTAACACTGTCAGCCAGACATATATCTTTATCATTCAACTCAGAGATAAAAAACTCATCAATGTGATCTATGATTTTATAAAATATACAAAGTTTTGATTACAGATAATAGAAAAAAAATATATTAATTGAGTGGAACACTTCTATCTCCAATTAAGTGGTCAATACTACCTTCAGGATGATTAAAGAAATCAAAGACATCAAGATGAGTAACATCTACATCTACTGAATCTAATAAATCATCTAATGGTTCTACTAAATTTGTTTCATGCATTTTATTATTTCCTTTAATAGATACTTGATATAAATCAGTTAAGTGCCTAGCCGTACGACAGGTACGTGATCAATGTCCAGTTATTCCACATTTATGGCACACCTCTTTACTTTTCTTTGAAGAATTATTCTGGAGATTTTTACCCCTTTCTGAATTGTACCACTTCTAGTGATATGGTATATTATTATCCCTTTTAATGTTGTCACTTCTGGGACTAACATTTCTATAATTTCTTCTACCACATCCACGCCCCTGATTTCTTCTAAAGGATGCACCATTCACTTCTGAGAATGATGTAAACTTATTACCATTCATTTCAGGGAATGATATTGAACCAGTAGGGCGTAACTAGTGGTTTGCTAATAAGAGCTCATTGTTCTGCTCAATTACTAGAAGACATGATATAAGTTCAGAATATTTCTTGAACTTTCTCTCTTGATACTGCTGCTGTAGGAGCACATTCGAGGCTTGAAATGTAGTATAAGTCTTCTCTAGCATATCGTTATCAGTGATTTTCTCACTGCATAATTTTAGTACTGAGCTTATTTTAAAAAGTGCGGAATTATACTCACTAACACTTTTATAATCTTGCAACCTCAGGTGCAACCAATCAAAATGAGCTCTTGGGAGGATGACAGTCTTTTAGTGTTCATACCTCTCCCTTAAACTGTTCAACAAAATATAGAGATATTTTATTGTAAGATATTCAGTTTTTAATTATTCGTGAAGAAAGTGGCGAAAGAAAATCATTGCTTTAGCACAGTTCTGTAGGGACGTTTGATTTCCTTCTTTAATCGTTTCACCCAGGTTCATCGCATCAAGATGAATTTCAGCATCAAGTATCCAGGATAAATAATTTTTCTCAGATATGTCAAGAGCAACAAATTCTAATTTTGTAAGATTTGTCATTTTCTACACATATAAATAATGAAATAAATATGTGTATCTCAGAAAATATATTTATAAATTCACACAGATAATCATCAATAAAATATATCAAAGACTGCAAATAATATATTGAAAAACTTACAGAGGAATAAGACCATTAGCTTCAGAATTGGTAGAACCGTCGTGTTGATAACGTGTTATAAAACTAAAGAAATAAATTACTATTGCAAGAGAAATATATAAGAAACTCTTTTGGAACTCTTAAGAACTGAAACTTTCTTTTCTCTCTCTATATTTTCTTATGAATTTCATTACAACTGAAACCCCTATTTATAAACCTTGAAATTACTATACAAGTTACTATATAAGTGACTATGCAAGTCACTATGCAAGATTTAAAATAATAGTGGTGAGGTCATTCACATAATTTTAGTGGTGGGACAGGAGGAGGCGGCAACCGCCCCTCTACTTATTTTGCGTTCGTTTCATTACAATAATATGCTTTTAAATGATTTTGGTGAACAAGTGGATATACTTTTTGATGAGGAAACTATATATAAAACTGTTAAGTAATTTGAGCATATGATGACACAATACTCAATATTATGAATATTTAGAGAATGTTAAATTTTTAATCATTAGATTTTTTTTTTGTAATTAGTAGTTTTTTTTATGGCATTATCCTATCAGAAGATGAAAAATACTATATATCCATTTACACAACTATCTAATTATTGATATCATAGCAGATAAATTAATATAAAAAATGATAACCACACATAATTTTTTATAATACTTTATATAATAATACTTTTTTTAAGAAAAAAAAGTTATCTTGATAAACTATTTTATAAAATTAATATTATTTTATTAGATGTGTCATGAAATTTGTGATGTGTATAATTTTTTCAAAAAATATATTATTGAAATTGAATGTTTAATTATTGAAAAGAAAAATCAATTAGTTGTTTAAAAACAAATTGATTTTAGACCCATGACATGGCAAAATCCTGGGCGTCAGATCACTGTAGAGGATCTACCACCTACCAACAGGTGGTCAAACTTGATCTGCTGAGAGACGTGCCGATGCTATTTTTCCAATGTCCAAATATAAGTGGTGGCTGGTTCGGTGGGTCCGGAGTCTGGACTACTATTCTGCTCTCCGTCGCACCCAGATCTTGATTTCTAGAGTTTTGCTTAGTTTTTCCTGAATTTCAGTCAGCTTCATCGATCAGAGAAGAAAAACTTCAAGGTTTGGATCGTTTAGCTTTCTGGGTTTTGATTAAGTCCTTCTTTTGGTATAAATTGATGCTGTCTGCCGAAGTTATCTGATAAAGTCGAGTGTTTTCTCACATTTAGCTTAAATTTGGTTTACGTTCTTTTGTTTCCCTTTGTTTTACTGATACCTGTTAATATATTTGTGTCGCTTCCATATCGGATTCGAGTGTTCGGGGAAGATCTCGCAGGTGTGATTCATGTTTCCCGTGATTTTGTCCCATGGATCGATCATTTTTGGGAAATCATGAGAGACAACTACTTGGATATTCTTCTCAATCTCTGTTTATTTCTGGGTTTTTATTTTAACTACAAAACTTTTGTGATCTAGGATCGGTGCGTCATGTTTTTCTTGTTAATATTAAGCGGCGATTCTCGTTAGTTATTCTGTGGTTGACTGAAATTTTGTGATGAGTAATTAAAAACTTTATCTTTTCCATTCTTTTGAATCTGCGTTGAGAACAAGTTTGTGAGGAAAAGGAGTTCGAACCTGCAACCGTATAATTTTTTGTCTTTGATAGAAATCATAACATGCTGGTAATTCTTTCCTTCCTTGAATATCTGGAGGATGTGTTTGGAGTCGTTGTCTTCTTCAAAACGAAATTAACTTGACTTTATTAAGTATTATCTGAATGTGGGTTGAACTGTTCATGTGGTCTTTGTCGAAAGATTCCTTTGTTGATTGCTTGTATGATCTTATGAAGTTTTATTTTTCATAAACTCCGGTAATTTAAAGCTTTCATAAACGCATTGCGACATTTATTATTTTATTTTCTCTCTTAAGTTCTTGTATGAACTTTTGTTTAAATGACAATTCTTGGCTTTGTTTCACTGACAACATCGAATTTGGGCAGAACATAATATGGCTGCACCCTCCCAGCCTACAAGAATTGGCCTTGCTGGTCTGGCTGTCATGGGCCAAAACCTGGCTCTCAACATTGCTGAGAAAGGCTTTCCAATTTCTGTATATAATCGAACTACCTCGAAAGTTGATGAGACTGTCGAGCGAGCAAAGAAGGAAGGAGATCTTCCTCTATTTGGTTTCCATGATCCTGAATCTTTTGTGCATTCGATCCAGAAACCTCGTGTCGTCATTATGCTAGTTAAGGCTGGGGCACCTGTTGACCAAACCATAAAGACCCTCTCTGCTTACCTGGAGAAGGGTGATTGTATCATTGATGGTGGTAATGAGTGGTATGAGAACACTGAGAGAAGAGAGAAAGCCATGGCCGAATTGGGTTTACTGTACCTTGGAATGGGAGTTTCAGGTGGTGAGGAGGGTGCTCGACATGGACCCTCTTTGATGCCTGGAGGGTCCTTCGAAGCTTACAAGAACATTGAAGACATTCTTCTTAAAGTTGCAGCTCAAGTTCGAGACAGTGGCCCCTGTGTGACTTACATCGGCAAAGGTGGCTCTGGTAATTTTGTTAAGATGATTCATAACGGAATTGAGTATGGTGATATGCAGCTGATTGCAGAGGCTTATGATGTTCTGAAATCTGTTGGAAAGTTGTCAAATGAGGAGCTTCAGAGTGTTTTTTCAGAATGGAACAAGGGGGAACTTCTGAGCTTCTTGATCGAGATCACTGCAGATATATTCGGAATTAAGGATGATAAGGGTGAGGGATATTTGGTTGACAAGGTTCTGGACAAAACTGGCATGAAGGGTACTGGTAAATGGACTGTACAGCAAGCTGCTGACCTGTCCGTTGCAGCTCCCACAATCGAATCTTCTTTGGACGCAAGATTCCTCAGTGGATTAAAGGAAGAAAGAGTTGAAGCTGCCAAAGTCTTCAAATCTGGTGGGTTTGGTGATATCTTGTCTGACCAAGCTGTTGACAAGAAGAAGTTGGTCGATGATGTAAGGCAAGCTCTTTATGCATCCAAGATATGCAGTTATGCACAGGGAATGAATCTGATCCGTGCAAAGAGTATTGAGAAGGGGTGGGACCTGAAATTAGGGGAATTGGCTAGGATTTGGAAGGGGGGTTGCATCATCCGAGCCATATTCCTGGACAGAATTAAGAAGGCATATGATAGGAATCCTGATCTGGCAAACCTTCTTGTGGATCCAGAGTTTGCAAAGGAAATTATTGAGCGTCAATCCGCCTGGCGCAGAGTTGTGTGCCTGTCTATTAACTCGGGTATTAGCACCCCAGGCATGTCCGCCAGTCTTGCTTACTTTGATTCTTACCGAAGGGAAAGATTGCCAGCTAATTTGGTCCAAGCTCAAAGAGACTATTTTGGTGCTCATACGTATGAAAGGATTGATGTGGAGGGATCTTTCCATACTGAATGGTTCAAGCTTGCCAAACAGTCTAAGTATTAATGCTTGGTTGTGTTCTAGTTGGTCTGGACTTAAAATATTCCTATTAGTATCTGCTCTGGACACGGCTCTGCCTGGTGAAATTTATCCCGTTTAATCATTTGAAGTCTATTTGTGTTGTTTGTCACGGTTGTGGCAAATTCTGCACTAGTTTTGTGTTTTGCTTTCAAAATAATCCAATATGTGGTCTTTCTCCTGTTTAAGAAAACGCCTTTCACTGGGGGCAAGACAAGTTTGAACATTAAGCATGATTGAGGAGTTTTGTTATCTATCTTGATCCATTTATTTTAATATCCCTAAGTGGTAATGTTGCACAATTCCATGATTACTCATCGTTACTAGAGATTACTCACACATATTCAACATGGGGAATTTCATTTGTCTCTTTCTTTGAAAGAAAGTGAATGCAATTTGCTAGACCGCTGCCTAACTAACCAGATCAGAGGAGAGCACTGGCAGGGAGTAAAAAGGTACTTTTGGTAATTTATTTTATTAGAGAAATTTTATTTGCCATCTTGAGGGAAGGATTGTATTGTAGTCCTATTGATAAATGAGGATAAAAAGAGAAAAAAATATTATTTTAAAAAGGATATTATTATAATTTTAAAATTTTTTTAAACTAGGTTTGCATTACAATCCCCCATTTGAGGATTGAATGTGAACTAACTCAACATTTTGATTGTTATGGCAACATGTTATTTCTAACTGGATTTGGGTTTCACCGCATTACAGGTTATTGAAGAATCCTAAATTCAAACCAAGTTAGGACACAATATTAACATTTAAAATAAGAGAAATTATATTCAACATCCCACACATAAACAGAAATCCTGCATTTCTACAGTTACTTCCACCAAGATAAAATTCCATCTTCCCTCTTTTGTTGTTGATATACTCATCTGTTTCACGAGTTCCTTGTATCTTTCATGTGTATATATTTCAACTTATCAAAAATAAAATAAAATTGTGTGTATCTTTCCAAATAGAGCTTCATGATTTTCCTGCAGCTAATCATTTTGGCTATTTGGACCCTGAGAAAAGAAAACAACGAATAAATGGAAAAGGATCTTCAAAAGATCCTTGTCGGTCCGCTGTTTGTAAGAATTATATTTTTAGTGGTTTTATATTTAATAATGAGCTGCAAAATCTTAGCAATTTCAGCAGTACCACTAGTAATTTTTCCTTTTCTTTTTTAAATCATTCACAGGTTATTGCTTATATTTTCTTATGAATTCAGGTCAAACATTATGGTAGGTAATATTTAAAAATTAAATTTAAAATTAAAATAATATTTACAATTTTAGAGTGTCAGTCCAGCACACTCCTAACTAGAAGCGAGCTAATATATTTAACTTTACACCGCAACGATCATTTATGGTCGGTTATGGTCATTTGAGTAAAGCAAGCAGCACCAAATCAAACCGGCCTCATGTCATATATAAGATGATTGATGCAGATGGCAATGCTTTTTATTCACTCCGTATTTCTAAATGAAAAATGATAAATAAGTACACGTCATTTTACACACCACTTTATATAATAATATTTTAAAAAAGAGAGATATTTTTATAAACTAGCCTATAAAATTAATAGTGTTACAATATTATACAAAAATATCTTTATTTTATAATATGTATTGTAAAATATATTGCGAAATATATTGTATATTTATTACTTCTCATCATAGATATATAATTTGCTTATAACAATAACTATATATATATAAGCAATGCTATATACAGTTCTATTTGAGAACTGCAATGTAAATCTAGTATAAAAAAAATTATGAAATTACAACAATATTTATTTTAAAATAATTGTTTTCCTTTTTTATCTTCATTTATCAACAGGACTACAAAGTATTTCTCTATTCAGGACTGTAAAAAAAAAAAAAATATATATATATAATTTCTTTGTTTATCCTTCAAGTTGAAAGTTGAAAGATTTGTGTTAACACACACACATATATATATATATATATATATATATATATACACACGCTTGATTAAGACTACCAGACACACACGCAGTACTAACCTAGTATTCATTCAACGTTTGGCTAGGCTTCTCCGCTGAGAGATTTCGAAGGGAAATCGGTTCGCTGTTTTGACGATACCTCTACTCAATTACTAAAAAAAATCAGCCCCCAATCGATGTTATAACCTTAATACGATTGACTAGGTCTTACAATTTTCTGGGCCATTAATTTATTTACAATCTCCTGCAAATGTTTATGCAGAAAATATAATAAATAGACAAGGAGAGAGAGAGAGAGAGAGAGAGAGAGAGAGAGAGAGTACTTGATTTCCCTCATGTGTTATTAATTAAAATACATAATATTTGTCTCTATTTATAAGTGATTGATCAATAAGGTCAATGAAAGAAAGAAATATTGTTAATAAATCAACGGTATCACTAATTGATTTATACAATAAATTAAATATGATAGAGAATGATTAAGTAATACTCATATGACATTATTATATATAATATGATATTATTATCATGAATATATAATATATATATATATATATATTGTATAACGTAAATGTGAACCTTGAAATGATCATAGCGAGCTAGATAGGTTTAATTTTTTGAAAAAGAAAATATGCATGAAGCTTCCGACCAGCTAGTATATATCATTAATAATAATATTGCAGCTTCGGCATAAACAATAATGTACGTTTGTATACACACATTAATAATATTGTCTCATTTTTTGACCCAAAAAAAGATCTAAACATAGGGAGTGATAATCCAAATAAGCCTAAAAGGTTGATCAATAGAATTAATGTTGGATGTTGAAGACTTGGAATTAGAAGATTGCTTGCAGGTGATGATGATGTTAAGATTGAATGACTTAAGATATAGCAACTGATCATGCAATTAAAGCAAAAGCTGTACTAAATGTTTTCCACCACTTCATCTTCCAGTGGGAGACAATTGATCCATATTTTCTCCCCGCCCGGCCCCCGTATCTCTCTCATGGGTATCGGCCATTATATATACATTAACGCCACTTTATTCTTAATGGTTATATCTTGTTCAATTAATTAATTGTATGTTCCAACTCGATGTTGCTGATCATCATCGACCCAAAATATAATCAAGGATTGATCGAAATTTCTAGTACTGCATGGATATTGGATTACTTCAAAGCAACAAATTTCAATGCAATTTACGTACCATGAGTTTGTTACATGCCCGTGAATGTGACAATAAGGCCAAAGTCATAGTGGGCTGAGTAGTGAGCCTGTCACCAATAAAGAAATAAGCGTTGATTGTAAGAGACGGTTTGTTAGCGGGCTTGGCCTGAGGCCTTTATTCTTCTAATAGTTGTTACAATGTGGCCCATGTATTTCGGGCATTTAATTCTCAGGAACCTTAGGCTATAAATAAATTGGATTGTATTCATTTAGGCTATCTAGAATCATTTGGACAATTTAACATGGAAGAAGTCTACCCTCGAAATTAGATAACATGATTCAAATAATACTTTTAGATTTATCTTCCATTTCTCTCTTTCTGCAATTAAACTGTTACAAAGTTACGTTTATTTCCAGAAACAAGAATATTACATCGATCATGAGTCTCTTAATTAGTAATACTAATATTAGTGCAATTTATAAGATTAATAGTACTCAATGAACCACCAACCTCCTTTAGTTCCAATTACAGTACTTAGTTTCTAATTCTTCAAGGTACTTATGAAAGTCTATAGCATTAATCTGTACCAAATGCCCTCCTCCCAGCCCCCTACTTTCAGAAAAGAAAAAGAAAAAGAAAGCAAGATTTGGTTGATCTAGTCATACATATACATATAAGATAAGGCACTACTTATGAAAGCTACCCGATTCAACGATCGAGTCACCGTACATGAAGAAGTAAAAAGCATCTGTAAGAGCATAACATAGAATCTTCCTGATCTCTTGACACTAAGAGGGCCATTAATTTATTTCTTTGCAGTAATAAAACGCTCCAAAAATTCAAATTCCCCTTCATGAATTCATGAACGACCAACTTCATTCTAGTACTGCACAATCAAAGCAGGTATTTCATTTTTTTCATACATGATTTTATTAGAATGATTTGAGTTTATTTCCTTCATAAAAATCAGAAGTGTTTGGAGTTTTTAAGAAGTTCAAATTGCTAGTTGAGAAGTAGTCAAGCCATAAAATCAAATCTTTAAGGAGTGATCGAGGTAGTGAATATAACTTCAAAGAATTTGAAAAATTTTGTGAAGCTAAGGGATAGAACATCAGCTATTTGTGGCCTATTCTCCACAATAGAATGGAGTTTCCGAGAGAAAGAGTAGGATAGTAATGGAAATGGCTAGATGCATGCTACATGAGAAAAAAATTATCCAAAGAATTTTGGGGTGAAGCAGTGAACACTGCAGTGTTCTTGCTTAATCAACTGCGCACAAAATCAGTTGAAAATTAGACACTATTTGTAGCTTGGAGTAGAATATAACCTTCTGCCAGCTTTCTAAGGGTGTTTGGTTGTATATGTTACACCCATGTCCCATTTTAGAAAAGAACCAAACTTGAAGAGAAGGCTGAAAGAGGTGTCTTTGTGTGTTACAACACCACTTCTAAGGGTTTTCAAATTTTTAATTTGGAAAAAAAAGAAACTGGTGGTAAGCAGAGATGTAAAATTTAATGAAGATGTATGCTGGGATTGGAAAGCTGAGAAAGTAATTCAACAAAGTGTTGAAGTATCAATCAAGCCATCAATTGAAGAAGAAGCTGAACCTGAAGCAAGTGAAGTTAAGCACATTCAAATTGGAAGTCCCATAACTACTCGAGTGTTTTCTGATGACAGTGAAGATGATCAACCTCTGAATCACCAATAAGAAGAACAAGACTTCTTAGTGAAGTCTATGAGCATTGTAATTATGCTACACTTGAACCAAATAGCTTTGCAGCAGCTTCAAAGGAGGAAGTTTGGCAGAAAGCTATGAGAGAAGAAATTATAATGATAAAGAAAAATGAAACCTGAGAGTTGGTTTCTTTACCTGCAAGTAAAGATGTTATTGGAGTAAAATAGATTTATCAGATTAAATTAAATTCCGGATGGCTCTGTCTGGAAGCATAAAGTAAGGTTAGTTATTAAGGTGTTTGTGCAGCAACATGAAATAGATTATAATGAAACATTTGCCCCTGTTGCAAGGATGGATACCATCAGAGCTTTGGTTTCACTTACTGCTCAAAAAGGTTGGAAGGTTTTGCAATTAGATGTGAAATCAGCATTCCTAAATGGGGTGTTGGAAGAAGAGGCTTTTGTAAATCAACCCGAGGAGTTTGAAAAGGAAGAAGGCAAAGTCTATAAACTGAAAAAGGCTTTTTATGGATTAAAACAGGCACCAAGTGCCTAGTATGAGAGAATTGATCAATATTTTATTGAGCAAGGCTTCAGCAGGAGCAAAAGTGAGCCTACATTGTACATAAAGTGTCAAACAGTAATGACTTAATCATTGTATCTCTCTATGTGGATGATTTGGTTTTTATAGGAAGTAACGTTGAAATTATTGAAAATTTTAAAAGAGAAATGATGGTAAGTTTTGAGATTGGTGATTTAGGAAATATGCATTATTTCCTAGGCAAGGAAGTAAGTCAAGAAGCTGAAGGAATATTCTGTTCTCAGAGGAAGTATACTAAAGATCTCTTAAGAAGATTTAATATATTAGGCTATAAACCTGTGGCAACTCAATTAATTCCTAATAAGAAATTGAAACAGGAAGATGGTGAAATAAGGTGGATGCTTCGATCTATAGAAGTTTAGTAGGAAGTCTGTTGTATTTGTGTAACACCAGACCTGATATCTTGTATGCCACTAGTTTACTCTAAAGATTTATGCATTTTCCTAGCCAAATACATCTTGAAACAATCGAGAGAATTTTGAAATACTTGCAGGGAACCATTAGCTTTGGTATGTGGTATAAGAAAACATCAAATACTAAGCTAGTGGGATTTATAGACAGCGATTGAGCAGGTTTATGTGATGATTTGAGAAGCACTTCAAGTTATTGTTTTAGCCTAGGATATGCTATGTTTTCCTAGAGTTCGAAAAAGTAAGGCAATGTAGCACAATCAATTGCTGAAATTGAGTATGTGGTAGTTGCAAGTTGTGCAAACCAAGCCATTTGGTTGAGAAAAATACTTGAAGATATGGGGGAGAAACAGTTGGAATCTACTAAACATATTGCAATTAAATATCATTTCTTGCGTGAAGTTGAATCAAATGGTGAGATTGCTTTGAAGTTCTATATATCACAAGAGCAACTTTGTGATATATTTACAAAAGCACTCTCACGAGACAAGTTTCAGTTTCTCAGATCACAACTTGGTGTAACTGAAAATCACATCAAGGAGGAGTATTAAAGATCAGTTAGTGTGATGTTTATTTCCTAGGAACTCTTCATATTCCTATTTATGTTTTACTATATCTTTCTTATTATTAGCTTGTGTTGGAAGTTGTATTTCTATTTTAATAAAGTTTGTAAGTCTCAATGTAAGCTTATAAAAGTGTGTTTAATGGAAGATGAATAGTAGAACCATTGTATCGATCCGTGAACAATTGGGTTGAGGTTTCTCAAGAATTCCTCTGTTTTCTCTGTTTGCTTCCTTGTTTAAAAACTAACAATTTGCAACTAATCAACTAGATCATGCATCAGCTTAAATCATGTTCTGCGTGCAAAGAATATTCTTGTCCGTTTTAGCAATGGTTTTTAGGCAATTATGTACATTCGTTTTGATGAGTAATTACTAATGACTTTAATTTTGAAGAAAAGAAATGATCATAACCTGATCTCACTATAAGTTATATATCCTTACTTATCCAAATTAAATTGCTAGTTCTCGTCGTCCACAAGTTTTAATGACTATATAATGATATTAGGATGCATGCATGTGTAATTTTTTCAAATAATAATAATAAATAAATTATGGGTTTCGATGATCTGTGACGTGAAGTAATTCCTAACTAGTGTCATGTGCATGTTGATCTCTCCATCAGATCGTCTAGCGTACTTTAATAATATCTCAATTGGCTTGTCTAATTTAAAAACAAGTTGTCTGATTGATCATTACAAAAATGAAACAATGTCAAATTTGAAAGGAAATAAGAACAAGTGAAGAAATTCTTTTGTATTGACTCAATTCGATGATGAATTACAATATAGGTTATTGTTTATATACATACAGACAACACTTTAAATAAGGAATATACAAAGCAATGGTAACAATGATCAAAAAGGAAAGATTACAAGTATAGATGAGAATCAACTAAATCAATTACAATATATTATAGAATAACTGGCAGCCTAATATTGGTAAGAAGACTTGATCATTGTGGTGATTTGTCTTTCCAAGTTTGTAGCTCTCTGTCAACAATTATGGTTCCATCATCAGTTGTGTGATGCCTTGAGTAAGGCCATGAGTCAAGCCATAATTTGAGGTTGAAAATCCTCTGTTGGTAGCTGAGAATGATACTTTAACATCCCCCTGCAAGCTAATAGGTGATGTAGTCACTGTCATCTTGTTTCTTAGTAGAAGGAAGCATGCTGAGGTGAGTCCATTAGTAAATATGTCTGCAAGTTGATTAGTAGTTAGGAGATACTGAGTGGTAATATCTCTGTTAATTATTTTTCTCTGATGAAGTGATAATCCACTCTAACATACTTTGTTCTTGCATGAAAAATCAGATTAGTTTCCAAGGACAGAGCTTCCAAATTGTCACACTAGAGGGTTGGTGCAGTAGTTATAGGATCCTTGAGCTCTTTAAGAAGCATTCTAAGCTAGTATAGCTCAAATGTGGTCAATGTAAGTGATCTGTACTTAGCTTCTGTACTGGATTTGCTAACACCACTTTGCTTCTTTACACTTCAACTAATGAGACACGACCCTAGGTAGATGGCATAGCCTATTGTAGACTCCTATCATCTGAATTTCATACCCAATCTGAATTGCTATAAGCATTAAGTGTAAGAGATCCTTTAGTGAACATGAGACCATGATTGAGTGAGCCTTTGAGATATCTCAACACCCTTTTTGTTGTTATCCAGTGCACAGAGATGGGATTGTGCATGAATTGACACAATTGATCGACTGAAAAACTGATGTCTAGTCTTGTTAAAGTGAGGTATTGCAATACCCTAAAAATTTGCCTATATTGAGTGGCATTTTCTAAAAGATCTTCTTGATGCTACAACATTTATGAGCCTGCTAGGATAGGTGTTTTTGTAGGTTTCGCTTCTGTTATCTTCAAGTTCAAGAGAAGATCAGAGGTGTACTTGGATTGTGAGAGTAGCATACCATTGTTGAGGTGTTGAGCATGAATACCAAGAAAGAAATTGAGGGACCTGAGATCTTTCATTGTAAAATGATTCTTAAGACAGTGAGTGAGTTTAGTCATTGCAATAACACCATTTCTTGTAAGTACAATATCATCTACATAGATCAATACGAACAAATGAGTGTTAGACTTGTGAAAAGTGAACAATGATTAGTCCACTTCGAACTCTTGAAACCCGAGCTCAAGGAGTGTATTAGCCAATTTATTGAACCAGGCTCTAGGGTTCTACATAAGTCCATAAAAGGACTTTTGTAATTTACAAACATGATGAGGGAATTGCTGATCTACAAAGCCTGAACGTTGCTCCATGTATACTTCCTCTTCAAGTGTGCCATAGATGAATGCATTATAAACATCAAGTTGTTTCAAAGGCCATTGGAAATGGATTGCAACAGCTAAAATGGTTCGATGGTAGACATTTTAATCACTGGGCTGAATGTTTCAGAATAATCGATTCCATCCTTTTGCTCATATCCTTTAGCAACCAACCTGGTCTTGAATCTGTCAAGTATGCCATCAGCCTTCTTTTTCACTTTAAACACTTATTTATTGTAAATTACATTCTTATGAAAAGGTCTTGGACATAGAATCCAAGTCTGGTTGGCTAAGAGAGCACCATATTCTTCTTGCATTGCTCAAGTGTACTATGGTGATTTTATGGCTTGAGAAAATAAATGAGGTGTGACTGGAAAATCAATGTTTGAAGTTGTGGTATGCAGGGCCATGAGTGGATGCTTTGTGGTTTTGTAGACCGTGTAATCAGAAAAGTATTTTGGTTTCCTAGAGCCATCCATAGATCTAGTTGTCATATGATGTGTAGGTGCTGTTGTGGGTTTAGGAACAGGTATAGTAGTGACTGTTTCTTCTGTCTGAGGTGGTTCAAGTATAAAGGGAACTGGTGGTTCTTCTTCTTGGGATGATTCTGAAAGACAGTTGCTGAGTATATGCTTTTGTGGTAAGGCTAAGAGTGGTGTAGCAGTGAGAGAATTTTTAGAAACAAAATTTTGAATTGATGCAGTGTTGTGTAACGACAAACCAATATCATTAATAGTTAAAGGTCTAACTTGTTGAGGAGACTCTTGCAGTGGACACAGGCAGGGATAGTTTCCAATCCTTGGTAGGGAAGCATTGCTCATCAAACACAACATTTCAACTAATCACAATTTTACCTGTCAATAGATCAAAGCATCTATACCTTCTGTAATTTGTGTAGTGGTCCCAAAAGACACATGTCTTGGATTTGTACAAGAGTTTGTGAGGGTTATAGCGTTTGAGAAGTGGATACTAGGTACAACAAAAAATCTTGAGAAAGGAATAATCAAGGATCTTATTGAGAAGTTTGGAATATGGGCTACTGTTATGCAATACAGGACTAGGCAATCTGTTAGAGCATTCACGTTAGCTTATGCATATGTATATGAAAAGTCATATTTACATAATATAAGTTTAAGTTTATCTATATTGAATTATGCATTTCCAAATATTTACACAGCTATGAAAAGTATTTCTTCAAATTTGAAGAGCCACTGTTCACTTTTCAAATATTATTTTATTATTTCTTCTCTCTCTTACTCATTGAAATTAACTTGTAAAAATATATATTAAGATGATTTTGATAAATGAAATTTATATTAAGCTAATGATACAAAGTGGGTACTAATTGTAAAATTTATAAAATATTAATTTTAAAAAAGATTAAAAAATAATAATATTTTGTTATTATTTTGCCTCAAATATGCATAAACCAATGTGAAAGTTTTGCTTGAATGACAAAGTGGATCTCCAAAAGGGGTGATTTTCCATATGCGTCTGTATAAACCTATGTGAATGCTCTTAATGAGATAAACTGAAATATTGAATGCATCAACCCAGTAAGCACTTAGAAGATTGGATTGAGCTAAGAGGGCAAGACCCATCTCAACTATATGCTTATGCTTTCTTTCAGCTAGGCCATTATGTTATGCTGTGTAATGGTAGGAAATTTGATGGGTTATGCCATTTGAGATAAGAAATTGCTTGAACTAATTAGAGGTGAATTCACCCTCACCATCTGATTGAAAGAACTTTATTTTTTTGGACAACAAGTTTTCTGCTGCACACTTGAATTTAACAAAGCATTCAAGAGTTTCAGATTTATTTTTAGAGGATAAATCCAGGTAAACCTAGAGAAATTATAGATAAAAACAACATAATACTTGAAACCATTTGTAGAAATAATGGGAGAAGTCCACAAATCTAAGTATATTATTTCCAATGGTTCCAAAGTTACATTAGCAAAAATAGAAAAAGGGAGACTCTTTGCTTTGGCCATTTGATAGGCCTCACACATGACTACATTTTTATTGGACTCAACAACTGGAATATGAGCAACTTCTTTGATTTTATTCAAGATAGGTAGAGCTGGATGTCCTAATCTACGATGCCAAACAGTGGCATTTGCTAAAACTCCAAGAAAGCTTGTGAACTTCTCGATTCTATTGGCTGATTTGGAAAGTTGGATAGGATAAAGTCCATCTTTGCTAGGTCCTTGCAGTAGAGTCAGTCTTGTGAGGTTGTCCTTCACAAAGAAATATCTATCAGTCAGTTTAAACCAACACTTACTATCAACACTTGCTATCAACACAAAACTTCTGAATGGAGACGAGATTTGCTGATGCATTTGGACAGTGTAATATATCATTGAGTTCAAAAGATTTATTGGAATGAAAAAGAGTTGAAGAACTAGTGTTTAGGATAGATAAACCTGAACCATTGCCCACTGCCACTAGTTCTTCATCACCTTTGAATGGTTCTTGGAGGGTCAGGTTGTCTAACACAGCAGTAACATGGTTGTTTGCCCCACGATTAGCAAACCAAGGTTGATCTTCTGACTTAGCAATTGAATTGTTCACCCTAGCAGCCATTGCAGCCAATTGAGCAGGTGGGTGTCTTCCTTGATATGAGTAATTCATCCTGAAATAGCAATCCAAAGCTTGGTGTCCTAGCTTCCCACAGATTTGACAGGGTTCTCTCTGAGTATTGGATTGATTTGTCTTAGTTTTAGGCTTTTGAATTTTGAATTTCTTGTAGCGAAAATGTTGTTTTTGTTGTCCTTGCACTAGGTTCTTCCCTTTGTAATTAGAATATTTGGGCTTTTGAGTGTAAAGATCAAAGTTACCTGACTGAGACTCAGGTGTTTGATGATTGGTTTGATTTCCTAGGATAATTTCATGGTTGAGCAGCTTTGCTTGGAAGTCCTCAAAAGACATGATAGATTCCCTAGTGGCAAAATGAAAAGAAGTGATAAAATCAGTGTAGTTTGAACCAATACCACCTAAAATGTAGGAGATTAGGTCATCATCATCAGTTGTTTTTCCTACAGCAGTAAGTTGATCAGCAAGATTTTTGGCTTGACCAAGATCTTGGGTGTAGGTTTGAGAACCTTGATTCAATGACTGACATTGGCGCTTCCGGTAGGCTACTCTAGACCTTGATTGGAAAGCAAACCTTGTTGCCAATGAATGCCACACTAACCTTGAAGTGTGAAGCCCATAGATAGATGACAAAACACTTTCAGATAAGGTGGTATTGAACCAACTAAGAAGATATTGATCCTTCTTTTGCCATGGCAGAAAGGCATGATTGATTTCAGTTGTCAATGTTCTTGTTTTATCATCTAGGTGTTTAGGTGGGCATGGCTCAATGCCGTCTACAATGTCCATTAAATCATGGTTATGCAACACTGGTAGGAATTGGGAGAGCCAGTTGAGATAGTCGGTGCTGTCGAGTTTGATGGAGATAAAATGTGTGATACTAGGCAGAAAGAGAATGGAAGAAGTGGAAAAAGAGTTGAAAAACTGACCAAAATTCGACATACTTATGTGAAAAGAGAAACCAGAAAGTAGGTGTTAGCCCCGAGAGGCTCTGATACCATGAATCAAATCTCACCACACGGCTTGTTGAGAAATCTTGATGTTTGGCCACATGAATACATGATATATTAGTTTAATCAGCTAGCGTTCAAGGAGAAACTCCCAAGATAAATTAACAATATTTGATCTGGTGCATGGAATGTGAATATATATAATATGTTGCATACGAATGACATAATATATGGTGCAATTCTTAGGCCCAATAAAAAGAAAAATGTATGCTTAAAGATATATCAATACATTTTGGTACTGCTCGTCAAACGACGGCATTCCCCAACATTCAAGAAAAAATGAAGACATGTCTACAAATATATGAGTACACCCAGCACTTCCAGATCGATCGTTATAATTCTATTCAAACTCCCTTTTTCCCTGCTCGCTGTAAAAGCATTAACAGTTTAGTATTATTATAATTTTGAGCAATTCCAAACTGATGATCATAATCATAATCATGTATAGATATGCATGTACTACTTGGACGGAAAAAGCGGAGGAATATTATTAAAGCACGCGAATTATTAATCATAGCTAGCGTTTACCAATTATATATATATATATATATATGAAATTAATTAATTAAACCCGTATAGATAATATATGTTATGCTTCTTCAATTTGCCTACTGTGATTTTAATGTAATTTACATTTTTTTTTTATTTCAAACATTTTATAAACATATTTAAATATTTTTTTAAATATAAAAAAATATCAATACATTAATAGTCATTTTTTTAACTATTAAAAAAATATGAATTATCAAAATTAATGAAGAGATAATATAATAGTACGGTATAATATATATATGATTTTAATTATAAGTCTTCGCGTGTTCAGTTTTATTCCTTAATAGAGAGTCAGAGGCTGCAAAAATCAAAATTCAAATCGAATAAATATTTTTTTCTAATTAATGTGTCAAACTCATGCGTTGGCAAATTCCACGATTATTCGTGGCGTATTGGAAGCGTACTGCAATATTTAGTAATCAAGTAATGGGAGACCAGGTATTAATTATTAGTCCTGGCGATAAAACATTGTTTAAACACGCATGATTAGCTAGCTAGCTCATGAGTTATTCTCACTTTAAATATTTTTTATTTCTCCATTAATTAGTACAATAATCAGCTCGATCTAGACTTCCAATATCTGAAGTGCTAACGAATTAGGAGAAGGATAATTCTTCGTTGACTTCAGGGTATTGATCAGTTTTTTCTTTCTTTTCTTTTAGATATATATATATATATATATATATAACCAATTAAATAATATTCTGCCACACAATCACTAGTTTTTCAATCACTAGTTTTTGAGTTTTGTTATATATTGATACCAAAGAAATGTGGAAGTAGATGTATAGATTGAATCTAAAAGATTGAAATAAGGACCAGATAACTAGATAAGATGAAATATGAAACAGATATGAGGCAGTAGAACCGGCCAAATGCATGAAATGTAATACAAAAATAAAGTAATTAATATAAATAAAACTGGATAAAAGTTTGAATTGAAAGATTCTTCATTTTATTGAAACTGAATACTCACAAGATTACAAGGAAAACTGGTTACAAGATAAGTTCAGAAGGAGAATAGTAGAATTAGCTTTGCCTTTCCAAATGAAATGAGGTTTCCTTTTATAAATGAAGAAAATTGCCTTTTACAATGAAAATCACATGTTTTATAGTGAGCATAGTAAGTTGATTATGAGTTAAACAGTAAAAATAAAATAGTTGTCTTTCTACACTAAAAGTATTTTTGACTCTTTATGTCGACAGTTGGTGATACAGTGAAAGTATAGTGGCTGTCTTTCAACACTGAAAATTGGTCAGAAGTAGAATTCAATAGTAAAACAGTGACTGGATCAATCATCTCCTAATCTTGGGGGGTAATATGGTGAATCATGTCCAAAGATATTGTTGTAGGGATCATAATCATCTTCTGATTCTTCAGTTGAACTATTTTTGTTGGCTTCATTCTGGATAGATTTTTCCGACAGTTGAATTAATTCTTTCTTTTTTAATCCTTGAAGGAGAGATTTCTTCTTAGATTTAGAAGATAAAGAACTATCTGAATCTTTTGAATCTTTCTTTTTTGAATTCTTCTTATTTGAAGATGAAGATGAATCTTTAGTTGAATCTCTTGAGATTTCACTTTCCTGAAGGTTGTGATAATTTATTCAAGCAGTTGAAGTAGTTGAAGTAGGTGAGGGGAATTCTTCCAAGCTTTTTAAATTTGGTGCTTTCGAAGGAAAATCCCGTGAAATATGGGAAATAATATCATCTGTGTGAGGATATCTATCCCACCATTTGACAAAGAAATGACGAACCATTATATCACCTTCCTTTTCATAAATCCATTTGCAAATCCAATGGATCTTATATTTTTTGCAAAGGTGAACTAGAAAATGAAACTTTGAATTATGATGGTCCATTTTGGAGGTATTTGAAATATTGAAATGGTTGAGAGTCTGTTTAAAATTATCAGGAAATATTTCAGGAATTGGGTCATATTGATGCCACAATCTTTTGAACCAGAGAGGGAAAGTGTGTTTGCACTTTTTATCAAAGTTAAAGAACCAAGAGTGATAAAGATTTTAGGTTTGAAACAGAGGAGGCTTATGCCAAGCTTCAATATAATCATTGTAATTATATTGAATTTCTAAATTGAGAATGGTTTTGGGATATAAAGCTGAGTTCCACATTCTTCTTCGGTCATGACTGACAGAAGATAACAGTTAAGAAATATAATTTTGAAGCATCAATCTTGCAATGAATTGGTTTAATGGAAATGGATCCTGTATGAACCAGGATTGTAAGGTAAAACTTTAAATCTTTTACTGGATTCTCAGGAAACCAGTAGAAACCAGGGGGAAAGTAGTTTGAAGCAATTTGGAAATAGTCTGTATACATTGTTCTGTTAGGTTCAATATAAAACAGATTTTGAAAATAAGGTTTTTAGAATGGATTAGATACCCTATTCCTAACAAAAACGACTTGGTTCATAGGTTAAGTGATGCAGTCATTTTTTCTAAATTTGACCTTAAGTTTGGATTTTGACAGATCCAAATTAGGGAATCCGACCGTTACAAGACTGCTTTCACCACTCCGTTTGGTCACTATGAGTGGAATGTAATGCCTTTCGGCCTAAAAAAATGCTCCAAGTGAATTCTAAAATATCATGAATGATATCTTCAATTTATTCACTCACTTCACCATTGTCTATATTGATGATGTTCTTATCTTTTCTATTTTCATTGATGATCACTCGAAACATTTATCTACTTTTCTTCACATCATAAGACAAAATGGCCTATTGATTTCAGCTAAAAAGATTAAACTGTTTCAAACCAAAATCATATTCATTAGTTATGACATTTCTGAAGGCAAAATCAAGTCAATTCAAAAGGTTATTGAATTTACTGACAAATTTCCTGATGTCATATATATATATATATATATAGTCACTTTTACATTTTTTTGTATACTCCATTATTATAATTTGTCAAAATAGTTATTTTATATTAAATAAATGATGCACCATTCACATTAATGAAGTGCACAAAAAATATGTAAAAGTAACTGCACATAAATCAATTTTTGCTAATTCTTAAATTTATCGGTACCCCTTGCAAGTAATTTTCTTTTTAATTTTAGAAGAAAAAAAAAGAGTAATATTCATATATAGCAAAAATTAGAAGAGGAAGTAAAAAACAAAAGATGATACAAGAAAAGAAAAAGAAAAAGAAAAATGTAATATTAACTAATTAAGACCAATACGGCTATAATCGTGTTGACTAAGACTACCTAAGTGTGAATACCTAAGTGAATAGCTGCACTGTCCAAACGTGATATCATGCAGAAAATCAAACTTGGCAGCACCGTCCATCCCCACTTTTTACCTACCATCCCACATAGTCCTTTATAGCTGCTGCACTTTGATCAATGCAAGCAGCCTCTCCTATAAAAGAAGAGCTCTGGTAGGAGAAACGTGTGTGCAAATTAGAGAGAGTGGACGTGAGATTTGTTTAGTGTTTGTAATCTCAGAAAAACATATTGAATTTAGCACTAGTGGACGTAAGCAAATTGGTGAACCACTTAAATATAGTCTTGTGTGAATATGGATAGTTTTGTGTATGTGCAACAATTGGTATTAGAGTTTTGGTTCGCACTGTCCAGAAATCAAGTTGATCAAAATCAACTTTTGACAACTCCAGGATGTTCCATACGTCGAGACAAATCCGTTGGCACAAACGGAATCGAAAACGGACGTCGAAGGAGCTTGCACGTGCCAGTAGAAGGTTGGAGCGTAGATCCACGCAGCTGGAGGTTGAAGACAACTAAATGACATGCGCCACGCGCCGTCACGCTCTCACAAGCACCGCCATGCGCCGATCGAGGTTGAAGACGCGTGAAACACACGTTCCAATGCACCGCACGCGCCAAGCACAAGTTCTGCGTTCTCACGCGCCCAAAATCACTCTCAACCCATGTACGCCATGTGCCTCACGTACCCCAGACACCCTTAGCGCGTGTATCACAGGTGCCTAACGATCTTCGAATTTTCAGATTCGTTTTTGGGCTTGATATAAGCCATTTGGAGTCCGATTTCGACGATCAAATAATGCTTTCCAACTATTTAGATCATTCTAGACTCATCCGTACAGTTAAAATTTTAAAATTTGTTTTCTAAAGTTGTCTTAATTCATATGGAAGGTTCTGGGGAAGTTAGGAACTTTGGAAATGACAGCAGTTCAGGGCGTAGGTCCACAATTTCAAATGCCAAGTTTGAAGTTGAGAAGTTCGATGAAACTTCGACTTCAGCATGTGGCAATGTGAAGTAATGGACGTTTTGATTTAACAAGAGTTGGATATGGCGTTGGAAGAAAACCCAACGAAATGACAGAAAAAGATTGAAGGAAGCTTAATACCCAAGCTTGTAGTACAAACCGTTTGTGCCTTACCAAAGATCAAAAGTATTTTGTCATGAGAGAGACAAATGCAAAGAAATTTTGGTAGAAATTGGAAGATAAATTCATAAATAAAAGCATTGAAAGCCGCTTGCACACGAAAAAAAAAAGCTCTTTAAATTCCAATTTCGTGAAAGTATTAGTACGACCGAACACCTGAATAGTTACAATTAGATTCTTGCTGACTTATTAAATTTGGATGTTGAAATCCAAGATGAAGATAATGTTTTACTGTTGTTAAATTTCTTACCCGATACATATGCACATTTAGTTACCACACTATTGTATGGGAAGGAAAAATCAGTTTTGACGATATATCTTGTTCTCTAATTAGCAATGAGTACCGTAAAAAAGATAAACAGGTACAAGCTAGATACATCAAGTGAAGCATTGACAGCAAAAGGGTGACCACAATCAAGGTATTCAAGAAAGAAGAAAGGTTTTCAATCGAAAACTCGGGCCACATCACGTGGTTCATCAGTCGACAGAAAACTCGCTAAAGACGAGTATTCCTACTGTCACGACAAAGGACACTGAAAGAAGGATTGTCCCAAATTGAAGGAACAATAGAATAATCAATCCACCACAGCTAATGTCGTAGATAGAGATGAAGATTTAGACATTGTTTAGACAGGTTCATCATTCATTTGTCATCCCGATTAATAGATTATGGATTCCGGATGTACCCATCACATGTGTCCTAATCGGGACTAGTTTACTGACCTCACAAAGATTGAAGGTGGAGCAGTACTTATAGGCAACGACAACGTCTGTAAGACTCAAGGAATAGAGAGCATTTGGTTGAAGCTGCATGATGGAACAGTCATGACTCTGACAGAAGTTCGATTCGTTCTGAACTTGCGAAAAAATCTTATCTCACTAGGATCTCTGGATTCAAAGGGATTCAGAATTACTATTGAAGACGAAACTCTCAAAGTGGTAATAGGAGTTCAGGTGGCTATGAAGAAGTCTCTTTATGGATTGAAGCAGTCACCTCGGCAATGGTATAAGCGGTTTGACCGCTTTATGATGGACCTCAAATACACTTGTTGCCACTATAATCATTGTGTGTATTTCAAAAAACTTGTAGATGGATCTTTCATTTATTTGCTTTTATATGTAGATGATATGTTAATTGCATGTAAAAGCAAGGTGGAGATAAATCGTTTGAAAACTCAGTTGAGTCATGAGTTTGAAATGAAAGATCTAGGAGAAGCACGAAAAATATTGGGGATGAAGATCAACAGAAATAGGGTGAAATGTACAGTTCACCTTATTCAGAAGTAGTATCTGAAGTGAATATTGCAACATTTCAACATTGACTCAAAGACGAAGCTGGTGAGTACTTCAATGGCCCCATATTTCAAGCTCAGTGCATTATAGTCTCCTAAAAATGATAAAGAGCGGGACTACATGAAAAATGTCCCGTATGCAAGTGTTATTGGAAGCCTAATGTATGTCATAGTGTGTACACGACTTGATATCTCTCATGCCGTTAGCGTAGTCAATCGCTATATGCATAATCTTGGAAAGAAATACTAGCATGCAGCTAAATGGATTCTACGGTATATTCTAGGGACCGTAGATCTTGGTTTGAGGTTCGAGAAGAGTGAAGATAGTCTAGTAACTGGATATGTTGACTCAGACTATGCAGGTGATCTTGACAAACGCTGATCGAAAATTGGATACGTGTTCACTATATCTGGAGTACCAGTTAGTTGGCGATCGAATTCGCACTCTACAATTGCACTGTCATCCACGAAGGCTGAATACATGGCTGTAATAGAAGCCGTAAAAGAAGCCATTAGGTTACAAAAATTGGTAACAAATTTGGGCTTTAAGCAACAAAATGTTACTGTTTACTGTGACAGTCACAGTGCAATTCATCTGGCCAAGAATCAAGTGTATCACTCTCGAACAAAACATATAGATGTCCGATTTCACTTTGTACGTGAAATATTAGAAGAAGAGGACATCATACTTCAGAAGATTGGCACTGAAGACAATCCAGCAGATATGTTGACGAAAGTCGTCACATGGATCAAATTCCAACACTGCTTGGACTTGATCAATATTGCAAGTTGCTAAGCACCTTTGGGTGCATTGGCGTCTTATGGTGCATTTGTTAGCGGAAGTCTCTCATATCAAAAAATGAGGTGCATTCATTTAAAAAATGAATCAGTTTGTAAGCAGCCGAGTAGGGCACACTTGGGTGGAGGGTTGTGATTGTTGACTAAGACCACCTAAGTGTGAATAACTAAGTGAATGGTTGCACCGTCCAAACTTGATATCATGCAAAAAATAAAACTTGGCAGCACCGTCCATCCCCATTCTTCGCCTATCATCCCACATAGTCCTTTATAGCTGCTGCACTTTGATCAATGCAGGCAGTCTGTCTCTCCTATAAATTAGAGCTCTGATAGGAAAAAATGTGTGTGTAAATTAGACAGAGTGAACGTGAGATTTGTTAAGTATTTATAATCTCAGACAAACATATTGAATTTGGCACCAGTAGACGTAGGCAAATTGCTGAACCATTTAAATATCGTCTTGTGTGATTCTAAATAATTTTGTGTATGCGCAACAAGTCATGTATAAAATATTTTGTAGAAGACATATATATATATATATATATAATTATCCTCGTTAATTTACATAACAATCTAGCTGCTAGCTCCATTAATAATAATAAAAATCTAGACTAGAAGAGATTAATGGAGAATGGTCGATGAAGCTGACCAGAAATTAGAAGACATGACGTGGATAAAATTAGAGATCATGTATTGAGATTTAAGTCAAAAGTTACCAACTCAGAGAGCAATCATGAAAAAAATTCAAAAATGGATTAGGACGCAGACAGCCACGATGCAGATCTGCCAGCTTAATTACATCGGCCTGTATATTAATTATAAGGATGTCATGCTGCCATGCGTAAGCATATATATAGTTCTTAGGGTCCTCTCTGCTAGTAATAAGGATGTGATCTTTCTCAGAAAGTGAAAACAGGTCTCTGTTTGCTTTTTTGAGCATTCAAAGGTTCATTTTCTTGTCGCGCACCACATGTTAGCGTACGTCGGGAGAATGTATCGAGACGTCCTCACAAGAGATCACCGGTTCAAACTTTTTGATTGTTCTCTAGCTATCTCTCAGCCAAACATTAATCCTCAAGATAATTAATGTAATCTGCAACAACAAAATTTAGTTTGAATTCTGAAAATTTTTTAATGTTCAAAATCCAAACTTAATTAATTAGTTCAAACTTAGTTTGAACTTTGAAATACTATTAGGTAGTCCACTGGTCCGATTTGGTTAATTGTTGACTGCATTGAAATCAATTAATTCATGAGTTCAGTCTAATTTTACGTTAAATTTAATTTTTAAATTATTAAATTACCTCAATGTAAAATTTTTTTACCTAGGATAAGGTATCTATAAATATCTTGTCATCGTTAGGATGTAGCTACAACAGGTACTTATAAATATTTAACAACAATCTCACCTAGGATACGGTGAGAATTCACAAAAATATTTGTGACCTCTTCAAGATGAACGAACAATAACCTACAGTACTAACAACTTCGTCGGCCTAAGTTAATTAACTAGGTATAAATCTCTCACTCTTGTCATCGATAGACATGATACGACTCTAGGGTTGGCTTTGTCACAGTATTCAAGAATATCCGGAGGAATATGTCCCAACCCACATAGAGAATTATTTGCACGACGGCTGTGGAGAAATATCTGCACCATTAGTACTCACAGTGCCAAGGACCTTTTTTCGAGCTTTTTTCTACGAGACTATTATTGACATATTTGCGTCTCCAAGCCGCCGCGTCCACAAAGTTTTATAAGAAAAAAAAAAGAAAAAAACTTTTGGGGTGAAAAACAAATGCATTGTCGGCATCTTAGGAAAAAGCTACATGGGTTCGGCGTCTCAAGAGGAGAGGCCGAAATAAAAATACGCCTAATTAGGCACCTCACATGCGCCCCAATGCCTCTCTTGATTCTTGAACAATAGGGACATGCATTTCTTATGTGATTTTGATTGACATTACGACCTCGTGACTGAGGAATATTATTGACCTTAAAATGTTGGAAAATCATACTTTGTTTATGCATTTTATACTTAATTTGATATTTCATGTATTTGATTTTTTTTAATTTTTTTTTAAAATTTTTTTTACTTAATGATTAATTAAAAAGTTATTATTAATATATTGATTTTTTTAAAAATATTTAAAAATAAAATAAAATAAAAACTTCAATTATGCCTAACGTCGATCTCCTAGAGCAGTAAGCTCCACACCGAAGGCTACACCCAAGGCAAGGTTCATTTTGGACATGGGAAGGTGGGGTTGGAAACCTTATTATATTTTGGGTGATTATTTGAACAATTTATTTCAAAAGTTTCTATCTAGAGTTCTAGACTTGAGACATTTGGAAAAATATGACTGAGAAGGATGGATTGTAAAGGGTTGGTTTGATTATATAAAATCAAATTATTGTATCTCATTTCATATAATTTTTTAAATTTTTACATAAAATATAATAAAAAATTTAATTTTTTTAAATCATAAAACAAAATTATATATTAATAATATTTTATTTAACTTTCAATAAAATATCTAATTTTCTAATTTTATCTCATCTGAACTACATGATTAAACAAGGCCTAATTGCTTGTCATTAATTAGTATATGATGCCAATATTAATAAAATCAGCGCCGGAGTTGGTATAGATAACGGATATCCCACATCAAGGCCGCTAGAATGAAGATTATGACTAAAGCAAACCATGGTCAATTTGATGGTTGATGGCTCCATCTTACCTATTTTATTGCAATTAACAAGTTGTTATTCATGTACTAACTGCTCTGCTTTCTGCACTGTTCTGGGATTACTTTCTGCCTTGTTGTTTTAGTTTCTGCTGTTTCATAGTCCATGGGAATTTGGAGGGATTAATCCAACCAAATTTGCAGAGCCGTATTGGCTCAACAAGGTGAAAATAAAGACTGCAAATTAACCAAATTTTGTTTGATCATACAAATAGAAGCCTCAGTCTTCACCGTAAATGGTCTCGGGAAATTGTTTGATCCCTTCGTGAGGACATTGATGACTATATACATAGACACAAGAGCATATTGTTTTAGGTCAACCGCCGATTGATTGCTCAAAACATCTCCACTAATGCTCATCAATTTACATATTCGCGAAAATGGTAAACAGAAACCAAAATATGGTACAAACTACAGAAAAAGAAGAGTCAAAAGCAGCAACGAACAAAAGGACACGAGCCTGCTCTATTCTACAGAAACGATTTTTTCTTTTTTTCTTCAACAGCAATCGGTGAGGCTAAAGTATTAAACTTGCTCACATGGGTGAGTCGAAGGAATGGAAGGAGTAGCCAAGTACGTGGGCTTGTCGTCGCCGGCCATTATAACAACGATTTTTGGCTCCGTATCAATCACTGCGTCCATCGTCTTTGCCGCAGCTGGCTTGTCTTCGTTTTCGCCTGAGGAATTGGAAACACGTTTCCGGTAGGAGCAAACTAAAATGATCAATGCCACGGCGATAAGTAACAACGTTAGAGCTAGGCTCCCAAAGAGATATGGGATCGGAGACTTCCATAGCCGGACTCCGGTGACTGATGATGACGTGCTTGTAGCCCTCATATCTGAATCTGATGATCTCCCTCTTTTAATCTCTTTTTTTTTTTTTTTCCTACTATTTTTTCTTTTCGATTTCTGTTTGGTTGTGTAAGTGCAAAATGAGCATGGTGGTTCATGAATTTACAGGGGAGGAGTTAGGATTGCTTGGATTTGGGTGGAAGGTTCCCTTTCGTTCTTTTTTAATAATTCAATGATGTATAACAGGTAATGATCATCATGATTACTTACTTGGGTTGTGGTGTATTGCTTCGGAAGGTGATATACATAATACATTTCACAATACTTATATAATACAAGTTATAAAATAAAGATATTTCTGTAAATTATTTTATAAAATCAATACCACTTTATAAAAATATTTCTACTTTACAACACATATTATATTATATATTGTACAAATTATTGTGGGTTTATCATTTTCCGCTTTATAGTTATGGTAAAATAAATTTCAATGTATTGTAAGATTATGTTGGTTCGTGAGTGTTATTGTCATGTTCCGCGGTCTGAGCTCCAAGGCAAAATCCAAACAATCCCTACTCCGGCAGATGGTAGATGAGTGGGGGCTACGACGCTTTAAGACAGCTCCAATGCTTAAGTTAGTTTGTGTATAAGAAAGTAATATGGATGTAAGAATAAGGAATATTGATCACATACCCTTTATATGATAGGATCTCTGGCTATTTATAAGATTTGGTCACTCCTAATCGAGTCGTCCGGGTGTCTGTGACAATTGTCTTGTTGTTCTGTCAGTTCATTATTTCTTTTGCTGACTTTGAGTAGATTTTCCAGTCCTTCGTATCCTATCTTGGCGTGATGTCCCTTCTTTCATGATGGATCAATCCATCCTTTTGCCACAAGAACATGTCTGGTCTCCTGACCTGCATTTTAATGCGGTGAGAAAATGCCTACTCAGAATTGGTGTGTTAAGGACTTCAGGCACCCTCGTTGGGCGTCACATTCAATGAGTTGTAGCAGTGGTAGGTTTCGCATTTAATACGGAATAAGGGTGTCTGCATTTCTTGATTGTCTTGATTGCGACCTAGCTTTCTGTGTTAGCTATCCCTTGTTGGATTTCCTTCAAGCCTCCTTTTACTTTCCACGCTGGTCATCTCATTCTCCTCCATCCGTAGTTGCTACCCCCTCGCCCCTCGCCCCTCGCCCATCACCCCTTAGGCCTCTCGCTTCCTATGTGTTTTGCCAAACTTCTCGACGATTATTTCTTATGGGCTCGGATTCTTCTTCCTTTGTCCTTGCAAACCACGAGTGGACCCAGGGCCTATTCGTCAATATGAGGGCCTCCCCTCGCAGTGAGTTTACTTGACTTAACAATATTTCTCATATATAATTGTGACATCTTGAGAGAATTGTTAACAGCATCAAAAATATATTTATAATAAAAAATGAATATAGAATTTATCCATCGAGAGGTGATGATTAATATCTAAATATTAGGAAAGTCCGGTATATTAATTGTCTTTAACTAAAAGATTTCCTATTCAAGGTTGTGATTACTATATATGCAGGCAGTGTGAAGTTGTAAACACTTAAAATTCTGGTTCAACAGTAACTATTTTTCTCTTATAATTAGTAATAACCATCATTCTTTTTACGGTTATTTTACCATTTATAGTGTAATTCAAATTTTTTTTATCATTTTTTTCAAGTATTTTTTTAATATTTTTAATTATTAAAAAAAAATAAAAAATATTAATATTCACATTTTTAATCACTAAATTAAATTAAAAATTAAAAAAACTTATATAAAAAAATTATAAATTAATAATAATCATATCATGTCTCATCTATCAAAGTTAATTATTGTACGTCTTAAGTACCCGGCCGATTGAAAAGAGCTAGCTAGATGTTGCCGTCAAATTGTCAATTGTCAACCTAGCTAGCTAGCTAGTCGCGTTTAGTGACATGCTTATAATTGCCGTCAATTTTTTCAGATATAAATGCTTATAATGTGAGATATATATATATATATATATATATATATATATATAATATTATTTTTAGAGGCATGTAAATTAGGGGTGGGCAGTGAGCCCCGCACCCCACTACCCCATTTATATTTATATATATATATTTATATTTTACAAACGGTATATATATATATATATTATAATTTATTAAATTTATTTATAAAATGTAGACTAACAAATTTAAAAATTACATAATTTAAAAATTATAACTAAATAAAACTTGTACTAACAAATTTAAAAACTATATAATTTAAAAATTACTATACTACAACTTAAATAAAATATGCATAACAAATTTAAAAGTTCTATCATTTTTAAATTATAATTATATTTAGAAAATTTAAATTTATAATTTAGATCTAAGAATATATTTTTAATCATTTTTAGACCTAGGTATAATTTTTAAATCTAGTTAAATATAATCAATTTTTTAAATAAACATAAAGCAGGATGGATTGGGAATCCGCTCTGCACCTCGTCTAGCAGGGCGAGGTGCGGGGAGGGGGCTACTCCTCACCGTATGATACGGATAGCACCCCTAATATAAACGATATTGTGTGAAGGCCAAAATACCCAAATTACATAATAGAGCCGCTTTATTTACTTATTTATAGTAAAGATATTAATTGGGTAATTTTCAACCCATAATGGATCATGAATAAGCACAACAATACGAATATTACGCCCTTTTTTTTATAAAAGTAAATTACATTCATTAATAAGGAATATTACAATTGGATTTTAAACATATATTAAAAATTTACTAATAGCGTTTGTAGCTCCTCAATACACAAAAGTAATTGACATAATCTAGCCTTTGTTGTAAATCTCTCTAGATCACTATTTGAGAGATAGCACAACTTTATTCAAGACAGAGTGAAAAACCAACTTCTATATGTCCTATGACGGCATAGAGGACATACTCTATGGACTACGCATTTGAGAGACCTACTCTATGGACCAAAGGTCCTAGAGATCAAGTGCATTTTTTTTTATTAAACTAAAACAAAATACAAAACAAAAATAAAAAGATGGAGAAATGTGAATTACATCATAGATATGCATTTCTAACCTCGAAAGAAAACTAAAAAATAATGAGCGGTTATGACAACACGTGAGGAACACGCACCGCTCTTGGAGGATGGCGGACAATTGGGTCCCATGGAGCCGAAGGAGGTCCTAGCTAGACCCAGATGGGCAGCGTTTGGTGGCTGTAAACCAACCCTGGAAAGGTGAGTTCGACCCATGTGCTGTTTCATTCGATGTTGTTCTACCCCCAATTGATAGATCGACTCCTTGAATGTCCTACAGTGGGGCTTGTGGAGGATCATGGAGCACGGCCGCACGCCATAATCAACCAAGGCCAAAACCCAACCAAACTCTCCAATTTACCTACAACCAAAACAGAAAAATAAAGAAGAAAATGGCAGGGGAAGAGGTAGAAGGAGGAGGAAAGCCCTAAGTGGGATGACTGGCTACTGGAAAACCTATCTAAACAAACGAGAAGGAAATGGCGAGAAGAGGTGAAAATCATGAAAAACCAGAAAAGGAAAAGGGAGAATGGAGGGCGGAGGGACAATGGAGGGCGAAGGGAGAAAGGGAAGGGGGAGTTGAAACTTCCACCCCCCATGACGGCTTCTGCTCTAGAGTTGTAGAGTTTTTTTAGAGAATCTAGGGGAAGACAGAAAGCAAACAATATTCATTAATAACGGACATTACAATTGGTCCTGAAACATACATTTTAAGTCTACTAGAACATTAATAGCTCTTTTGTATATATAAGAGACTGCATGGTCTAACCTTTGCTACAAACCTTTACAGACCACCATCTGAAAGACAATACAACTCTGTCTAAAATAGAGTTGAAACAAACCTCATACCCAATCTATGACGGGATAGAAGACACTCTATAAAATAAAGTTAAAGATACATACTCTATGGACCAAAGGTTTCAAAGACTGTGTGTTTTTTAATTTTTATTTATTTTAAAACAAAGAACACAACATAAAATAAAAACATGGGAAAAAATGAATTATATCTTGAAAAGATCTAGATCCACATTTTCAACCTTGAAAGAAGATATAATAAACCAACAAAATGAGTGTGGTAGCACGTGAAAGACACGCATCACCCTGAAATAAGGCACACGATCGAGTCGGAGGAGGCTAGTGGTCCTGGATCTAGAAAAGCCACGTGTGGCGGCAATAAATCATTGTTGGAGGTGGCGTGTGGGTTTCATGCTCTTGTTTCTCACTGCATGTGTAGCTCACGTGCCACTCTGTTTGGCAAAGTTCTTCCCCTAACTGAAGGATCAACGATTGACACCTTAGGAGTCTTGTGGTAGGGCGCGTGGTGGTCTCTAAAAGTCAGAGAGAAACAGATCGGCCATTCACCATACACTACCAAAACCACCTACTTCACAACTTCAGAACCAGAAAGGGAGGGAGGGAGGAGGGGGGGGGGGGGGGGGGGGGGGGGGGGGGGGGTGGGGGAACGAAGCTTCTCCCCTGCAGTGCACACCTTTTATTTTGGAGGGGTTTAGAGAGAAATGGAGCCTCTCTCTCAATGGTTTTATTGCACAACTCTAGACTTATATGTTATTAAACATTACACTTACTAATCTACGGGATTTTGGGAACTTAGATATATCATCTATTCTCATCTCAAAACTTCTTATAATCTCATTCTTAAATATTACTTAAACACAAAATATTTTTTTAATTTTTAGCCTATTATTACCAAGGCCAGCTTGATAAATTAGGGAGTCTTAGACAAAAATTTTTATTGAGGTTTTTTTTTTTAATTAAAATAAGATAAAATAAAATAAAATAATTTTAATTTTTATATTACATTTTTATTTAAAAATAATGCCTATCATTTGCTAAGTAAAATTATTAATTAAAATTTATATTACATTTTCAACTAATAATCAACTTAATCTTTATTAAAAAATTCCAATTTAGAGAAAATTTTATCAAATCTATTATTATAACACGTGCTCTTGAGTTTTAGGAATCGTTTGGAAACACAACTATTTTTATGTATTCTCAGATATTCTCAAATTCAACTTTTTCTGTCACGCAAAACCTAATAAAATATCTTAATTCAAATTATTTTACTATTATTCACAGATATTATGAGGAATACTTATAAAACTAATAATGACATATATAATATCTATATGATACTTTTATTCTCTTATTAAGTTAATTAATATTTTTAATTAGTTTTTTTTTTTAAATTACTTAAGAGTCTTTTGGGAGGCTTTTTTGTGTTAGGGGGCCTTAAGCGATTGTCCAGGTTGCCTAAAGGTGGAACCGGCCTTGATTATTATAATTGTTACATAATCATGATAATTTTTTCAAACTCTTAAATAAAATATAAAAAATAATATAATTTTTTCAATTTTTAAAATAAAAACTATATTTAAAAACTATATTTAAACCTTTTTTATAATATTATTATTTAATTTTTTTTCTTTTACATTAATTTTCTAAAACTTAATGAAATATCTTAAATCAAATAATTTTATTATTATTTAGAAATCATTTTACTACTATTTATAAATACAGATATCTTATATTGCCATCTTATTATCCAAACATGCCCAATATTCTTTATATACGTGGCGATTAGGTGGCCGGATGAGATCAAAGAAGATGATCTTAAATTCAAAAACGGTTCATATATACTTTTGAATCAAAGAGTGTACGTCCAGGTCCACATCATCATGTGGAACTTCGAACAACAAATGTCTCCCCACTACATAATGTGATCAGCAGTCAGCACAAGGACACTAAATAAGATTTATATACGTGATCCTCATGTGGACTAATTTGCCACATATAAAATTATCACCTTAATTTTTGAAGTGGGATCGTCCAATGTTTGTACTAAATAAAACCGACCAAAATCTTTAATTTCACCCTCCCAACATTATCCTTAGTGCCAAAATCCTGTGCTCTTCCTTTAGCAGCAATGCTAATATTGCTGTCCAACGAAAGGAGATGGCCCAGCATGGTGACGAAAATAAATTTTGCTTCCTAAGTCATTCAACAACTTTTATAAATCATTCCACTCGGCACTCATTAATTATGATCGACTGGTCCTGATCGAGGGGGCCTTTATGTCCACCAACCCACGATGACAACATATACATATATATATATATATATATATATATATATATATATATATATATGCATGCATGTTAAATTGAACACAATTTCCATCCCATTCATATGCAAATTTGAGAGAGGACTGAATCGATGTTCTCATTTTATAAATAAAAGAGAATTGTGAGGTTTTGGTTGAACTTGATTATCATCATGATCATGATCAGTGGTGGAACCAACAATTATATTGAGAGAGGGTTGATTTTTCTAATTTGTAATACATTTATGTAAAGAACAATACTAAATATAATCTTAAAGTGTGCAAATTCTACACACTCTATTTGAAGAAAAAAAAAGTAGGATCCACCATTAAAAAATAATTCATTTTCGCGTGGATTCTAAATTTACTTAATTTTTTTCAAATAGAATGGGTGGGTCTTGCACTGGATTATAGGATTGCAAATATCATTTTCTTATGCAAATTAAAAAGAAATTGAAAAATCATAAAATCATAAAAACATAATTACAAACAATTTTTCATATATATCATTAATCTTAAATATATTTTTTTTGTATTTAGATTTTGGATTCCATATTAAGAAACATAATATTGTATAATAAAAAAACTTTTAGATTCATATTAATAAATTTATTATTTCTGCTAAACTTAAATTTAATTTTAATTTTAATTTTGGAGAAGCTACATCCTTAAAAAAAAAGAAAAAAAATTGGAGAAAGACATTTTTAGGTATGTTGAAATTTCGAAAAAAAAATTGAGAGTATATGAAAATTATAATTTTTTTGGGGGGCCATTTTATATATTTTTAAAATTATGTATAAAATATAAGGGTAAATTTATAATTTCAAAAAAAATTGGCCCCCTCCCGGCAGTGGTTCCGGCGCCACTGATGATGATGATATTGCATGTAAATCACGAATTGGTTTATTCTTTTCTGCTTTTCTTCTTCCTCCATTGTTTTCTCAATAAACACAACGAACATATTTTTCTCATGACAAACTAGAAGATGATATATATGCTTACTAGTATTTGGTAATTTGTTAATGTTCTGATTAGACTTGGACTAAAAAAATGGCAATTACAAGTGAACTTCAACTGTATTATATGCAAATTAAGGGACAAAAATTAAGTACTAGATCACAGTGATAACAAAAAATACATAAATTTTGATGGGGGATATATATTATAGAGTTGCACCATGACTAGTTCGTTTGGCTACTTAGAATATCTCAAATATTTTCAGAATATTTTATTATTATTTTTCACTTACATTTTATTACAATTTATTATTTTTCATTACTCTTCAATGTTGATCTATTGTTTTTTTTTTTTTTATTCATAAATATTCTCAACAGTATTTCTCACCATCCAAACATTTGTTTGTGAAGAAGAGATTCTCATTATAACTTGCTTGATAAGAATTGGATTGGGAATTATTAATTAATCGTAATCATATAGTTGGCCGCATGTCATCCGGCAAATCATCACTTTCACCCATAAGGATTAACGATTCGTCAAAGTAGGAAGCAATGGCGATTTTCCAGGGGGAAAAAAATTAAGAAAGAAAGAAAAAGAAAATTATAATGACTTGGGCCTTATCCTTTATCGATCATTTTCAAGCTAGCTGTAATTTCCACATGAGTTAATTTACGTACCATAAATATATATTTAATTTCCTCCGGCCCCTTTCCTTAGCCTCCGCCCTCATGGGATTCATATATCTGTGAAATGAGATAAAATTGCCTAATGTTGCTATAGCAATGGAAGGAACGAAGAAGAAGGAAGAGAGAGAGTGAGAAAGAAGTCCGCCCTGACAACCTCAAAATTTAATAATAATATTGATGAGACGAATTTACTATTTGTAATGGAGGCCGCATCAAATAATTCCCTTTAATCTTTATCAAGAATAGGGAAAAGGAAAATAGTTATAAATAACTAATTAATTGCATACAAAAGAATTATTTACAATTAAGTCAAACTATTTTAATTATAAGTAATCTTTTTAAATACAATTAATTGATTATTTATACTCTTTTTTTATAGAAAAGAAAATGGCATGGTACTACAGCCACCATTATAACACGGAGATCCGTTCTTGGGTACCGTTAGTATATTTTCTTTTATTTTGTTTTTTGGTTTTCTTTTCTATCATTTTTTTAGTATTTAAAAAAAATTAAAAAAAATCATAATCTTATAAAATAATATTTTCTTACTAAGTTAAAAAATAAAATAAAATAAAAAAGAAAGCCCAACGGTGTACAGGAACGGGACACCCAAACTGTGACCCTATCTTTATCCATAGGAGAAATAGTGATTAAAGATTTGTTATATCCAAATTGATTAGATATATATGATCTGCAATGTCTTATCTCTCAAACTTTTTTACGGCGCTAATCAACGTTATAAATATATTGCAAATAGAAGAGTTTTCCAGCCACAAACACATACATATATAGTACATGGTACATATATAAATATATATATATAAAATATATACCCATGATGAGATCAGGGATTGATGGGAGGGGATGAATTAGCGGGTTCTGTCAATGTCAGTGAGAAACTCATGATCAACAGCAATGTGGGATATATATATATATATATTTACAAATCCTAGTGGAAATTAATTTTATATATCGTCATTTCAAATGTCTCCCACTACAGAAGTTGACGTATTAAGTGCACTCCCTTTAGACTAATCTGCCATTTTCCGAGAAAAAACCAACTCTTTTCACTTGCTCCTTTGTCCATTCCACACTTCATATTAAAAAAAAAAAATGTCCAATATTCCACACTAACCTATTCATAAATTAATTTCTCACCGGGCACCAATATTCACGTACAGTACTAGTGGTACCCATAATACATGCATTTTCGAGCAGCCACGTCTTTTAACCTAATCATGTGGCGTATTAGAAACACAATTGTCATCCCCTCATGTCAAACTTAGTTGGCAAAGTAGCAAACTGGAAGACTCATATAAAGTAATTTATTAGGATAAAGGAAGACGTGGGTCTTCTTTGGTTTGTTAACTTGGAAGTCAGCTTATTCTATCTTTATAAGGTGTTTCTGATCCATTACCCACTACTTCAATTACTCCATGTTTTATAATTATATACACACACACAATCTATCTGGCCTTGAAGTAATGGCGGTGGACTGTGACAAAATGATCACCATGAGAGAAAATATATTCACACCATTGACAAATTCATGTTATTTAGGAGGAAACCGATTATATCAAGTAGGAAAAAAAAAACTTAATTCGAGTGCTTCTTAGAATTAAGTTTCTCATGCATGGAAATGGAAACGGCTGATTCATATATAATTAACATGGACCAAGAAAATTGAGAATGTTCGATGAGGAGTAGAAAAGGCTAGCTAGCTGGGGGCAGATTGATCAACGCAAGTCAAAAGTTAGTGCTCTTCTGATGTGGCCTGATTTTGACGCTAAAAAGTCCCATTAATGAAGATGATCTACTCCGGTCCAAAAATATTATCTAAGTTCAATATAATATACCTTAATTTCCTTGCGCTCTGACTTAAATTCTTCTGATCTATCACCTTATCCCTTAAACTAACAGAAACGCGCTACGCTAAAAGTAGCATTAAAATTAGTCGTGATTATAAAAAAAAATAAGTATTTATGATAAATTATTTATGACTAAATTAATTATTTATTATGAAAATAAACTTATTTTTTAAAAAAATAACTATTTTAATAGAAAATAATTAATCACAAATAACTAATTTATTTGTAGTGCGTACTATATATAAAAAAATTAGTGGTGAAAATAACTTCAAACCAACCGCGGTAAAGAAATCAGAGCTATAATGATTGGTGGGTTTTATTTGGGCTATATATATATATATATATACATATACATATATATATAAATTTATATATATATATATGTATATATATATATATATATTATATATATATATTATATATATATATGGAGATGCAAACTGTTGGAAACTTTCTTTGATCTACTTCAAATTGACATGAATTATTGTAGGTTTTTTTTTCTTTTTTTGTTTAATTTGGATAACTAATTATAATTCAGATTTTCTTGTCCAGAAGGGATCATGAAATTAATTTCTGAATCACAAATTACTGCACGCATTTGGACAAAATCATGATCTCGTTCCGTTTCTGTTTTTCCCTTCTTAATTTGAGCTTTCTCTCCCCTTTATTTCTTTTGAACTTGATTGTTTGGCTGAAGGGGAAAAAAACAGAAACAAAACGTTTTGGAATTAAAGTGAAAGTAAGATTCTAGCTGAAGGATCATCGAATTAAGAAATTAATTTTAGTTTGTCGACTTTGCCGACGACGTTGCTTCCAAAGATGCACAAACTAAGTTCGCTTAGCTTTTAAGCTACAACATCAGTTCATCATGATATACATGATAACCATTCTAATCTTAATGTTTTTGTTATTACTTTTGGCCATGGAAAGATCATTATAATTTGGATGATCAGCAAGTTGATGTTGATCCCATGCATGCAATAGTCTGCAGAAAAATATATATAATCGATCAAGGAAAAAAAATGAAAATTGAAAACAAAACTAAGAATAAAAGGATTAATAGATACCTTATTTTAGTTAAAACTCATTAATTTTTACAGATTCTCGCTAGCTGAAAGCTGATAAAAAAGCCTAGATCAGAAGACTACAGCAAATTCTAATGCCAAGAAAAGGAACAGAAAATACAAGTATATATTAACTAATCAACTCGCATATATATATATATATATGCATGATGAGTAGTATAATTAGGAAACCCAATATCTTAGACTTGTTCATGATCAGCAATATGCAGGGATGTACTGGAAGAGACGGGTTTGGCCAAGTACGTAGGGTTGTCATCTCCAGCCATGATGACAACAACCTTTGGCTCGGAATCCACAGACATGTTCATTGGCCCTGCTGCACATATTTTTTCTTCAGCATCTCTCGGCAGCCGGCGGGATGAGTCGGACAAAGAATATTTACGATAAGAGCAAGCAAGGATTATCAAGGCCATCGCAATGAGTCCCAACATGAGTGCTAGGCCGCCAAACAGATAAGGAATGGGAGTGTTCCAGTTCCCGATCCCGGAATCAACGGTTGTGGTAGAGTTGTTTGCAGGCCACATTTTCTGATCACTGTGATCTTCTCTCTCTCTCTCTCTCTCTCTCTCTCAAGCTTTGCCAAGATATATATATATATATATATCTATATATATATATATATTATATTTCAAATATTTGATATGGAGTTAGGTTGATGATGATATTGATCTTGCTTGTATTTATAGCAAAAGGCTAAAGTTGCTATGTACAGTAATATGGATTAGTACAAGGAAGTTTCAATTTGATAGTATAGTAGTACAAGTACGTGAATGCCCATTGTTTTCATTTTTCAAAAAAGCTGCGTGATTTATTCTTTCTTGTGCTTCACTAATACTTTTGTTTTGTTTCCATTCGAAGGGACGTTCTTGAATCTTTGTTTGTTGGTGAATGCTTTCCAATTATTACTATAATTCCCCCTATATATTTGTCTATATTTATTTTTATCTGTTAATTAATTAGCTCCTAGCTAGTTAGTACTTCCTTTTAATTAATTTGTTGCTGCGCATTTCTTGACATTTTATACTTAAAAAAGAGATTTGATAAAATCAATCTTATAAATTAAGATAATTTTATACGATCTATTAGATTTATTTTATAATTTATAAAAATATACGGCTAGTCATGAAATTATACATGGAGTCGGCCATTTCAAATATGTTTGGAAAGAAATCTTTCTCAGATATGTTGTAATATTTATATTTTTAAAATTTCGCAATTAAGAATACGCGGTTTAATTAATTTCTTCCATGAAAATGAATATTTACGTTTTGCGTTTTTATTAACAAAAAATGGTACAAAGAGATAATTTTTGAAAAAATGCATGAAAATGTGTACTAAAAAGGAGAATTTTAAACGTCCAAACAAGCTGGCCTATTAAAAATAAAAACTGAGGTTTTAGAAGCCGTTTGGGAAAAAGATTTCTTCAATTAGTTAATTGTCAGAACTTATGTGAGAGAGATTCGGGAAGTAACTCTTTAAGTAACTCTCACATCATTTATATTTTATATATTAATGCTAGAGTAATGCCACCGCTTCGTGATCTTATCTATTCTTTACTACTTTTTTAAGTTTCTAAATAAAATATAATAAATAATTTAATTCTTTTTAAAATAATTTTTTTTAATTTTAAAATAAAATTAATATTAAATAAATATATTATAAAATTTTTTAATTTAATTTTTAATTTTTATCTCATCTTATTAGGAAAGCAAACCAGTTCTTTTCTCTTATTTAAAGTTGTCAAATTCAGACAATAAGTTGGCTGTCTATTTTTTTTTTCTTAGGCAATGTCTTTACATACCATCCTGATCCATTAATACATGCCTTAAAAAAGAAAAGAAATTGGTAAATTCAAATTCTTTTTATTAAAAAAAAAAAACCACTAACTTATTGGATTTTAGTGTGCATGTCATGATCATCAACTTACTCGTTTAAATATTCAGGTAATATGAATGAAGCAACACCGATCGAGAAGGAAAAGAGGAGTGAATGCGATCTTGTTCCATGGTGGCTAGCTTTTGCTTATCCAATAACACTTAGGACCCACTAAACGTGTGATCTCGACGGCTCAAATATTCCATAAATTTTTTTAGGTTCACCTCCATCATCATGTCGTCGGAAAATCAAATTTAGCAACCAAGCTCTCTGCCTTTTCCTCTCGTAGAAATTTCTGTTTCTTTGGGATAGAAAGCACCAAATTCCTTATCGAAGTAGAAAACAGCATATCCTTCAGCAGAAAGAACCAGAATCTCTTTGCATTCAAATTTTAGAAGAAACCTGCATGGAGTTTCCTGATCTCGCTTACTCGGAAATTTCCTTCCAATATATTTAGGAATAAAATGATTTTTCTCGACATCATGTTTTAGGAATAAAATGGTTTTTGTTTATGTTTGGCTTTCGTTGAATTTTTAATGAAATTAACACCTTTTTCATTGTTTTTTATTATTATTATTTTAGTTTTAATTGGAGAAATTAGATGAAAAAAATTCTTTTTGTCTTTTTATTTATTATAATATACTGATACGCCACGATACCATGAGCATTAAAAAAAAAATTTTTTAAAAAATAACTAGTTTTAATTTCTGTTATTTGCACCCCAACTGGGTTGGGATTGTGGCCAAGAAACGACTTTTTTGCGAATTCATGAGTTTACATGAGAGACTACGTTCTAATTAAACACTACAGACCAGTACCTGATAATTTCTTCATTCATTAAATGTTATGACATAAATATAAATATAAATAATAAAATTTACCTTTTTCATCAGTTTAAACTTTTACAACTAATTGTGCATACAAACTTTTACAACTAGTTGTGGTTTTGCATGTATAATATCATAATAGAGATCATGAGTTCGAGTTATAACTCTATATTTTATTTTATTTTATTTAATTATATATTTAATGGATTGGGCCCACTCATTGAACGAGAGTTTGGCTCAAAAAAACTTAAAACATTTGTGACAAGTTGTGGTTTCACAAGAAAAAAAAAAACGTGATAATCATATCAAAAGCTTCCAGCTCTATTACTCAAATCCCCAAGTCCAACAGCAAACCAACAAAGTTTCAACCAAAATTATCATAATAATATAAAGAAAAATGTTTGGGATAAACCACACTCAGAGTATCCTATTTCACGTGTTACTGTTCATATGAACAGTAACACGTGAAATAGGATGCTCTGAGTGTGGTTTATCTCTAGCATCCCTCTAATATAAAATCTTCCAGCTATACCTTTCGACCTCAAGTCCAAGAAAGTAGAGCAACAACGTTTCATATCCAGGAAGAAGGCTAGAAGATACATGTTCTCTCATACAAACAGTACACCAGAACACACCTTAGCATCTTATTTTTTTTGGATACATGTTGTCACAGAGACAAGCCGTAGCATGGTAAAAACCTTAACATATGCTCATTATTTATGTAACATCTGTGCCTTAGAGCAAGCCAATAGCGCAGTACTGAACAAAAACAACTAGAATGATACTCGAACACCGAGCAATTTCATAAACTGGGAAATGAACTCTGGATGCCCTGGCCATGCTGCCCCAGTTACTAGATTTCCATCAGTGAAGCAACGATCTATTGGATCAGGTTCCAACCACGTGGCACCTGACAATACAACATTGAGCTTCACTGCTGGGTAAGCAGTACATTTCCTTCCCTATTCCAACACATTGAACAAGACCAAAACATTAAGATGTGCTAATAATATTCAAGAAAGGGTGTAGACATGTTTGTGGCACAGTAAAAACAACACGACAGACAGACAACACCAAGACATAATGGTAATTTATGCAGCACTAAGAAAATGATGCGTTTTAAATCTCCCTGCAAACAGAAATTGGTCAAATTTCTCTTTTACTGTCACAGCCAAACCAGAGGAATCCTCCCTAGGCGGCTAGGCCACATGTTTCTAAATCTACCTCCATCTAAATGAACGGGAGTCCGGGACACAGAACTGAAACCAGACCAGAAAGAAAACTCTGCACTGGATTTAAATTATGCTTTCCCCAATCCATACCAAGAGTACCTCGTCATAACAGATATAGATTTTATTTACAAGGATTTCAACGGATAAAGATTCTGTCTTTCTTTATATTATTCACTATTCAGTCTAAAAGCACAATGAAAATGTTTCCTACAAAATGAAAAAAAATAAAATTCTCCAGATTGCCAACCTTCCTCTTTTACCACATGAGATTTACAAGTTTTATTCTGTCATATTAACTGATGTTCTAAGAGCCTGTCCAGCATTTCCTATCTATGCTACCAATTTCATAAATGTGAGAGAAGAATGAACACTATAATTGTTCCACAATCCACAATGTTCATGGTTACATGGATCCTACATGAATTAATATATAAGATTTCTCGTGATGAATGAATAACACGCACTCCTAATAATCAATTTGTCGATATGCATATAATGGAAGTACCATAATTTGGCTTCTAAAGGATAATGCCAATCCATCAAGAAGACTACCTTCAGAACGTTTGCAGCAGCTAAAATCTGTTGCCCATGGCAGATCGATGCAACTGGCTTCTTGGTCTCCATGAAGTCCTTCACCAAGGCAATGACCGAATCATCCAAAGCTAAATATGCAGGAGCTCGACCTCCAGGGATAACAAGAGCATCATACTTTGAGGCATCTAGACCTTCAAAATTAGCAGTTAGAATGAAGTTATGGCCTGGCTTCTCGCTATAAGTTTGGTCGCCTTCAAAATCATGGATGGCAGTTGGGCAGGTATCACCAGCCTTCTTATTGGGGCAAACTGCATCAACATGGCATTCTAAAACTTGAAGGGACTGAAAAGGAACAGTCACCTCATAATCTTCCATGTAATCCTGAAATAGAAAGGAAAAAAACAACTTTAATTATTGAAATGGAACTGAATAACCGCAAGAGACCGATAAGTTTCAGAAGTTTGGCATGAATATAAGAAAACAAGAAGAAATAAGATGCAATTATGCTAAAAAACTGTGCAGGACCAAGTTCCACCTGTAAGGCTGTAAGAGGAACAAAAGAACTAGTTCATTACCAGGAACATCCCCAGAAATGAAAAGGTCGTTATTTTAGAGCTACACAATGAAAGATTGTTTCTCAAACATTCAATATTGACCAATTAAAACAATTTTTAGATTTTAGAGGGCGAGAAAAACTACTTGATTCCCATAAAAGTCATTACATGTAGCTGTCATAAATAAGCAGATGAACCTAACTTCTCAATACTTAGTAGTAATTGCAAAGTACCATAAACAAAAACCAACTTAGACAAATAAGCCCAAATTGATCTTTGTTCCTTACCCAATTACTAAGAATTTAACAGATTCTAAGAATGCAACATCAATCATGCACGCGTAGGTGACATTTGGAAGCAAATTCTCAAATGAATTCACTTTAAATCATTAACCTCCAAGAGATACCAAAGTGCAACAGCATGGAATGTAGACCTCACCAAATCATTGTCTTCATATCAGCAAGGTTTAAGACAATCATCACCTTTTAAACTCTCTACCTATTTTTTTCTTCTATGCATATTTACAAATTTAAAGATTGGTCTTCATAATTCCTTGAATTCCCAAATACTTGAGCATAAATAAACTAGGATTTTGATGCACAAAAAAAGTGTTCTAAAGATCATGGGCACTAGTGCACGGTTCACCACTTCTGTCCATTTCCCTACTTTTATGGTGTGTGCTTTACCTCTGCAACTTCAAACTATGCTCAGTATGAAATTCAAGGGGAAAATCTGTTGGTTTTTGCTCCTTAGTCCTACATAGAATGGAAGTGGGAGTGGAGCAAGGTCATAGGCCTATATAAGGGAGCTTAGCCTTCTTGGTTAATTACACCAGTCAGAAACTTATCTAGTAACTTTTGACTTTAGTAAAATTCATCTGTTGTCCTTTTTGTATATAAAAGGAAGAGAGATGAAAGTTAGAATTTTACTAGTGGGAGAAGTTTTTGTGAGTGTCATTGGGATGAGGAGAAAAATTGTGTGATTATAATAATTTTTTACATAGTATATTTTCTTCTTTGGGTCTGGTGGTTTTTCTCCTGATTTGGGAGTTTTCCACGTAAATTCTTGTGTTGTGTTTATTTCTCTATTTTTCTTAATATTTTGTCAAAAGTAGATCCTGGTGGGGGAATTTGAATGGTCCAGATTCCCAACAAGTGGTATCAGAGCCACTAGGTTCTTTTGATGGGGTGGAGTTTTGGTTTGGTAGTGTGGATACGTATAGTCTAAGGAGGTTCTGTCTAGGAGATTGAAAATTTTAAGTGTGTCCGTTGTGACCCTCCAATCTTTCGTGGGAACCTTGAAGTTATGTTTAGGAATGATCAGTCTTTCCTGGGAACTTACTTAGTGGATATTATTCATTTCTACGGTAAAATTCACCAAAACTATGTCAGGAGGTAGAGTTTCAAATCCTATCAGATTTGAGGTAGAGAAATTTGATGGGAGAGTCAATTTTGACTTGTGGCAAGTGCAAGTCAGATATTTTGATTCCATCAGGATTACACAAGGAGTCGACCAACCCATGAAGTTAGTAATTTGCTGGAGGTGTGGACAACCTAACACGTCAAGAAAAGTTGTCAACAAGAAATGGAGCAGGTTCGGCAAAAAGCTTCAAGTCAGTAAATGGAGATATTGACAATGAAATTAACATTATATCTCTCTTTACAGAAGACGATGTCTGTTAAAAGAGATATGTACATCCTCATGACATATCGCAAATCCTAAAGTTGCCATGATAGAGGATGTGTTAATGTTAGTTGTTCTACAAATTTGCACACGGACATTGGTTTGGCATTGATACAGGGTGTGTGGTAGAAATTTATGTCGATTGCTGATGAACTTCTAGGAAAATCAAACGTGAAAGTTGCACCATAATTTTCAACAAGGTTATTTTCCACATGGGCCGAAATGAAATACTTGGAATTTGTTTATTCTGAGTGAGTATGCTTTTATGGTGGAGCATGATAGCGAAAGCTATGAATCTTCATTACGGTGGAGCGTGGCTATGGGACCAGTCAAAGTCGCAAGGTGGAGATTGTTGATTTTTACTCCTTAGTCCCACATGGAAAGGAAGTGGGAGTGGAGCAAGGTCATAGGCCTATATAAAGGGGCTTAGCCTCCTTGGTTAATTACACCAGTCAGAAACTTATTTAGTAACTTTTGACTATAGTAAATTCCTCTAATGTCCTTTTTGTATGTAAAAGGAAGAGAGTTGAAAGTTAGAGTTTTACTAGTAGGAAAAGTTTTTGTTGGTGTCGTTGGGGTGAGAAGAAAAATTGTGTGATTGTAACAATTTTTCACAGTGTATTTTCTTATCTGGTTCTAGTGGTTTTTCTCATGGTTTGGGAGTTTTCCACGTAAATTCATGTGTTGTATTTATTTTTTTATTTTTCTTGGTATTCTGTCAAAAGTAGATCTTGGTGGGTGCATTTAGGTAGTCCAGATTTCCAACAAAATCAAAGAAAAGAAGTCAACAACCAATAGTTCAGATCTGTTAAGATATAGTTAAATTAACCTCTTCCTATCAGCTTAAACTTTTAGGACAAGTGGTAGGTTAACATGGTATCAGAGCCAAGATCCTAAGTTCGAACACTCACTCTACACTCTATGTCTCATATAATTATAATGCACTTATTGGGCCTATTAATTGAGGAAAAGTTTAGCCCACAAATGAGGGAAAGTGTTAAGATATAGTCAAATTAACCTCTTCCTATCAACTTAAACTTTTAGGAGAAGTGGTAAGTTAACATGATTTTTATAATCCAAAATTTCCAGCTCGAGCATATGAAAAAAAAATTGATAATTCTAATTGTGAAGCGTGCAAACATCACGTAATTGTTTTGAAAAAAATGAGTAAAACATAAGGCCCACATGAAACAATTAATTTTTAATAATAGACTCCACTTTTTTTTAAAAGCAATTACGCATCACTTACGTTTTCTAAGACTATATGTAACAATACTGTATAAAAAAAATGGATTCCTACCCCGCAAAGAAACAGGATCCTTCTATCTGGGCCAGTTATGGTTCCTCCTAGTGCTTTCACCAAATGTCGGATATACTCGGGATGCCCTTTATACATAACTGCAGTTATGAGATTACCATCAACAACACATGCTGTCAGGGTTTCAGGTTCTACCCAATGAGCACCTGCAGCAATGAGTACATGTTTCACGAAAGGGTAGGCAGTGCACTTCCGACCTTCAAGTGAGCCTGCAGCAGCCAAGATCAATTGGCCATGGCAGATAGAGGCAATTGGTTTTCTGGAGTTGGAAAAGTCTCTGACCAACTCTATAACGCTTGCATCCACTGCAAGATATTCTGGAGCCCGTCCTCCGGGTATCACCAAGCCGTCATATTTGGTATATTCAATTTCATCAAATGTAGCATTTAATGCAAAATTGTGACCGCGTGACTCGGAGTAAGTCTGCAGCCAATAAAAGTACAAAAGAACAAAGATGAGACAGAAGGAAAAAAAAAAAAAGGAAGTGAAAACTAAAAAATCAGCTCCAGAACAAGTTAAGAAGATCATACAGGAAGTCATAAACTATCATTCAAAGAAACGACCAAAATCAATCACGGTAGACCCATAGAAGAAAAATATTGTCACTCCTTCACCCTCCAAAACTCGTATACACTAGGTTATGTCACTCCTTCTAAACATCACTCAATTACAAGTATTTTCAATTTCAAATATTGAAATTTTTTATCTAATTATATATTACTTAATTATTATAATTTTTTCTAACTTTTAAATAAAACACAAAAAACAATTAATGTTTTCAAATCTCAAAACAAAAATCATATAAAAAAAAAAATTCTCTCTCATTCTCAAACCCTATAAAATATATTAACTCAAATAATTATTAGTATTATTTGTAGATTTTTCATCTTATCTTAACATCAAAACAACGCCCAAGTTTTGACCTTTATCAAGCCGCAGAAGTGAATGAAAATGAATCCTATGATACCACTTTAGTTTTTTTTTTTTTTTTTTTTTTTTATCGGTAATCAAGATATTTTATTTATAATAATAGACATAACCTAAATACACATATACATGGTAAGTTAAAAAGTAGAAAGTCATGAATATTTGAGTCGTTAAAAACAATGCCCCCTCCCAAGAAAACAATATTTTAAATAAAAAAAACATTCAGCTCCTCCATTTCTATGAATCTATGATACCACTTTAGTATCAGTTTGATTTGATATATTTGAGAGACAATGCTAGGGTACAACACCAAATGTGCATCCCAAATATGCACACCAGTATAAATGATTTTTTATTCTGTCTTTTTAAGCATTTTATTATACATTCTTAATCATTAAAAAATTAAAAATTTACCAATAGTCACTTATTTAACTATTAAGAAATTAAAAAGTAAAATATATATATATATATTTATATGATTGGGCATATTTTAGAGTTATACTAGCATTTTCATATTGTAATTCAAGAACACAAGGCATGATCGATCTATATACTAATAGTTATATGAGAGAGATATATATATATATATAGAGAGAGAGAGAGAGGGAGAGAGAGAGAGAGAGGGAGAGACCTGATGACCAGAACGCTGCTCAACAGCAGTGCGGCAGACTTCGCCGGCTTTCTTTCCGGGGCATACAGCATCCACTGAGACTCCAAACGCCTGCAACGCTTGGAAAGGAACCATTGCCTGCAATCAGAAAGTAACGGTGCAAGAAATTAACAAGATCCAAAACTGCAAAGAAGAAATTTAGAGTTGAGATACAGAGAGAAATAGTACTAAAGGGTATGGTGGGTAAAGAAGATGCCTCATAATCTTCCATGTAATCCCCGCATAGTAGTAGAACCCTTTTCTGAGCCTTGGCACTAGCCATTGGATTCGCTGTCTTTCGAGGGAGAGATGAAGAAGTGCGTAGAGTGAAGATTTAAATTTTTCTGGGCTCCGGTTGATTGAAGATCATATATATTCGTGTATATAATAGTTCTATTTATGGTTAAGATGCATGATATTTTCGATTTTAAAATGCATGAGTCTCACCTACTCTTCTGTGAAAGACAATTTTGTTTACCCTTACGTGCAGACTTTTTGATATATTTTATGAAATAAAAATTATTGTCATTTGAAGAAAATTTTATTGTAATTTTAAAAAGTTCTCAATGCAAAATATTTAAACTTAGATGAACAATTCTCAAATATTGAAGATTATACGTAGCACTATTCTTTAACAAAATAGTTAAATTTATAATTTATATAAAAAATAATAATAATTTTTTTAACAGTAGACACCATTTTATTTCAAAAAAAGTGTATGTAATTTGCACACTTTAAGATTGTATTTAATATTATTTATAATAAAAACCTTTTTTATTTTTTTAATAAGAAGAATATAAGACTTGGAGGACTGCTCTCTAGAAATGCGTTGAATTTATTTTTAAAAAATACTACTATGTCTCACCATTCATTTTGTTTTTTAAATATAAAAAAAAAACTCAAATTTTAAATTTTCTCTATTTTTTGTGATTTTGTTTTTAATTCTTTTATAAATTTAATTCGAATTACATTTCGGTACCACATCGAGAAAATAACACGAGTAATATAAATTAAGACAGTAATATACTAATATTATCCTTTATTTCATTTAGTGAATATGGAGTTCATGTTGGCTATTTTTCAAATACATTATAATTAATTAATGGAATTCGCTTTTATTAAAAAAAAATATATATGGAGTTCGTTTTCCAATTATTGATCCAGAGAAATTACCTTATAAGGATTTTAATCATGATCATTTTATCAAACTCGTGACACAAATATGATTGACCATGACTAATTTGATTGTGGCACATTTACCTTTTTATATATATGAAAGAGAAGGACTCGATCTTTAGTTCTCTTAATGAGAAATTAAGATATTGCCTATTAATCCAAAAGATGTTGGCAAATGACAAAGGGATAATATGTATTAAATTATTAATAAATGACAAAGGGATCGATGATATCATGTATTGAATAGAGGCCACCTCATAATATTTAGAAAAAGGTATTACAATCACAAAAAATTATATAAAATAAATCTATAAATTAATATGTATAATACATTACATATATTTTATAATAAAAATAATTTTATAAACTAAAATATAACATTCAAAGTTCAAACATAGCAGCTAATTATAACTTTCGTACTAAAGCATTTTTCCTTAAAAGAATTAAAAACTTTTTTTTCAAAGGCAATTGACACACGATATTGAACAGAGGCAAGAGGCAAACTCCAAAAGACTTTTCCCTTGTGGAAAATTTCATTCCAACCCCCACCCGCTCCAAATTAAATAAATAATTGAAATGCCTCCAAATTAATTATTCATGTTTATTGACTGACGGAGGCCTTGGTTTGTATTGTTAGGTTGATAACATAAAGTAAGACTCATCTTCAAAATCCACAACTCAATATTTTAAAATATGAGTATTGTTAAGTTTATAAATGAATTATAACAAATAATTTTATAAATTGATGTAACTTGATTTAATTTGTTAAATACTTAAATTTATTTTATAATAAAAATAAAATTTATAATCTAATGAATCACATTAAATTATATCAATTTGTAGAATTTTCTTTAAGTAATTTTTTTTGTGGTCAAAATATTTTCCTAAAGTTATGTCCCTAAAAATATTAGTACCAACTCTTACAAATGAAGAAAAATCAAAATAAAAGAACTATTGTAGGACTTACAACTCCCCACGACCCACATGATTCGTCTTAAGCGAGCCGAAAGGAAGGGGGCCATTGTATCAAGAAAGGCTTTTTGGACCTAACAATGAGAACAGTACAATAGAGAGTCCAAAGTAGACTAATTAAATCTAGATGCTAGAGTTTTATTTTATTTTTATTTTTTTAAAGGCAAATATAGCATAGATAAATAAAGATTATAAGATAGTTTCAGTAAGATGGGAGTTCCCAACAACCATCCCAAAACAAATAAAACCACAGTAAATATAAAAAATAAAGAACGGTTTCAAAGCCACAAAGATGACTCCCACCAATCCCATTAAGGAAATATCGCCTAAAATGATTTTAAAATAGTTTGATAAACAGATTAAAAGGCTGTGACAAAAAGTCACAATAAGGGATGGTATGCTACAATCTATTGAACTAGTCTAATTAAAAAGAATTTTTACATTCACTGAAGCTTGAACCTCAATTAGGGAAAAGGGAAGACAGTAATAGAAAAAAAGACTGATACACCAATGGACAACGCTTGCTAAGGTGATGCATGAAGAGCACCCATCACGCTGGGAAGAGACCAACGAAACTGGAGTCGCTGAGTCCATCGGTGCCGCGCGTGAGGTGCATGTGCCGCACGCTTCGGCAATCTATCTCATCCTTCTAACAGATCAACGGCTGGGCATTCTAAGGATTCAGTGCGTGGCAATCGTCAACGTCTGGTATGCAGTATATTGGAGCATTTGGATGCTAAAAATAAAAGGTTATCTAAAATCCTAAAAAAGCATGTAAAAAACAATGGAAAAAAAAAAAACTTAGAAGGGCCAAACATGAGGGGAAGAGGAGCAAAAGCTCCTTCCCCCATTTGGACAAAGTGCCTATGGTGCTGATAGGGGAGACCAGACAAAGGCGATATAAGGGTAGAGAGAAAACTGAGGATGGAAGAGAGAAAATTGACAAACCTACATGCAAGAGTTTTAGATTTTAAAAGATGGTTAAGATCTATCAAACATGTTTTAACTTTGTGAACAATAGAATGAGATCCTACACGTCTGAATCTTGCCATCAAGAGGGATATCATTTTGCCAAATTTTCTCAAATAAAAATGGAGATTTTCACAAGTAGAACTTTATTACAAGAAAAAAAAAACAAAAGGAAAAGTGGGGGAATGATCTCTAAGTAAGTTATATGTCGAATTAGTATAAAAGTAATCATTCAATGAGTGCTTCCTAATTTTAATGTCAGAACCAAACTTTAGTGCGATGAATAAAAGTTTAAGAGCACTCTCAATTGAGTAGCTAATTTTCCTTTATTTTAGACTATCAAAAACCTATTTTTTCTATTTTAATTATTCATTTTTACAATACACTATCCATCAACATGCCTATTTTTTCTCTATATCTTTTAAAATATTGATATTTTATTTTAATTTATCTATTTTAAAAATTAAAAACAAATCTGGAAATGGATAAATGTCGAACATGGGAACAGTGTTTACGAGATCCAAAAGTTGCATGTGGAAGGCGACGTTGGAGTTGCCGGAGCTAGGATCGTCGGGGATTGGTCGTCGGCGTGAGGGGATGCCGATGATGTCAGTGGTGTGGATAGTGGTGGCCGACGGTAGGTCAAAAGAAACCATGGAGTTCGAAACCCATTTTCGGAGTTTGATTTGCGCGTGGGAGATGATTGGGCCGTTATTGGAACTTGTAATGTTGGGACTTCGTCGCCAACGTGAGAGAATGTCGGTAATGTCGGCGATATACTTAGTGATGGCCAATGGTGGTTGAAGCTTGAAAATGACCACAATGAGTTTGAAGGTGTTCTGCCACGGTGCTACCAGAGAAACAAAAAATAATAATAAAATATTATTTGAAAATGATCAGTATTCAAACACTGTTCATATTTTCATAATTTTTTATTTTAAAGAGTCTAATGGAGTACCTATTTTTTACACTTTGAGCTATATTTTACAAAAAAATGTAATTTAACTACGCCATTAGTAATGCTCTAAGCTCTTGGAAGAGAGAGAGATCTACAAGCCTAGAAATTTTATCTCAAATCCAACTAAAAGAGTAACATACATTCTTTAATTATAGAGGCGAAAACAACTATGAAAACCTTTTTGGAAAAATAGACCATCATCGGACTAGTTATGATGCAAAGACTTTGTTATGTTTGGGTAGTGAAAAATGTTGAAAAGTATTGTGAATAGTAGTAAAAAAATAATGAAATAATAATAATAAAATAATAAATAATAGTGAGAGTAATGAATAGTAATAAAAAATATGTGAAAGATAATAATATTATAATTAATAGTAATGTAGCATTCTGAAAATACCTAAAAACCCTTTGTTACCCAAACGTAAGAATATTAGCATTGGATTAGCAAAATGCTACTGTTTTTCAAATTTTAAATAAAATGAATTAAAAGGAGCCTACATTGGATAAACTAAAGACTTTTCATCCTAAATTTTTACTACAATAAATTCATTTTACTTTTCATATATGAAAAATACTATTTATCTCTTCATCCTATTATTTTATACTTTTTCAACCCCATATAATTTTTTAATAAGGAATTGAAAAATATTTTTTCAGAATTTGGTTGAAAATAATTATTTAAATATCAAATTAAATTATTAATATACATATGATTAGTATATTACAATATATGAAAAAATATTTAAATATATTTTTATTAAATGAATATGAATATGATTGTTGGAGGTTATTGAGGATTATGAAAAAAATTAAAAATTAAAAATTAAATAAATATAATTAATAAAAACTAATAATATTTTACTACTATAGAGAAAGTAATAGCTAATCCAATGTAGACTTCAAACTTTAAGTGATTAGCTAAAAGATTAAAAGTTACATATTTTTTAAATTTTGAATATTAGGATGATCAATCCATTACTAGTGCTCTAACAGCTCTTTCATGAACTTTCCATTAGCTCTCTTGGTAAATGAAAGACAGGAGTTTACAAATAGTTTTCAGAAGTTAGAATGATAAGGGGGCATGTTTGGATAATACTAAACATTCCCAAAATTCTCAAAGTTTTTCATATCTTCGATTTCAAACATCACTCAAACATAAAATACTTTTTTATTTCAGATTTCAAACTTTCATTTAATGACTAATCATTAATCAAACATAAAAATTAATTCAACTTTCACAAATTTTAAAACAAAAATTAGAGTTCTACTATGAATAAATACGGGAGACAGTCCTTGTACAAACGGATAATGTAATCTAACTTCAGCCTATATATAAAAACAAAACAAAAAATACTAGAAAGCAGACAAAAAGTGAAAACAATAACACACAAGTCCATCTTCAGAGAAAAAAAAAAAGTCCACCTTTTGCTCCTTTGTCATCTTCAATCAACTCAACAAGAATTCAAATTTCACTAACCCAACAACAAATATCACTCTTGCTCGAGTCTCTCCAACAACAAATATTTTATTTTCTAACAAAAATCCGAATCGTCTTCTTCCCAATTGAGTTCCAAAGTATCACAAGGGCTTTAGCTGTAGCTACCAAATTGGATCGGTTTTTGAAAAGAAAAAAAAAATTCATACCATTTTTAAAGGCTGAAACCAAATCCAATAGTGGGAGAGTTGCTTTTGTTCTGTTTCCACATAAATGCTCCTCATTTTGATTGGGAAAATGAGCCCTGATTCATTTTTATAAGTCCCTACCCTTTCTAAAGTGAATGGGCAATAGCAAAAAATTCAAAAAAAAAAATTGAGAAGACAGAGAAGCAATAATTATCACGAGGATGGAGAAGATAAAGATCGAGAAAAATAGAAAGACAAATTGTGAAGACGAAATGGGGATGCTCACCAGAGAGGAAAGCAAAAGCTTAGATTAAATATAAATTACAAAAAGAGAGAGTAACTGACAAAATTGATAGGGGAGAAAGAACGAGAGGAAGGGGAAAAAACATATAAAATTTTATTAAATGGTGTTGTTTGTACGTCGTTTGTGCAAGGCATTTGTTTCTAGTATTTTTGTAAAAATCATATTCAAACAACATTTTAATTTTATCTATTTATTTTCACAAACTCCAATATAATACTTATGTAAAAACAGTTATTCAACTTTTTCTCTTTCAATTTTCAAAATCCAATAAAACATATTTACTCAAATTATTTTACTACTATTTATAAAGTTATGAGATACTAACATTCAAGCATGTCCTTAGCCTTAATGTGGTTATGAGAATCCACATTTTGCATGTATTTATGATGTGAGAAATCAGCCCAAGAGGAACCCGACCTCAAAAATTTCCAAGCAAGTTTACAACGACAAGTTTTGAGAGTATTATAAATTTTGAATACCCAAACCACCTCCAGAAAAGGGGAAGGAAATATAAGCCCAATAAACCCAATGTTTCTTAAAACAAAAATGATGGGGAGAAGCCACACTCATGGAACTCCCTTCACATGAAAAATGTAATGTACTGTTTACGACACTGTTTATGTGAGGGAGAGTGCCCTGAATATAGTTTCTCCCTAGTATTCTGTTGTGAAATCAAACGATGATAATAACGTGAAATTATGGGAAAAGAACGATAATAACGCAATCTAAACAATCACACAATACAGAATATACATGGTTCAGCAATTTGCCTACGTCCACAGGGTTGCAGAGGATTTTATTGCTTAAGGAATAACAAGTACAACTTTTAGGGCACTCAAAATGTCTCTCACAATTGTTTCGTACGGCCACAGGCCTTTTACAATGAATAGTTATAGTGATAGGGCGAGAAAACTCTAATTCCGGATTTACTGTGTATCTCGCTCGAGTGAAGTGTCGAGCGAGTATTGAGTAAGGTCTCTATCTGCCTCTTGCTAGCGAGTGTCGTGCAAACTCACTACCTGAGTCTCGCTCAAGCGAAATGTCGAGCGATGATCGAGCGAACTCACTGCTTGAGTCTTGCTCGAACCATCTGTCTTGATCCAGGCTCCACACTCAACAATTCTCCCACTTGGAGACTGGCTCAACCAAACATCACCATCTGTCTCAAAACATCCTCCACCTCTGCAACTCATAGCCCTTGTCTTCAAGCCTGAAGACCAACTGGAGCTGCACACAACTTCAGTTTCTCAAGTGTAACACCCTTTGTCAACATATCAGCAGGGTTCTTGCTTCCATAAATCTTATCAAGTATTAACTGACCATCATCCAGTAGGGACCGAATGAAATGATACTTGATGTGAATGTGCTTCGTCCTGGAATGAAATGCTGGATTCTTGGTAAGGAATATGACACTGACTATCGTTGTAGAGAGTACCCTTATGTTTCTTTTTTCCCAATTCCTCCAAGAAACTCTGTAACCAAATCATCTCCTTTGAAGCCTCTGACATCGGAACATACTTGACTTCTGTAGTGGAAAGAGATACTGTCTTTTGCAGGTTGGAACCCCAAGACACGGCGGTGCCACCCAAAGTGTAAACAAAACCGGTGGTGCTCTTTCTACTATCAGTGTCTCCAGCCAAGTCAGCATCAACAAAACCTTATAACTTTAAGTTGTCTCAGGTGAAACACAAGCATTTTTCTGAGGAGCCTCTCAGGTACCTCAGATTCTATTTCACAGCTTCCCAATGTTGTCTTCTTGCGTTGCTCATGTATCTGCTCACAACTTCCACTGCATGAGCAATGTTTGGTCTTGTGCAAACCATAGCATACATGAGTGAACCAATAGCTGATGCGTAAAGAGCCTTACTCATGTAGTCATGTTCCTCATCTGTCTTGGGTGACTGATCCTTGCTGAGTCTAAAGTGACTACCCAGCGGTGTGCCAACTGGTTTGGCCTGGTCCATATTGAATCTACTGAGTACCTTTTTCACATACTCAGTCTGCGACAGTTTCAACATCCCCTTGATTCTATCTCTGATGATTCTCATACCAAGGATTTGTTTTGCAGCTCCCAAATCCTTCATTGCAAACTACTTTGACAACTGCCTCTTCAGATTATTAATCTCCTCAATGCTGGACCCTGCAACGAGTATATCATCCACATACAGCAATAGGATGATGTAGGAGTTGTCAAACTGTCTGATGTAACAACAGTGATCTTCTTGACACCTCATGTACCCTAAACTACACATGAAGCTATCAAATTTTTTGTACCACTGTCTGGGAGCTTGTTTCAGATCATACAAGCTCTTCGTCAGTTTGCAAACCAGATTTTCTTTGCCTTGTACTATGAACCCTTCAGGCTGGTGCATGTAGATGTCTTCTTCAAGGTCCCCATAAAGAAATGCAGTTTTCATATCTAATTGCTCAAGATGCAAATCTTCAGCAGCAACCATTGCCAGCACTATCCTGATGGTTGTGATCTTCACTATAGGAGAGAAGATCTCGGAGTAGTCAATACCCTTCTTCTGCTGAAAGCCCTTAACGACTAGCCTTGCCTTGTACCTTTTACTGCCATCATGCTCAGTTTTCACATGGTACACCCACTTGTTGTGTAGAGCTTTCTTCCCAGATGGAAGTTTTGTTAACTCCCATGTCTGATTCCTTAACAGGGAATCCATCTCATCCTTTATGGCTAACTCCCACTCGCTCAAATTCTCATCTTGTAAGGTTTCTTCATAGCTCTGTGGTTCTCCACTATCTGTCAACAGGATATAGCTCAGTGTTGGTGAGAATCGTTGTGGGGGTCGGATGGCCCTAGAAGACCTCTGAACCGTTGCTGCAAGTGTGACTAGCTCTGCATCTGATTGTGGGGCAGTGGGAATGAGCTCACTGAGCCCACTCTCACTGTCACTGTCAACCTTACTCTCCACTGTGACCTCTGATAGGTCAACGACCTTTGACTGTTGAGGAGTTGCGTCAACGACTACACTGGACTTGTCCTTGTACATGGCTTTCTCGTTGAACACCGTGTTTCTGCTCCTGATGATTCTTCGATTCTGTTCATCCCAAAATCGATAACCATATGCCTCATCTCTGTAACCAATAAAATAACATTTTATTGATTTCGCCTCAAGTTTGGTGCGAGCATTAACGTCAACAAGAATATAAGAAATACAACTAAAGGTTCTAAGGTGAGAAAGCTTAACCTCTTTCCCACTCCAGGCCTCTTCAGGTGGTCCACACTTCAATGGGACTGATGGTTCTCGATTGATCAGGTACACTGCAGTGTTGACTACGTTTGTCAAGAGTGCAAGTGGTAGTCCCGCGTGCAGCCTCATGCTCCTAGCACGCTTATTGATGGTTCTATTCATACGCTCAGCAACGTCATTTTGCTGTGGTGTCCCAGGGATGGTCTTCTCCATTCTGATACCTTGAGCTGCGCAATATTCCTTGAATCCTCCATCAATGTACCACCATTGTCAGACCTTAAGCATTTCAGCTTTAGGCTTGTCTCTGTCTCAACTACGGCCTTCCACTTCTTGAACAATCAAATACGTCAAATTTATGCTTAAAAAAATAGACTCATACCTTTCTACTATGATCATCAATGAACGTGACATAGTATCGGGAACCTCCAAGAGATGTTACTGGGGAGGATCCCTATACATCTGTGTGTACGAGATCCAGCTTTTTCGATTTCAGGGTTCTGCCATCCTTCAAAAAACTGACCTTCTTCTGCTTCCCAAGGATACAGCTTTCACACATGCCTAGGTCAACTTTCTTCAATTCTGGTAGCTTGCCTTGTGACAAAAGTTCTTTCATGTCTTTCTGACTCATGTGATTGAGTCTACAGTGCCACAACTCTGCAGTGTTTTCTGCAATGGTTGTAACAATAGTATCACTGGAACCGTCTGTCATGTACAAGGTACCTGTCTTCTTTCCTCGAGCCAGCACCAACGCTCCTTTAGTAACTTTCAAGGTACTGTTTGAGAATACCACTGAGTGACCGCAATCGACGAGCTATCCCACAGAGATAAGATTCTTCTTCAACTCGGGAATGTGTCTGACTTTTTGCAAAGTCCATACACTCCTGTTGGAGAGTGTAATGTCAACATCTCCGATTCCCACCACGTTTAATGTCTGTCCATCAACCAGGAATACCTTTTTGAAATCGCCTGTGTTGCCCAGATGACTAACACAAGAGGGGGGGTGAATTGAGTTGTATTAAAAAATTAACAATTATAAATCAAGTATATAAAATAAAATATAAAATATGAAACAGTAATAAATATAAAGAGTAAAGGTAAGAGAGAAGCAAACTCAGTATGTTAACGAGGTTCGGCCCCACTGCCTACGTCCTCGCCTCAAGCTACCCCTTGAGGATCCCAAAATCCACTATTCAATCTCCTTTAGGTGGAGATAGAAACCTATTACACCTTTGAGCAGCACCGCTCCAAAGAATCCGTGTAGAACACCCTCTACACTTCCAATCACCTCACACTTGGTGATTTAACTATTCCCCGTGTAGAACACCTTCTACACTTCCAATCACCTCACACTTGATGATTTAACTATTCCCCGTGTAGAACACCTTCTACACACACAAGGGTTATACACACCCTTTTACTGATACAAGAATTGATAGTGGGTAGGCTATCAGAAAACACTCCTCAATGAGTGAAATAAAAACAATACAGCACAAACTATATCTCTCAAAATAAACAAGGGTTAAGGCTCAATGCTTGGAGAAGAGAGAATGAAAACTTTGAATGAATGTTGTATGCTCTTGGTGTTGTGAATGTGAAGCTCTCAAATGATCTATTTATAGGCATATGAGACTTCATATTCAAATTTAAAAAGATTCACATGTCAAAGACATCATCATTCACTTTTCAAAAATTTCAAATCTAATCTTTTTACTTTTTGCATGTGACAAAAGGAGCACACTTTATTTTTCAAAAATTTCAAACCTAATCTTTTACTTTTTGCATATGACAAAAGGAGCACACTTTACTTTTCAAAATTTTCAAACAAAGACATCTACCTTTTGCATAAGTCAAGAAAAGCATCCACCACTTTTGAAAATATTCAAATAAAACATGCACATGTGAAAGATGACAATCAATCATCTTAATATTTTCAAAGTTCAAACTTTTAATCATATCATGCACATGTGAAAGATGACAATCAATCATCTTAATATTTTCAAAGTTCAAACCTTTAATCATGTCATGCACATGTGAAAGATGACAATCAATCATCTTTCAAAATTTTTAAATTTAATTTTCAAAATATTCATGCACATGTGGAAAATGTATTTTAATGCTTTATGATAAAATATTTATTTTGAGCCTTAATCCTAATTTCGAATTTTTAAGAGATTTACAAAATTACTCTATGATTTTAATGTGAACTTGTTCCCTTCTTGCTCATGCTTGGTTCCTTGATGTGCTTGATTGTATTGTGTAGACAACTTGAGCTTGAGACTCCTTTATTCTTTGAATTCATTTGTTATCATCAAAATCCATGTGTAGATTTACATGAACCTTGAAACCTTGGGTTCAACAATCTCCCCCTTTTTGATGATGACAAAGACTTGATAGAGCCTGAAACCTGTATTAATACTTAAGCTCCCCCTGAGAATGTGCGTTAGTTTTTCAAGCAAAAATATAAATATAATTCCAAGCATATATAACAAGTTTAGCAAATTAAACAATGTTAATATTCTAGTCTAAAACTTCTCCCCCTTTTGGCATCATTAAAAAGGAATCATAATTAGCTCAATAAAATATATTCCTACAATAACCAATAGACAAATAAAACGCTGCGTTAGTAGAGACTGTAGAGAATTCGGTGCGTAGCCACACGTGTTCGACAAAACCTGCAAAGGCTGGAGGCCTAGTTTCGGTAATTCGGTGCGGAAGGAAATTTTGTAAAGAGCTGAATAATTGAAACCACCCGTGCCCGACAAAACCTGCAAAAGCTGGAGGCGTAGCTCTGGCAATTCGGTGCAGAGATTTGATCCGCTTGATGTTGCTGAAAATTGAGATATCATCATGATTTATAAGTTTGTCTTGTTCTTATTTCCGTTTCTATAAGAGCAATCCTTAGCTTTATCTATTTCGCATCAAGCTTTCTTCTCATCTTTGCAATTTGCTTGCATTCTCATTCTACAATTTTTCAATGGCTCGTAGAATTCCCTTCAGTGCTTCTCTTGATCAAGATTTGAGGTATCCTTCACCTCAGTCTCAATCTATTTCTGCATCTGTCGTGGGTGCCATGAAGCAACAAGAGACTGATTTAGCTAATAAATCAGATCATGACGCCATTTACGAGCTTGTGGGTCTCGGAACTCGATACTCATCATCTATCGTCGCGTTTTCTGCTCGGTTGCAGTCCAAAACTCGCGAAATTGAGAAGCTTAACGAGACTGTATCTGTACTTCAACGACTTGTTTATGAGTCAAACAAAAAAATAGTAGAGTTAAAGCAACAGAATAAGGATTTGAAATCCTTGCTTACCTCTTCATTTCGATTGCCTAATCCTTTAGACAAGGATGGCATGATGATTTATGAGGAGCAAATGCATTTGAATGATGAGGCTAAACGTCTCAAGTTTCTGTAGGTCATTTAAGATAATGAAATAAAAGTATCTAGCAGATATCCATGGCATGCATCATTCCTATTTCTCTTCTAATTATGCATAGTCTATCTTCTGGTAGGGGTTTTGTGAAAATGTCTGCCAATTGATCATGTGTACTAGTGAATTCTAATACAATATCGCCCTTTTGCACATGATCTCTAAGAAAATGATATCTAATTTCAATATGTTTGGTCCGAGAATGTTGTATTGGATTCTTTGAAAGATTTATAGCACTTGTATTATCACATTTGATTGGAATGTGATTGTACATAAGTTTAAAATCCTCAAGTTGTTGCTTCATGTAAAGAACTTGAGCACAACAACTACCCGCAGCAACATATTCTGCCTCAGCAGTAGATAGTGCAACAGAATTTTGTTTTTTACTAAACCAGGAAACTAGAGCACGACCTAAGAAGTGACATGCTCCACTAGTGCTTTTTCGATCTATTTTACAGCCAGCATAATCTGCATCTGTGTAGCTGATTAGATCGAAAGATGTGTGCTTAGGGTACCATAACCCTAAGTTAATTGTACCACTAAGATATCTAAGAATGCGCTTAACTGCAATTAAATGTGATTCTTTTGGAGATGATTGAAAGCGTGCACATAAGCACACACTAAACATAATATCTGGTCTACTGGCTGTCAAATATAATAAGCTACCAATCATACCTCGATACACCTTCGAGTCAACTGGTTTACCGGTTTCATCTTTATCAAGTTTAGTGGATGGGCTCATTGGTGTTCCAGTTTCCTTAGCACCTTCCATCCCAAATTTCTTCAGCAATTCCTTAATATATTTCGATTGATTGATGAATGTCCCACTTTTTGCTTGCTTAATTTGCAATCCGAGAAAGAATGTAAGCTCTCCCATCATGCTCATTTCAAATTCTTCCTGCATAGTCTTAGCAAAAACTTGGCACATATTTTCATTAGTAGCACCGAATATTATATCATCAACATAAATTTGAATCAAAAGAATATCATCATTTTCGTATTTAATGAAAAGAGTTGTATCAATTTTTCCTCTTGAAAAGCCTTTTTCAATCAAGAAACCACTAAGTCTCTCGTACCACGCTCTAGGAGCTTGTTTGAGTCCATATAGTGCTTTTGTGAGTTTGAAAACATGATTTGGAGAAATATGATTTTCAAAACCTGGAGGTTGCTCAACATATACCTCTTCATTTATAGAACCGTTTAAGAAAGCACTTTTAACATCCATTTGAAAAAGTTTGAAATCTTTATAACAAGCATATGCAAGTAGCATTCGAATAGCTTCTAATCTTGCGACTGGTGCATATGTCTCATCATAATCGATTCCTTCTTCTTGATTGAAACCTTGGGCTACAAGTCGAGCCTTATTTCTAGTAATGACTCCGGACTCATCTTTCTTGTTTCTAAAAACCCATTTTGTTCCAATAATAGTATGATTTTTGGGTCTAGGAACAAGTGTCCAAACATCATTTCTTTCAAATTGATTAAGCTCTTCTTGCATAGCTAGAATCCAAGATTCATCAAGAAGTGCTTCATCAATATTTTTAGGTTCAATCTGAGATAGAAAAGCAGTATGATTGCAAATATTTCTAAGAGATGATCGAGTGCTTATACCTCGTGAAGGTTCCCCCAAAATTTGTTCCACTGGATGATCTTTCACAAATTTCCATTGTTTGGTTGCATCTTGTATTAAATTTTGATGATCTTTCCTGATATCTCCATGTTGGACTTCCTCTTTGTTGAGATTGAGACTTTCCGTATTATTTATACCTCCTGTTTCTTCATCAATAGATTTCTTGGAGAGTAGAGAATTAGATTCATCAAATACTACATGCATAGATTCTTGTACAGTCAAAATCTTTTTATTGAATACTCTATAAGCTTTACTATTAGTAGAATACCCGAGAAATATACCTTCATCAGATTTTGCATCAAACTTGCCTAAATTATCTCTGTCATTTAAAATAAAACATTTGCATCCAAATACATGAAAGTAACCAATGTTGGGCTTTTTCTCATTCCAAAGCTCATAGGGGGTTTTATCTAATTTGGACCTTAGCATAACTCTATTTATAACATAACATGCAGTACTTACCGCTTCGGCCCAAAAATAACTAGGCAAGTTGTTCTCATTGAGCATTGTTCTTGCCATCTCTTGAAGAGATCTATTTTTCCTCTCTACTACCCCATTTTGTTGAGGAGTTCGAGGAGCAGAAAAATTATGCACAAAACCATTTTCATCACAAAATGTTTCAATATTTTTATTAACAAACTCTTTTCCCCTATCACTTCGGATACTTGAAATAGTATAACCCTTTTCATTTTGAATTCTCTTGCATAACTTGGTAAAGGCATTATGTGCCTCATCTTTATGAGCAAGAAAGATGACCCAAGTATATCTAGAGAAATCATCAACAATAACAAATGCATAATATTTTCCTCCTAAACTTGCAACTCTATTTGGTCCAAAAAGATCCATGTGTATCAGTTGCAGTGGTCTAGTAGTGGAAATATGTTTCTTGGTTTTAAAAGAAGTTTTTGTTTGTTTACCAAATTGGCATGCATCACAAATTTTGTCTTTAAGAAAATTTGCCTTTGGTAAACCTCTCACAAGATCATTTTTTGAAAGTTTGGAAATAAGTTCCATGTTGGCATGACCTAGTCTTCTATGCCATAACCAATTAGTTTCATTTTGAGCTGAAAAACAAATCGCATCTTGTGAGGTGATTTCTTCAAAATCAATTGTATAAACATTGTTACTTCTAAAAGCAATAAAACAAATATTACAATCATAATCATTCAATATAATGCACTTATCCATTTTGAAAGTAACTGTAAATCCTTTATCACATAATTGACTTATGCTTAAAAGATTATGTTTTAAACCTTCAACAAGTAGAACATCTTCAATTATAAGAGAAGACTCATTACCAATTTTATCTATTCCCACGATCTTTCCTTTCGAGTTGTCTCCAAATGTCACGTGTCCTTCTTCTTTAGATCTAAGATCAAAGAACTTAGTCTTGTCTCCCGTCATGTGTCTTGAACATCCACTATCTAAAAAACCATTTATTTTTGTTCGTGGAAGACTTCATGCACACCTATAAAAACAATTAAATGATTTTTCTTGGTACCAAGTTCTTTGGGTCCTTTATTTATTAGTATTAGAAGAAACAAGATTTTTAGGTACCCATATGGCCCTGATAGTCATTGTATGTTTTCTTCTAATAGGACAACCAAGATAATTATGACCATTTCTATTACAAAAATTGCAAATAGCATGTGACATATATGAAGAACTTGAGTGATTATAATAGTATCCTTTTTTAACAAAATTATTTTTATGAAAAGAATTTTGAATATTGGACTTTGATGTAGAAGGATTATTAAAGAAGTTTTTATAAGGTTTGTATTTTTGTTTAGGCATATATCCCAAGCCTGCCTTGTCAAAAACACATCTTTGACTACCAAGAAGTTTTCAAAATTTCTTTTTCCATTTGTAAAGTTTTCAATAATATTTTCTAAATCAGTTTTCTTTTTCTTCAACTCAAGATTTTCATCTTTCAAAACAATACTTTCTTTTCTTAAAATATCAATTTCGTTTGTTAAAGAAGAATTTTTCTTTTTCAAAGCAGTATACTTAATACCCAATTTTTCAAATTCCTCATATACCTCTTCTAAAAAAATTTTGCAATTCTTCATGTGAAGGATTTTCAATATTATCAAGATTTGTTACCTCAATGTCATCTTTAGCCATAAGACAAAGATTTGCTGATTCTCCATTGCTTGCTTCACTATCTGAGCTACTTGAATCATCATCCCATGTAGCTTTCATTGCCTTTTTGCCTTTGTTTCGATCTTTCTTTAGCAGAGGACAATCTGGCTTGATATGACCAGGCTTATTACATTTATAACAAATTAAAGTGTCATTTTTACCTGAATCTTTCTTGGAAAACTTTTTGAAGGATTTCCTTGGAGGAGTTTTATTTTTCTTTAAGAACCTCTGAATTCTTCTTGTTATCATCGCAACTTCTTCATCTTTGTCGTCAATTTCCTCATCTTCATCACTTTCACTTTCATGTGGAATAGCTTTAAGTGCCAAGCTCTTCTTTGGCTTTCCTTCGTCTTCTCCTCTTTTCAATGTGTACTCATGGGTGATAAGTGACCCGATGAGTTCATTCACTTCGAGCTTCTTGAGGTCTCTAGCTTCAAGAATCGCTGTCACTTTTGATTCCCAACGCTTTGGTAGAGAGTTGAGAATTTTTCTTACTATCTCCACTTTGGAATAAACTTTGCCAAGAGCTGTCAAGCTGTTTATGATGTTAGTAAAACGAGTGTGCATACTAGAAATAGATTCATCATCATTCATCTTAAACATTTCATATTCATGAGTAAGAATATAAATTTTTGATTCCTTGACTTGAGAAGTTCCTTCATAAGTAACTTCCAAGTTATCCCAAATTTCCTTTGCTGTAGTGCAAGTCATTACTCTATTAAACTCATTACCATTTAGAGCATTAAATAATAAATTCATAGCAGTTAAATTCAAAGTATAAAGTCTATCGTCTTCACGATCAAACTCTTCTTCTTCCTTTTTGACCTTTACTCCATCAACTACTTTTGTTGGAATATAAGGTCCATTTACAATGCATTTCCAGATTTCTCGACCTTGAGCCTGAAGAAATATTCTCATTCTAACTTTCCAGAATGAGTAATTGTCTCCACAAAAGAGTGGAGGCCGACTGCTAGATTGACCTTCACCAAATGAAGCTGCAATGTTAGCCATAAGATCTTAACTCAAAAGATAGTTAATCTTATAATAGAGCTCTAGCTCTGATACCAATTGTTACTGATCATAGGCCGCACCTATGTCACCTAACAATTGTACCTACCAGACTAGCCGGCCACCGTCTCTCCGGTGCACCGTCACCCATGGTCGGAGAGTCTTGCTTCGGTGACACAGTCACAAGCGAGAGTTCCCATGAGTGATCTGCCTGTATGAACAGTACAGGTCAACTAGCTCTGATACCAATTGTTGCCCAGATGACTAACACAAGAGGGGGGTGAATTGAGTTGTATTAAAAAATTAACAATTATAAATCAAGTATATAAAATAAAATATAAAATATGAAACAGTAATAAATATAAAGAGTAAAGGTAAGAGAGAAGCAAACTCAGTATGTTAACGAGGTTCGGCCCCACTGCCTACGTCCTCGCCTCAAGCTACCCCTTGAGGATCCAAAATCCACTATTCAATCTCCTTTAGGTGGAGATAGAAACCTATTACACCTTTGAGCAGCACCGCTCCAAAGAATCCGTGTAGAACACCCTCTACACTTCCAATCACCTCACACTTGGTGATTTAACTATTCCCCGTGTAGAACACCTTCTACACTTCCAATCACCTCACACTTGATGATTTAACTATTCCCCGTGTAGAACACCTTCTACACACACAAGGGTTATACACACCCTTTTACTGATACAAGAATTGATAGTGGGTAGGCTATCAGAAAACACTCCTCAATGAGTGAAATAAAAACAATACAGCACAAACTATATCTCTCAAAATAAACAAGGGTTAAGGCTCAATGCTTGGAGAAGAGAGAATGAAAACTTTGAATGAATGTTGTATGCTCTTGGTGTTGTGAATGTGAAGCTCTCAAATGATCTATTTATAGGCATATGAGACTTCATATTCAAATTTAAAAAGATTCACATGTCAAAGACATCATCATTCACTTTTCAAAAATTTCAAATCTAATCTTTTTACTTTTTGCATGTGACAAAAGGAGCACACTTTATTTTTCAAAAATTTCAAACCTAATCTTTTACTTTTTGCATATGACAAAAGGAGCACACTTTACTTTTCAAAATTTTCAAACAAAGACATCTACCTTTTGCATAAGTCAAGAAAAGCATCCACCACTTTTGAAAATATTCAAATAAAACATGCACATGTGAAAGATGACAATCAATCATCTTAATATTTTCAAAGTTCAAACTTTTAATCATATCATGCACATGTGAAAGATGACAATCAATCATCTTAATATTTTCAAAGTTCAAACCTTTAATCATGTCATGCACATGTGAAAGATGACAATCAATCATCTTTCAAAATTTTTAAATTTAATTTTCAAAATATTCATGCACATGTGGAAAATGTATTTTAATGCTTTATGATAAAATATTTATTTTGAGCCTTAATCCTAATTTCGAATTTTTAAGAGATTTACAAAATTACTCTATGATTTTAATGTGAACTTGTTCCCTTCTTGCTCATGCTTGGTTCCTTGATGTGCTTGATTGTATTGTGTAGACAACTTGAGCTTGAGACTCCTTTATTCTTTGAATTCATTTGTTATCATCAAAATCCATGTGTAGATTTACATGAACCTTGAAACCTTGGGTTCAACAGCCTGCAACATAATTCTGCATGATTTCTCGATGAGAGGAGGTGTGAAAAGGTGCCCCTGAATCCAGTATCCAGTCATCAACTGGACTATGAACTGCAAGTAGTAGCGCATCTTGCACTTCTTCAGCCACTTTATTCACGCCATCGCCTTCCGACTTCTTCGGATTCTTGCAGTTCTTCTTTATGTGGCCGGTTTTGCCACAATTCCAACAAGTCGTCTGCTGTCCAGACCTTGACTTGCTTCTGCCCCTACTCTTTGATTTTGATCTTCTTTTGTTCAAGTTCCTATCATGTGATCTCCCACGAGTTTCAACATTCAGAGCAAAACTCGAATTCGAGGTCTCACCAGAATCTCTCCTGCGCACCTCCTCAGCCAAAATCAAATCACGAATGTCATCGTATTTTAATTCCATCTTACCAGCAGAATTACTAACAGCCATTCTCATGGCCTCTCAACTATTTGGCAGTGATGCCAACAATATTAGAGCCCGAATCTCATCATCAAATTCAGTCTCAACAGAAGACAATTGATTGGTGATGGTATTGAACTCATTTGGGTGTTGGGTAACAGACGTACCTTCTGCCATCCTCAGATTAAACAGTTTTTTCATCAGATGCACCTTTTTATTCGCGGACGGTTTTTCATACATTCCTGACAGAGCATTCATGAGATCTGCCGTGGTCTTCTCCTTGGTGACGTTCTGTGCAACTGATCTTGAAAGGGTCAACCAGATGACCCCCAAAACTTGTCGGTCTAACAGGTTCCAATCATCATCCTTCATGGTCTCCGACTTCGTCCCTAACAATGGAAGATGGAGTTTCTTCCCATAGAGTTAGTCCTGTATCTGCATCCTCCAGTATCCATAATCTATGCCATCGAAATTCTCAATCCCAGATGCCTTCATGTTTGCTCTAGCCATTGTTTATCTCATACTCGAACCTTAGCTATTGATACCAATTGTTGTGAAATCAAACGATGATAATAACGTGAAATTATGAGAAAAGAACAATAATAACGCAATCTAAACAATCACACAACACAGAATATACATGGTTCGATAATTTGTCTATGTCCACAGGGTTGCAAAGGATTTTATTGCTTGAGGAATAACAAGTACAACTTTTAAGGCACTCAAAATGTCTCTCACAATTGTTTCGTACGGCCACAGACCTTTTAGAATGAGTATTTATAGTGATAGGGCGAGAAAACCCTAATTCTGAATTTACTGCGTAACTGGCTCGAGTAAGGTGTCAAGTGAGTATCAAGCGAGGTATCTGTCTGCCTCTTGCTCGAGCGTCCTGTTGAGCGAGAGTCGAGCGAACTCACTATCTGAATCTTGCTCGAGCAAAGTGTCGAGCGAGGGTCGAGCGAACTCACTGCCTAAATCTCGCTTGAGCCATCTGTCTTGATCCAAACTCCACACTCAACACTCTTCTTAAAATGGTCATAAACTTCCCCCCATAAAAAAAAGGTAGTAAATGCTCTGTGAATGGAATCCATCACATTTTTCACAGTGTTAATTTCTGTAATTTGCACCCTTACTGGGGATGTTTGTGGCCAATTAGAAACAACATTGCAAATTCTTGAGAGCACCAGATATTGATGCTTGCAGAAACTGAAAGCAAACCCTTCTAATTAAACATCATGATACTACGTACGTTATTTTGGAATTGCTTTTAAGGTTTTCTTTTGGAATATTTAAGACAATGACCACTAACTTATAATTTCTTCATTCCTTCAGAAAAAAAAATAACAATAATTCATTTATATTTTCCTTCAAAATAATAGGGATCAAATAATCATATTGACAGGTACATCCGAACAGGGGAAAAAGAAAATTGCTTACCGTTGCAACTCTGAGGTGGCTTTGGGCCTTTGGCACCAAAATGAAAATCATATCAAAAGCTTCCAGCTCTATTATTCAGTTCCCAAGTCCAAAAGCAAAGCAACAAAGTTTCCCCCAAAATGATCGTAATAATATCATATCTTCCAGCTATATTATCGACCTCAAGTCCAAGAAAACAGGGCAACAAAGTTTCAAATCCAGGAAAAAGACTAGAACATACATCTTCTCTCATACAAATGCCCCAGAAGTCGCCTTAATATCTTCTTTTTGTTTGGATACATGTCGCAGAGACAAGCCGTAGCATGGTTACAACCTTTACATATGCTCATTATTTATGTAACAACCGTGCATTAAAGCAAGCCGATGGTGCAGTGAACAAAAACAACTAGAATGATACTCGAACACCGAGCAATTTCATAAACTGGGAAATGAACTCTGGATGCCCTGGCCATGCTGCTCCAGTTACTAGATTTCCATCAGTGAAGCAACGATCTATTGGATCGGGTTCCAACCATGTGGCACCTGACAATACAACATCGAGCTTCACGGCTGGGTATGCAGTGCATTTTCTTCCCTATTCCAACACATTGAACAAAACCAAAACATTAAGATGTGCTAACAATATTCAAGAAAAGGGTGTAGCCATGTTTGTGGCACGGTAAAAACAACATGGCACCAAGACACAATGGTAATTTATGCAGCACAAAGAATATGATGCATTTTAAATCTCCCTGCAAACAGAAAATAGTCAAATTAATCTTGTAAATGTTTCTTTTATGAGTAAATTTCTCTTGTAAATGTTACCACAATGAACTGCCTTTCAAACATTTTTTCCTCTTTGATAAGTAAAATAGTGCCTTTTAAACGTACAGCACCAGTCAATAATAACTCATCTTCTCTTGGAAAAGTTTAAGTTATCAACAATAAGGTTCTATCGAGGATAAGAAGGCAAACCTTAGGTAGCTCCTTTAATGCCAAAAGTTTTCAAGGGGAACAAAGCTCAGACCGCCCCCCCCCCCCCCCCCCTCTCTTTTTTTCTCTGCTTCCAATAAAATGAGAAGATAAAATTAAAACAAAAACACTCCCCCAAGTTCTTGCAACACCCTATAAAAGATTTGACAGCAAATTCTCAATCCCTTGATAGCAACCTAATAATAAAAAAATCCTTCGTTAGCAGCCAATCCTGTTTCCTGTTTCATTCCACCCACACCAACAATCCTAGAATAGTGAATTTGAAAATTACTAAAAAAAGAATAAAAATAACAGATTTTTTAATTTCTAATCCAGCACCATCATATATCGCAGAGGACCAAATAGAACTTTCAACCCCAGCCAACCCACAACTAGCCACCAAGCATATTGTCCATTGGAATTGATGATGCATGTCTATTGAGAAAGCAAATTTCAGAAATGCTTTGTATACTGGACAACATACTGGAGAGGAATCTAGTCCCATCTGACCAATACTCACAACTGAAACATCCCCACAACATATAAAACCCCAAAGAGTTCACCTCTATCAAAGATGACAGTTTTGGATAAGCCAATCTAGAAAAGTCACTGCCAAACCAGAGGAATCCTCCCTAGGTCGCATGTCTCTAAATCCAGGAAGATGCTAACCCGCCTCTATCTTGAAACCAGCACAGAAAGAAACCTCTTCACTGCATTTCAATTTTTTCACCCCACTTCATACAAGATTACCTCATCGCAACAGAAATATTTTTTAATAAGGATTTCAACAGATAAAGATTATGTCTTTCTTTATATTTTCCAGTCTATCAACACCTCTAAAAGCACAATTAAAATTTTTCTTTCAAAATGGAAAAAAAAAAATGAAACGTATCAATCTCCACATTGTTAACCTTCCTCTTTTACCACCTAAGAATAAGAAGAAATGTGTTTACTGTCATATTAACTGCTGTCTATGAGCTTTTCCAGCATTTCCTATCTATGCTACCAATTTAATAAATGTGAGAAAAGAATGAAAGTTAATTGTTCTACAATCCATAATGTTTATGGTTACGTGGATACCACATGGATTGATAAAAGATTTCATGAATAACATGCACTCCTAATAATCAATTGTCAATATGTATATAATGGAAGTACCATAATTTGGCTTCTAAGGATAATGCCAATCCATCAAGAACGCTACCTTCAGAACATTTGCAGCAGCTAAAATCTGCTGCCCATGGCAAATTGATGCAACTGGCTTCTTGGTCTCCATGAAGTCCTTCACCAAGGCAATGACTGAATCATCCAAAGCTAAATATTCAGGAGCTCGACCTCCAGGGATAATAAGAGCATCATACTTTGAGGCTTCTAGACCTTCAAATTTAGCAGTTAGAACGAAATTATGGCCTGGCTTCTCGCTATAAGTCTGGTCACCTTCAAAATCATGGATAGCAGTTGGGCAGGTATCACCAGCCTTCTTTTTGGGGCAAACTGCATCAACATGGCATTCTAAAGCTTGAAGGGACTGAAAAGGAACAGTTACCTCATAATCTTCCATGTAATCCTGAAATAGGAAGGAAAAAAAAAACAACTTTAATTATTGAAATATAACTCAATACCTGCAAGAGACCGATAAGTTTCAGAAGTTTGGCCTGATATAAGAAAACAAGAAGAAATAAGATGCAATGATGTTCAACAACGGCGCAGGACAAAGTTTTACCTGTAACAGGAACAAAAGAACTAGTTCATTACCAGGAACCTCCCTAGAAATGAAAAGATTTTTATTTTAGAGCTACACAACTGCTTCCCAAACATTCAATACTTTACCATATTAAACATTTTTTAGATTTTAGAGGGCAAGAAAAACTACTTGATTCCCATAAAAATCATTACATGTAGCTGTCATAAATTATCAGCAGATGAACATACCTTCTCAATTCTTAAATTAGTAATTGCAAAGTACCATAAACAAAAACCAACTTAGACAAATAAGCCCAAATTGATCTTTGCTCCTTACCCAAGTACTAAGAATTTAACAGATTCTACAAATGTAACATCAATCATGCACATGTAAATAATGTGTAGGTGACATTTGGAAGTAAATTCTCAAATGACTTCACTTTAAACCATTAACCTCCAAGAGACACCAAAGTGCAATATGGAATGGAGACCTCCCCAAATCCTTGTCTTCTTTTCAGCAAGGTTTAAGAAAATCATTGCCTAAACTCTGTATGCTCTCAAGATCATGGGCCCTAGTGCATATTTCGCCACTTCTATCCATTTCCATATTTTTATGGTATGTGCTCAAACACTGCAACTTCAAAATATGGTCAATCAGTATGAAATTCAAGGGGAAACACAAAGAAGAGAAGTCAACAACCCCTGAAACAGGTAAGACTTATCAACAGAGTCTTTATCCTTTCTTTTTCCATCTAATTAATATCTAATTAAGCCAGTTTATGTTCATTATAGAATAACAAGGTGGTTAGAAATCCTTTATTTTTTCAACCAAATCGCTCTTTGATTTTCCAACTCAGAGCATATACAAAAATGGAACCTACCCCGCAAAGAAACAGGATCCTTCTATCTGAACCAGTTATGGTTCCTTTCAGTGCTTTCACAATATGTCGGATGAACTCGGGATGCCCTTCATATGTAGCCGCAGTTATGATATTACCATCAACAACGCATGCTGCCATAGTTTCAGGTTCTACCCAATGAGCACCTGCAGCAATGAGTACAGGTTTCACAGAAGGGTACGCAGTGCACTTCCGACCATCAACTGAGCCTGCAGCTGCCAAGATCAATTGCCCATGGCAGATGGAGGCAATTGGTTTGCTGGATTTGGAAAAGTCTCTGACCAAGTCTATAACGCTTGCATCCATTGCAAGATATTCTGGAGCCCGTCCTCCCGGTATCACCAAGCCATCATATTTGGTACATTCAATTTCATCAAATGTAGCATTTAAAGCAAAATTGTGACCGCGCGACTCGGAGTAAGTCTGCAGCCAATAAAAGTGCAAAAGAACAAAGATGAGATAGAAGGAAAAAAATAAAGGAAGTGAAAACTAAAAAATAAACTCCAGAACTACCTATAGAAGAAAAAGATTGTCGCTCCTTAAAACTCGTATACATTAAGTTTTCACCTTTATCAAACCACAGAAGTGAACGAAAATGAAGCCTATGATATCACTTCAGTATCAGTTTGATTAGATATATTTTAATTCGAGAACACCAGACATGATCGATCTATATGCTAAAAGTTATATCTACATAGGATTTATATACATATAATTTATAATTTATAATTTATCAGGTTATGGATTCAGGTAGCAAATATTTCCTCCCCCTAAACTTCATATATGTTCCGAGTATATAGTTCTATTAACAGCACATACGTCGAAATTTGGGGATGAAATAGGTATATGGGAAAAACAAAAGAAAAGATAGACCTGGTGACCAGAACTCTGATGAACAGCGGTGCGGCAGACTTCGCCAGCTTTCTTGCCGGGGCATACAGCATCCACTGAGACTCCAAACGCCAGCAAAGCTTGGAAAGGAACCATTGCCTGCAATCAGAAAGTAACGGTGCAAGAAATTAACAAGATACAAAACTGCAAAGAAGAAATTTAGAGTTGAGATACAGAGAGAAATAGCACTAAAGGGTATGGTGGGTAAAGAAGATGCCTCATAATCTTCCATGTAATCCCCGCATAGTAGCAGAACCCTTTTCTGAGCCTTGGCACTAGCCATTAGATTCAGAGTCTTTCGACGGAGAGACGAAGAATTGTGTGGAGTGAAGTTGTTAGTTTTTCTGGGCTCTGGATGAATGAAGATTATATACCAAAAAAAAAAATCTTATTTATAGTTAGTAATAATGAATTTTTTTTATTTTCTTAATCAGAAGAAGACAGACTTATCCCACGAAATGTGTGGAGTGAATTCTCAAGGATAGCCGCAGGTGGCAGTTGTTCCTGAATAATCTAGGCGAGGAGGCTACCCATGTAATGATGTATGTCTCTATGATTCGTTTCCTCAACTGTAGCCAACACGTTTCGGTAGCTCATAGAAGTCCAAGATCTGTCTTCCCCACTCTTTGTTTTCTTTCTATTTTCTTCTTTTTCATGTTGTCGACTCGGTCCCGGGATCGGATCTCGACGTCTAGCTGAGCTGTGCTGAATTATTGAAAGCTGTGCGGCTAACGGCATCATACTGGACAAGGTAAAATTTGTCTCATTTGTGAATAGTTCAACTCATTTTAATTTATTTTAAATTTATTATTATATTTTTTTATATTTATATATAAAATATAAATTTTAATACAATTTTTTTAAATTTTAATATAATTTTTTAAATTTTTTAAATAATTTTTTAAATCTTAAAATAATAATAATATTAAAAAATAAATTCATTTAAACTCATCTAAATAAAAGTATATCAAATTGTTTGTTTTTATCTGTATTGGAATGGGCCTAACATAGGTAATGCATTGACACTACCATACTTGTATATAATTGTCTCCTTATTCTAACAGCATTTTTATTAAAAATATTTTATATTAGATTGATTATATTTAAAAATTTTAGATTTTATCTAAAGTACCTAACTAAATATAAAAGACTAAAATTAATTCTTCAAACATTAAAATATTAGTCTCTCACTCCAATCAAATATAAAAAAATTAGTGTTTCACTGTAACTAAACATTAAATCTATTAATTTAATAATACTTTTATTATTATATAGATTGTGAATCATATGAAAATTGAATTTAAATGAAAGAGATAAATGAAAAAAAATATCATATTAACCAAATTTTGAAGATGATTTGAGCAATTCAATGAAGATACTCTAATTTAGGTCAAACAATTTTTCCTTTTTTTCCTCTCTTCCAAACTCGAACATTTGAAAAATATAAAACTTAAATAATAAAGCAAAAGAAGCTAAGCCAATGTGAAAAATAATTTACACAAATCAAAATTTAAAAAAAAAAAAAAAAAAAAGGTATCCACCTTTAGTCAACTCTAAAAAAAATGCCGTATTCACTGCTAATATTCTTAATGCCGTAAAATGTTGTATATTTTGACTTTTTAAGTGTTGAATTAAGCCATTAAGCCAATGTGAAAAATAATTTACACAAATCAAAATTTAAAAATAAAAGGTAATCCACCTTTAGTCAAATCTTAAAAAAAAAAAAAAAAAAATTGCCGTGTTCACTGCTAATGTTCTTAGTGCCTGAAAATTTTGTATATACTTTTAAGTGTTGAATTAAGCCATTATTTAATGGAAAATGACAAAAAACAGAACAATTATACTTCTTTACCCATACAAATCAACCAACTACCTCTATAACTATGTCTACCTCTATGGCTCTGTAAGCCATTAATAATGCCTTACAAATTTTATCAATGTATTCTCACTAAAAATAACCAAAAAAAAGAAACCTTAGTGAACCTAGGCATGATCATCGTTGGGTCTAATTTTTCCTTTTTTGCAGTAATTTTGAACAACTTTTTTTTTAAAAGGTTCAAAAAAATTAAACATTTGAATTCTAGATACGGAACTCGAATAAACAAGTCTGAAACCATTCAATATGACTTGAGGATTAATATAATTACAAAGAAATTACATCAAAATAATTTTATAAATTAACGTAATTTTATATAATTCATCAGATGTATTTTATAATAAAAATAAATTTATAATTTTACAAACTACATAAAATCATATTATTTTATAAAACAAAATGATAAAACTCATTTGTGACTAAAATATTTCTTATTTGGCTTTATACAAACATGTGCTGCTTGTCATCCATCCGGCCATCATGTCCAACCATCCCTTTACCTCTTTTCACGGAACTTGATTATAACGTCAACTAGGTAAGTCCTCTCGCTGTTGGCCTTCCTAACTCATTTAATTCCCTAAATGTCGATCATTTACTCATTATGTTGACTCACAACAACTCAATAATAATATATATATATATATATAAGAATTTTTTTAAAATTATTTGACAAAGTATAATATTGATAATAAAAAAGAAACTTTTTCTAATTTAAATATATAATTATTGACTTTTTATAATATAGAATATTAAGTTATAAACGAATGTTAATTAGTAGACATGATATTCACTAAAAGCCACTTCTTTAATATTGAACAAAAATTAACAAAAACTAAATTAAAAAAATTAAATATATAAGCGGTTAAAATAGATCGAAATGATGGAAGATACTTTATACCTTATGTAGAAAAAATTAATAATGATAATAACGTTACATGTGTTATCAGCTGGGATGCATGGGGTTGGCTTTGATTGCATTGAATGCTCTATCAACTACCCAGCCTCCCCAGCTAAGCTAGACTACCTTAAATGAGTACTAGATATGGCGGAGGATCTTCAAAAAGATCCATGCTTTGCCGAGTACCCAAACATCCCAAAAGAGCAGAGAAAAGAAAGAAAAATGTTGGCAAAGACAGCGCCCACCTCTCCTATGGAGCTCATGGGGCCAAGAGAAGAGGAGGAGGAGGAGGAGAATGATAGCAGCGCCATGCGCACTGCAGAGACCTTGCTGCGTTTGGTCCCCATGGCTCTCTGCATCTCTTCACTCCTGCTCATGCTCAAAGACTCTCAGACCAACGACTTCGGTTCTATTTCCTACTCCGACCTTGGAACCTTCAGGTATTCTTAAACTTCGCCTTTTTTTTTTTATGTATATTCATATGTCTGTCCATAAGTACATGGTAAGTTTAATTGTATTAACCAAAAGAAAGCTATCCCATATCTGCAATGAATAGAATTATGGCTGCCAGAGGATTAACCAGGTTTTGTTAAATCAGTTTAAGCTCCATCCCCAAGTAAATACTGGACATGATTACCTCTAGCAATCACATTCATGATTTCTATTTTTCTGAGATGCAGCTAGTTTATAATTGCTGATTGCTATTGATCTTTAAGGTGGTGTATGGAAATTGGTACTGTCCAGTATCTGGCTTATTTCATGGCGGAAGAAAATATAGCAGCATATCTGATAAATATATTTCTCATGGAAGCTGCGCTCTCAAAAACTTGGCATAAATTTTCCTTTTTTCAACAGTTAAAATACAAGATAATGACTTTCATTATGCAGGTATTTGGTGCACGCCAATGGAATTTGCGCAGGCTATTCCCTTCTTTCAGCCATCATTGTAGCCATGCCTCGCCCCTCCACCATGTCCCGCGCTTGGACTTTCTTCTTCCTTGACCAGGTAAATTGACTTCTAAATTTATACTTCACAAAAAAGGTAATAATATATTTAGTTGCAGAAAATGCCAGCGTCATACAGTCATTTATTTTTTAAAAAAAATAATATTTATTATTAAAAAATAATCTTTTTTCATGTAAATGTCATATTTATTCTTTTTTAAAAAACATTTTGCAACCCTTGCATACTCACAGTTGCAACTATCATTTCTTTTAAAAAAAATAATTCACAAACTGATATAACTTCATAAAATTTATTAGATCTACTTTATAATAAAAATAATTTTATAGTCTAATATATCAATCAAGTCACATTAATTTATGAGTTTACTTTTATGAATTTTTTTGTATTTAATATATTTTTCCTTAAAAAAACATGATGAAGTAAGAATCAATATCGAGATTGGTCTGTTGATGCACCTAGGTGCTCACCTACACTATTCTAGCTGCCGGAGCAGTGTCGGTAGAGGTGTTATTCCTTGCATACAAGGGAGATACGGCCATCACCTGGAGTTCAGCTTGTGGGTCTTTTGGAGGGTTCTGTCATAAGGCCACAGCATCCGTAGTCATCACATTCGTTGTAGTGGCTTGCTATGCGATGCTTTCGCTCATTTCATCCTATAAACTTTTCAGCAAATTTGATGCCCCTGTGGCGGCCAACCCCGGCAGGGGCATCGACATTACTGCCTTTCAAGGCTGACCAGAATTATGTTCTTCCAGTTGGATGTACCTAATTTGATATCCTGGGCATAATATGCGCGGATGTGTTCTTTGTAATCCTAATCCTAATGCTTCTGCGTATGCGTTATGTTGCTTGCTCACATACAACTGATCCTGGCAGGCTACTTGTGTATAAGATGTTTTCCTTTTTCTTTTTCATCTTCCAGCCTCTATCTAGTATATTTCTGGTTGACTTCTGAGATATATTCTGTACCAGAACTTTCAACGTAGGTTTGATTAAAGAATATATATTTAAACTCTTGTGCCCAAATGAATCCATGTCATGCAGTAATGCCTTTATGGAGAGAGTGAAGGGCTGAAGGAATATCTTTTTGAGTTGAACCATGTCAACTCGGAACCCACTCAATGAGTAATGTTATATATTTTCTTTTACTTCTTTTCCTTGTTGAAGGGGAAAACAAGGACGAATAGATTGTCTTTTGACTAGATTAAAAATAAAATGTATAAATATCTTTCATATATATATATATATATCCACCTTTCATTGTCGGTATGAGAATATAAAATATGAAGTTCAAGCTTCAAACTTCAAACTTTGAAAACGTCTTATAGCTGATGCAAAAAAAAGGCTTAAAGCTAGGCATTCCATTGGTACCTTATGTGTTGACTAAGAAACGACCTAAAAACTGATTCAAATGGCCAGGAACGGATCAAAAAATAACCCATCTTAACAATTTTATGAATAGCAATTCCCAAAAACACGATTTCTCTCACCATCCGACTGAAACAATCCACAATGACAGAAATCACCATAAATACAGATGGCACCAGAAAAAATCATCCCAAAAACTCAGGGTGACTGAGCCTTTGCTTTCGTCCAAACCAATTTGGGATAAATTGTTTGCTCAAAAAGCGAATTGGGCTAAAATTTCTGCAATTCAAAACTATAATTTACCAAAGTGCTTGGATGCAATTGTTCTCTGAAACCAAGTCGTGTAACAATCAATTGAAAGAAAAAAACCCATAAATCACTGTAGAAAGAGGATGCAAAGTCACCAACCATAAAGTCATTTAGGAAAGTAATGTAAACAGATCAGCATCAGATTCAAAGTACAAAATGTTACAAAAGAAAAGTACCAGCAAGTCCAGCTGTAACTTAACAGCTACACATACAAAAGGCTAAAACCCTTCAAATTCGAACATAGGTTTCAATTATTCAAAGCCCGACATACAAAAGTTTCAAAACCAAGCACAAGTACAGAAAGCAGAGGCTTATAGATCAAAGAAGAAGACTGACACCAAAGGAGACAGTGGAGATTAAAAGCCCCAACAAGGCCAAGAAGCCAAATCTCCCAATGGTGAGACGCTTCTCGGGATCGCCAGTGGAATAGCCTTTGAAGTAGAAATAGCGAGTCACGGTATAGAGTAGACCAAGCAAAGCTGCAGCGAGAGGATGCCTCATCCCTCCCAATATCATCAGCGTGCAAAACGTGGGCAACAGCTCCAGCGAGTTTTGATGCCCTCTCTGCATAAATTCATCAGTTGAATCAATCAACACATCAATTGAATCGTGGAGATTAATAATCCTAATGAAGATAGGCAAAAGTCCAAACCTGAACACAGTTGAAGCGCTTTGCATCTTTGGTTTCAGATTCTAAAGCGTAGAGGGTGGGATATGGCACTTTGAATCTGTTGAAAATTACAACAACACAAGATTCTCTCTCTTTCACTCAATTTGGAAGAACAACATGGGAATTAAAAAAAGATTCGAGGGTTATAGAAAAAGTACCTTCTTCGGGCGTTGCCAACTTGGGCAGCCATCCAGAAGTTGAGAAAGAAGTAGAGAACGAGAACGATGACCACATAGCCGTACTCCTTTGGCAGCACCAACTCCACTCCACCCATTTTCTCTTCGGATCCGAAGCCCAGATGACGATATTGCTTATTCAGTTTTGTGTTGCAACGAAGAATATCGAGAGGATTCAAAAGAGATCGACTTTGCCTGACCGAGGCCGTGCCCGTTAGTGGATACCGATGACTCTGAGCGTTCTGCGTGGGTTTCCACGCTTCAAGTGCTGTAATAATTCTAGTTGGTTCCGCGACTTCTTCTCCAAGGCAGTATCCGAGAATAAGACAAGAGAAATACGCTACCCCAAATAAGTTTTTAAATTTTTTATACAAATTTTCAAAAAAGTTCTTTTATTTAATGATGAAGAAAACAACTTTTTATAATAAAAAATAATATAATTTATTATGAATATAGACAGTTTCACACCTAGTGTGGGCCCAATTACGGATTTATTTAATGATTAAAAAAATAACTTCTGTTAATAAAAAATAATTTGATTTTATTATTAATATAGAAAGTCTCACATCTAGTGTCAGCCCAATTGCGGAAATAACCATACAAACAGACAAGGCAAGCAACATAGGAAAATGCAACATCTGACCTATTTGTAGAGTATAAATGAGAGATCCAATAATGATGCTATCAAAACTATATAGGAAGAGATAAATAGAGATTTAGAAGAGGAAAATAGCAAGTGGCCATAGAGAGCAAAACAGCTATGACTAAAGAATGGAGGTAGCAATTCAAGCTATTTTCACAAATGTACCTACCAAAAGAGAAAAAATAACGAGATAAAGCAGTTAATCCATGGCAAAGAAATTAGAGAAAATTAAGAGATTAAAGAAGCTTTCTATAAGTATTACCAACAACCTTTTTCTATTGCCCATCCTACAGAATTGGAAGAATGTCTCCAATATGTCCAACCAAGAGTAACAAATGAGATGAATAACAACTTATCAAAAAAATTTATCTCTGGGGAGGTGAAGGAAACATTATTCCAAATGAACTTTTTGGGGTCCCCTGGGTTAGATGGTTTTTCAGCAACCTTCTATCAATCTCAATGAGAAACAGTGGGATCAGATATAACAGAGGTTGTGCTCGAGATACTAAATCATGGAGGTAATTTTGAATTTTTGAATGAAACTTACATTGTGTTAATTCCAAAACTGAAAAGTCCTAAGGCTATTACAGATTTTTGACTTATTTCCTTATGTAATGTCCTGACAAAATAGCCTCAAAACCCATCTCAAGCAGACTTAAACACATGCTCAACCAAATTATATCACCCACTCAGAGTGCTTTTATTCCAAGAAGAATGATCCAAGATAATATAATAGTTGATTTTGAAGTTCTCCACTCTATGACTGCTAAAAGGGAAAGAAAACAATGGCATATAGTTATTAAACTACATGAGTAAGTTATACGATAGAGTAGAGTGGTTGTTTTTAAAGAAGGCAATGGAAGAAATGGATTTCAGTACAAGATGGATCAACCTGATCATGAATTGTGTCTTCTCAGTTTCATATTCTATCCTAATCAATGAGGTACCTCAAGAAAAGTTTAAGCCTACCAGGGGTATTAGATAAGGAGATCCCCTGTCTCCCTATCTTTTCTTATTTGTTGCAGGAGTTCTAAGCTCCCTTCTCAACCAAGTAGAATTTCCAAAGGAGATTAATGGCTATAGAGTCCGTAGAGGCAATCTTAGCATAAATCATTTATTCTTTTGCTGATGACAACATACTATTTTGTAAAGCAAATGTAAATGAATGGATAGCTATCAACAGAGTTTTGAATATATACGAATCTACTTCAAGTCAAAAACTTAATAAGGCTAAGTCTTCCATTTTCTTCAGTGCTAGTACTAAAAAGGAAACAAGAGATTACATATTGAACAAAGCTGGAACAAGAGCCATGGCTTCTTATGAGAATCATTTGGGACTCCCTGCTCTTGTTGGTAGATCAAAGAAGGTTGCTTTCAATAGAATTCTAGACAAAATTAGAAGTCAAATGAATAACTAGTAGACAAAATTTCTTTCTCAAGTAGGAAAAGAAATTCTCTTGAAGGCAATTGTTCAACATATCCCTAATTACTATATGAGGGTTTTTAAATTGTCCAAAACTCTCACAAATGAAATAAATAGGCTGATGAATTAGTTTTGGTGGAGTAACATGAACCAAGAAGATAAAGTTCATTGGGTGGATTGGAGACAAATGGGTAAGACTAAGGGTGTAGGAGGTTTGGGCTATAGAGATTTTGAATGTTTTAAACTTAGCCCTCTTAGCTAAGCAATTATGGAGAATAGTTCAAGATCCCAACTCTCTTGTTGCTCGTATACTCAAGATGAAATATTTTCCTCAAACTAACTTCTTCATAGTTGAAATTGGTGGAAGACCTTCAATAATATGGAGAAACTTATGTGCTGCCAGGAAAATTGTGAAAAATGGTTCTCAATGGAAAGTAGTCAATGGACAAGGAATAAAAATCTGCAAGAGGAAATGGCTTTTCGAGGCCATCCAGTTGTAAAATCCAATCACCAATCAGAATTTTAAATGAAGAGGCAAATGTAGATGAATTAATAAATAGAAACTCAAAACAGTGGAAAAGACACTTGATTGAAGCTATTTTTAATCCACCTAAAGTAGAACTCATTAGAAGGATCCCTCTCAGCTTACATGAGCAAGGTGATAAACTAATTTGGTAGGAAACAAAAAATGGTTCTCTCACTATAAGAAGTGCATATCACAAACAAAAAGAATTTATGGAAGAAAAGGAAGGTCGGACTTCAACATCAAATCCAAGTAAATTGGATTGGACCAGCTTTTGGAAATATAATATCTCCAATGTTACAAAAATGTTCATATGGAGTGCATGCCTAGAATCCCTCCCTACCGGGCCCAATGTTTCAATAACACATGCCTTAGGGAATTGTGAATCTGCAAAAAATGTTTAGAGTCAAGGTCCTATATGTTTGCAGAAAAGTAAAGAGAGAGTAGTTTTGTTCAGGGACCTTTTTGATCAATTAACTAGTCGATGTGATAGGCAGGAAATTGAAGTTTTCTCCAATACCTCAAGAGGAGTTTGGCTAAGAAGAAACAAGTTATTTTTTTAACACAAATTCTTAAATCCATCTCAAATGGCTTCCAATGCAAATGCAGCTTTACAAGAATATCAAACAGCTCAACTATTCAAGCAATCATCCAAAAATCAAGTTCAGCCACTCCAGCAAATTCGGAGCCCTCCACCTCTTAGATTCATTAAAATTAACTGGGATGCCGCTCTTAATCCAACTCTGAACAAAATAGGGATATGATTGGTTACTCGAGATCACACAGGTACTACCATCCTCACCAAGAAGCTATCATTGATTGGATTTATGGATCCACTAATGGCAGATGCTATAGGAGCTCTTGAAGCAGCTATTCAAGCAAAAGATATGAATCTGCACAAGGTGATTCTCGAATGTGATAATCAACAAATTGTCAAAGCCTTGAACCAGCACACTCAAAGATGGGATAATATCGGCATCATCCTGAATAATACCATGGCTATTTTAGTTAAAATGTTTTATTGGAAGGTCTGTTTCATCATAAAGCATGGTAATAACTTAGCTCATTGTCTAGCAAGAGATGCATGTGTGCTAGCTGAGGATTAGCCGAATGTACTGGCTATATGTCTGGTAGTTTTTATCCTGTAATCTTCTTGTTTTTCACAGTAAAGATGGAAAGTTTTTTCCTCTAAAAAATTTAAAAAAATATTGCGAGATTCTTTTTCTTTCAAGGAAGCTAGTTGACAAAGGGAGAAATACTGCATACAAATGAAGAATGAGATTACAATTAAAATCTCAAAACCAATTAAAAAAAAAAACTCAAAACCAAGCTCTAAATGAAGAAAATTATGAAACAAGAAAAGAAATAATAAAAGAGTCAGTAAATTATATATGAGAAATGCTACTATATCCTACAGTTATAATGTTCACTTTATTCTATTAGTGTGATACCATGTAGTTTATTAAAAAAAATTAAAAATACAAACATAAAAGAGATAAAAGAAACTCAAGATTTCAATCTTTTCTCTTTTGTATTATGAAACATCATTTTTATTTAAATATATTTTTTATTTTTCAAATAAACAACATGGCACAATGAGACAAACTATAACTTGAGCGACATAAAAAGATTTTTTTTTCGCTAACTTGTAATCTGACTAATTTGCCAATCCTCCTTGTTCTGAGTTTCTCTCAAACTCTTTGGAGTTTTACCCCTTCCATCTCCATCACATCCTCTCCTCATTTTTCTTCAGCTACCAGTCCTCATTGTCTACCTCCATCACATCTTTGTAGCTTTACCCATCTCTATTAATGTCTTGTACTCCCCTCAACTACTAGTCCAAAAGTAACTAACTCATCAGAAACTAGTCCATAAACAACTTTTTCTAAGCCTTATTGACTTTCTCATACCTTTCCTGCCAACAACTCGTCCCTTGTACCCTTTGTTAACCTTTTTCCACTATATATCAAATTTGCTCTGAGTCCTCACACTTTATTCCTTCAATATCGTTGGTTTGTCCCCGACCTTGTGGATAAAGAAAGACTTTTAAGCCAGTAATAATGAAACAATTAGAGGACTAGCAATTAAAATTAAGCAAATAATATAATTAAATACTGTGAATCGGCCGGAGATCATATGTATTCAAAGCAAAGTTTTAAATTCTATTTCGGTAACTGTTTTGATTGAGACACTAAAACAGAATATTTTAGTTCCGTTTCGTTCGGTGTTCCGTTTCGGGATGGATATTATATAAATAAATATATATATAATAACTATATTCTAAAATATTTTTAAATAATATGAAAATGTGTAAATGACCATACAGCAGTTATATCAATCTCATTAAAATTAATAAAGCCTTATAAGTAATCTAATAAAAAAATTTATCAATCGGATACAACTAAAAAATAAAAATTAATAAAGACTAATAAGTAATCTAATAAAATCTTTATAAAATTCATAAGCATTGGATATAGCTATATCAATCTCATAAAAATTAATAAAGTCTAATAAGTAATTTAATAAAAAATTTATCAATTAGATACAATTAAAAATTTAATAAATATTAATAAGTAATAAGTGTAAATTGAAATAGGAATTGTAATATCATATATATATATATATTATATATTTTTGGGTATACAAATTTTAAAGTCACGGTCTGACTATTTTTATTTTACTTTTTGACTTTGTTGATTTTTCGATGCAACTTTTCTCTTTCAGACGTGTTTCCTTTCATTTTCATTCCTCATTTTTTCGTTTTCCTTTGTTCTGAAATGCAATGATGGTTTGGTCTCCTTCACAAATTCACAAAATCGTAAGCTCAGCTCCATTGAAGAACGACGCAGCTCCAAGAACGACGCCATTCCTCATTCTTTCGTTTTCCTTTGTTCTGAAACGCACGATGGTTTGGTCTCCTTCACAAAATCGTAGACTCAGCTCCATTGAAGAACGACGCAGCTCCAAGAACAACGCCAATGATGGAGCTCTAGTCTCCTCTCCATAGCCAACGGCACAGCTCCGACGAAGGATGTCAAACCGTAGATCTTCTTAACATCACTGTGTATATCAATTTCGAATAATTGGATTTCTCATTGCTAATTTTATAATCATCCTTTATGATTCCAGACCGGAATTAATAATTTCCACGGAACATAGAATTCCGGCCGGAATAGGCCGGAACACTTCGAAACACCCGGAATTTTGACCGGTGTGGAACATTAGACTTCACTGTTCCGGTTACTGATCCGGAACAAAAAATTCCGACTGATCCGACTGGAACGAAACAGAATTTTAAAACTATGATTCAAAGTCTTACAAATTAATATCACAACGGGCCGTTATCGGCAATAAAGCACATAATACATGTGTGTGTGTGTGTGAAGGTAAAGATCAGATGCTCAAAAGTATTTGAAGTTTATTATATTACATACTTATTATCTTATTTTGGGATCGACATTATGAGATATATATATATATATATATATATATATATATATAACGTCTGCTTCTCAAAATTGTATGAAGTTTTAATTAATTACTTGATCTTCAATTGGCCATACATATAAGTAGTGAATAAGTTTTTAGAAAATTGTCACGTATATGTTTTTTAATTAATTCTAGTAATAATCATATATATTTTTCAGACCAACAATATATAAATTATATAAAAAAAAAATTACAAATTGATGTAGCTTCATATTATTCATTAAATCTATTTTATAATAAAAATAATTTTATAATTTGACGTATTACATTAAATTACATCAATTCATGATTTAATTTTTGTATTATTCTTTTGTGACTAAAAAATTTTCCTTAAAAACTTGAAGACTGTCGTGCCATATATACATATACACGTACGTAGTTGATGCTTCTTTTTGCGAATGCTTTTGCATGCAGTCCGTACCCAACAATAGCTTATCAGATCTCTACCTAGATTTAATACAATTCGCTCGATTGCTCAATGTGAACAGTAACACGTCCTTTAGTTAGTTAATTACTTTTGATGAAAATTAACTAGAAGCTATGGGAATTAAGCAAAATCAATTAATATTACAATATTATATAAATAATATGGGTACAAGATCATGTAAATGAGTTATAAAGACTCATGACGGGCGTGTATATATATATATATATATATATATATATATTATTCAGAGGAAGAGATGACAGAGAGAGAGAAGACCAACAGGCGTACGGGCTGAGTCCTTTCCATTCCCAATATCAAGTTTTAAGTTTCAAAGTAAGGAAGTGGTAAGAGTCCGCCGAATTAAACCCCGTACCTTGAAAAACCAAAACCCCAGGTTTGAGAATCTCTTCCGTTTGTTCTTCTTACTTAAATACTAAGCTTAATCTACATATGTTTGTCTTTTTAGTTACATCTTTATCAGGCTTTACATGACTGGTATATATACCTTTCCTTTCTTTTTCATTAAGACTTCATTTGATTCCAATAATAATGTTCATCGTCCCATGTATAAATAGAAAGGAAATATAGATTATTCGGAAGGTAACTGCCGTTTCCACTCTTTCGGGCATTTGATTGTACGTCCTGTTAATTTTGATGATATTTTATGAAGGATACAATATTGGTTTTTTGATAGTAGTTGATCAAGCGTCGAACGAACACGTCGACTGTGTAACTTTTTTTTAGCCTACCTATTTCCTTCAGATGTAAGTTCTCTCTCTCTCTCTCGCCTATATATATATATATACATATATATATATATATAAAGAAGGCTTTAAAATATGAACATGCATTCATTTTTATATAAATATCTGCTAATGAGAAGTAGTGTGTTTTAGCAACTTTACCGGCTATAGATTTATACAGAAGCCTTCAAGAATTAAGAAATGGAGAGGAAGAATGGCAAGAAGGTAGAAGTTGCTGGCAGGAGCTTAATAGACATGGTGTTCTCATGGTCTCTCAGGGATGTTCTCAATAAAGATCTTTACACAAACAAGGTTTGTGCTTTTTGTTTTTCATGAATCCGAAAATATAGTTTTCTTCATTTTACCTGTATTTAGTGCAAAATATGAGGTATTTATTAAAAAATCAGATTGATATGTGAAATGACCAGAACACCTCAAAGTTAATAATATTTTATACCACTTGATCATCATCATCGTGGATTTGTAAGTCCTCCCATCAAATACTTCATGATGGAGGAATGAATAATGATGCTCCTAGAAAAGATGATTATTCTCCCACCGAGAAACCTTTTTATCTTTTTGAAATGGAATATTCCATTGTTCGGTTGAAGTAGTACTGCTTCCGGCCTGTTTAATTTCCTCCTTTATAGGGTTTTCTTAATTATGATTTTCCTCCTGCGCATTCTTGAGATTTTGACATTAGATTGGCCAGAAATAAACTTAAAACTTGGAATTTAAGTGCTTTAGCTATTTATCAATCAAATTATGTATTCACATGTGCGTTGTTACTTTCCTTCCAATTATCTGCATATTGTTGATCACAAGCATTTGTAGATCCTGTCGCATTACTGTGACATCATTCCCTGACAGGTCACAAGGATCCCAGAAACATTCTCGTCCATGGCTGATTACATTAAGTCATTCATTCCTCCTTTACACTGTTCGCTTTCTTATTCCCCAAAACAATAAGAAGAATTATATCGCTGGTAGAAAAGTTCTTAGACAAATGTATATGAAATCGGCCTTCATCTTTTCCTTTCTTTTCCTCCACACACAGAATATGTTCACACAAATAACAAGGTTAGTATAGGAGTCATATCACCATATAAGGCTCAAGTTCATGTGATTGAAGAGAAACTCAACAAATATTCCACATATTCTGATGAGGGCTTCTCTGTTGACGTTCGCTCTGTCGATGGTTTCCAAGGAGGTGAGCAAGATGTGGTGATTATCTCTACTGTAAGATGTAATGGGAATGGTGCTATAGGTTTTCTTTCCAACCGACAAAGAGCAAACGTGGCACTGACTCGTGCAAGGTATTTAGTACTTATATAAGAATGGCTATAGCACAAAAAGATTATAAAAAAGTAAATTCATAAATTGATGTGACTTATATAATTCATAAATCTATTTATAATAAAACTAATTTCACAATCTGATATATTGTATCAAGTCACGTTATTTTGTAGATTTACTTTTGTGTAACCTCTTTGTAGCTAAATTTTTTCTCCTTATACTCTATTGCAACTCAAAAGTTTTCGGGTATTTAAGTAAACCAAAAGAAACGATTTCATGCTGTAGGTATTGCCTATGGATACTGGGCAATGGGGCTACTTTACTCAACAGTAACTCTATCTGGAAGAAACTGGTCCTTGATGCCAAGGAACGGGAGTGTTTCCACAATGCAGACGAGGACAAGAGCTTGTCTCAGGCTATTATTGCCGCCTTGGTGGAGCAACAGCCTGATATTTTACTAAGTACCGACTCTATACTCTTCAAAGAAGCCAGATGGAAGGTACATACAATGTCTTAAGCTGTTCTAATGCCTCTAATTAACATTATGAACTGGATTTATGACCTTCTAATAGTTCTTGAAACCTCAACACAATATGATGAGATTTGTAGTTTCTTAAAAGATATTGCAGCTAACTATTACCTTAATCGAAATATAGATTTCCTTCAACAATGATTTTGGAAGATCTATAGCAAGAATAAGCGATACAGAGATACGTCAGGAAGTGTTATCTATGCTGGCAAAGCTTGCAAATGGTTGGCGTCAGCCTCAACAAGAGCAGAGAGTTCTCACTGTCGATGAGATTTCTTCTCAATTATTGGAAATTTACAACGTCAAGGACGACGAAAACACTCTGGTCTGGACTGTAGATATACTTAAGGAGGACGAAAACTACATTCAGATTATGAAGGTATGGGATGTTGTGCCATTTTCTGATGTAACAAAACTTGCAAAGCATCTTGGCGTCTTATTTGGAAGTTACACAGCGGACAAGATGCAAAAGTGCAAACACAGATCTGTTGAGGGGTATGAATTTATATATAATTTCTTCTAACAATATAAACTACTTTTTTTTTTAATTATAGTTTCTTTTAATTAATTTGTTAGTTAAACATAGAACTCGAATCAAGCAAATACTTGTGCTGAATCTGATCCCACCCTTCATCACTTCTACAGGAGTTTGGTTGTTCCAATGAAATGGCCAGTTGACCCAAGTAGTAGTTGTGATGAAACTGATGCTTTGTGGTACCTCTCAAAACCATTGTCGGCACTCAGCATAAGGGATGAGCCAGAAACATCATCTGCAACTTTCAGGTGAGTAAAACACTGCTACAGAAGTTTCAAGTCTAACTTTTCACTATTCAAGGGAATTTCTCTTCTTTAGAACCCCTTTCAGTAAAATTAAAAATTGAAAAAGGGTGAGAATTATTGAAGCTGGATTTTCTTTTTTCTTTTTTCAAATAGGAGTTGGATGTAATTCCCTATGCTACATGCTTAATAAATTAGCTAGGAAAAGCTTCTTTTTTCACTTCTGTGGCTGGCATTGTTTCATGCATAGATCTTTTCTAGCACTTTGCTCAATTCGTAAAATATAGGAAAAGTTGATGAATTTTTAATTATGATTTTTCTTTGCGTTGATTCTTTATATTTATGGATCCTTTAAAAGACTGACTGTGAAGCAAATGAATGGCAGAGATCATTTTCCAAGCCTCAAATCTGAAGATGCTGGGTCGATTAAAAAGTGGTAAGGTCGGCACAGGGGCGGAGGAGGTAAGATTGGATGGATCTGTCTTTTATTTGTTGTTGAATTTGGATTTTGCCTGCATTTTCGAGCCATCTCAGTAACTATAATTTGACAGGTGCTACCATCGGGGAGAAATGCTGTGGACGGTAGAAGTCAACCATTTATAGCTGGCTGTTTTGTGTAATTATTTATTAACTTTCTACAACATTTGTATTGAATAGTATAAAGTGTTGTCTTGTGGCGGTTGTAAACAATATGGAGTGTTGTTTATGGTTAGACATGGCAATCATTTAGCAGCTAGCGTATCTCTTTAGCTCCATTCGAATTAGCAGACGGGGGTATCTACATCCGTCGAGATAGTCTTGGATGAGGTCAGACTCAGCTTTAAACTGAATTTAAGGGCAGGAAAACCCTCTACCTCAGATTTTTAAGCATTTTTTAGAACCTTTTTTGCAAATTGAGCCATAACCACCTTGTTAGCAAGCCTAATTAGAGACAATAGTTTCACCTTTCTTAACTTTCAACTCATTTATTAAACAACTATTACTACTCCTAAAATTGTTGTTGGTATTATTGTTTCGATGTTATTATCATTTTTATTATTAATATTATTTTTATTACTACTAGTACTATTCCTTTTATTGGCACCTGGTGTCGGAGAACAAGGTCTAACTAATCTTGGGGATTCACAGGCTCTCAACAATTAAGTTTTTTGTAAGTGCACTTAGGATAATTCAAGGAAAATATTCTGCGGTCCAATAGCCCCTAGAGATTGTCCTGCACTACTTTGGAGCTTCACGAGCCAAGGCATCCAACAACAACAGATTCTGAGCCCAGAACATAGAAAAAATGGTTAATAAATAATAAGACTAAATTCTAATTTGGTTGGGGAATATAACAAAATTGGGGACATGATACTGTACATGACTATAGAAGAAGAATCAAAACATGTGGGGACATTGCTCAAAATTCAAATAATGAGTCCCAAGATTGACCAACCTTTTAAGCAAGCCATCCTTTTACAACAAAGGTTAGAGGTGTTGTCAGCCTACTGGAAGGAGGACCTGGTGGCTCTTGAAGCTGCAAACTGGATCAGCTGTACACAACATAACAGAACTTCTTGCGACAGTCATGTCAAATTTGGTACATTCCGGTGATTATCGGCAAATTCACGGACCAGTCGCTTAAGAACTCTTCCCCCTTTCCCTTGCATATGCCCATAATTACTTTTTCCACCATCACAGCTCTTGCTCTCAAGATAGTCTGAGGCCGCTCCCACAAGAGCTTTTAGCCAAACCGGCACTAGAGATTCGGCTTCCCCTTGGTTTAGATATTCAATTGGAAGTGCATGGACCTGTATAATTCAAGCAGTCACATAATCTGAAACTATAGAGAAGAAACAGAGATTCCAGATCAAAATGCAGCAGATTCATCATAAAAGCAAAGCGCAGCTGCTGATTACACTCTAAAAATCCTAAAAGGTTTCTGCTTCCGCTGACAAAAGAATGTATCAAGATGAAACGCCTTTACCCACCCATGGGTAACCCAAGTGGTATGGGCAAATTTGTGTGCATGAGTCCCATGTCACAAGTTCGATTCCCCCTGGGGAAAACTGCAATTTAAGTCAGGCCATGACTGTAGGTTGCTGTTCTAGTCTCCCTGGGAGCTTAGGTTCCGTGGGTGAGTCCTAAGGGCTCTGCTGTAGGGAGGTTCCCCTCATCAAAGAAACAAAAAAAGAGATGAAATGCCTTCAATTACAGCATGGTGTACCAATGCAATAAATAAAGCTCCTTGAAAGATTTTGAAATAAGAAGCAGGTTTGACTACTTGTTGACAATTTACATAACTGAGCATGTGTAAGTTCCCAACAATAATCATGTGGTCTCTGAACCTTTGCTACAAAAAGCACTCCTTGAATGTTATACACTCGTACAAAATGTCAACTCAAAAGACAATAAATCAATGGAACATGATAAAATTTCAACCTCCAATTTCCTGAGGGTGGTTTGTTATACATTCTTCAAAGACCACTAATTTCCTGTCAAGCTCACACAGGCAGCCCAATTGAGTATGCTCTAAATGGTTTGTGTTTGCTTGCTTGCATTTTTCTTGGCGAAAATTAACGTGTAACAAGACCTCCTCTGAAGGAACAGTGCCATAGCCCCTGACACTTGGATACAAAACATAGTTGGAAAAGGACCAGCTTCAGGTTGGGTTCAAAATAGCCTATTCTGAACATGAACCTGAATGCGAACATGACCTATATAGCAGGAACAAAACCAAACAATCCTTTCTGGTAATAAATCTTATGACTAAATCTGATTACCATTAAAGATTTGAGCAGCGGTTTAAGTGATTATGGGTGATAATGTTCAGCGGCATGAGTTCAAAAGTGAACCTGCCACCATTTAGCTGGATCTAAGTTACTGAAAGACATCCCATTTGGCAGAAAACACAACCCCAACTAATTTGTTTCTCGTAGGCCAAGTTTACTCTTTTCTAGTTCAGATACACAAATGCACTCACACAAATATATACATATACGGACACAACACACAGTGCAAGAGAGATACAGACCGCTGAGTGTAGCCATCCATGCAAAGATTCCCAACAAAGCCTAGTCTTCCAGGTTGTTCTCTCACTCAAACTGCACATTGCTGCCAATTGTTGCAGGATTGTCGCACATTTGTGAACCTATAAAGAGGGAGCAGCAAATAATAACTTCTAAACTGAATCCCAGAAATTGTGAAGCCATAATAGATCAATAATGCAAATGGGCATCTCGCTGATTATGTAAGCCCCTCAAACCCACCTTCGATAACTTTTACTCTATCCACGTGTATATAAAGAAATTAGCATTGTATTTACCCGAGACATAGCTGAAACACCAAGTAAAGCATACACCACATTTGATACAAGTCCCTCGCCACTATGAGATATGACCTGAATTGCCATGGAACTGAACGATCCTTCAGGAACGCAAGTCATGCACTCCAACAAAGAGGCCAAACCCACATCCAAGAAACCTAAAATTCTCAACATTAGAGTAGAAACACCATGTCTTGAGAAAGGTTGAATAAAAGCAAAAATAATAAAGCATGGTTTAATGTCTTGAAAATGTCAATCGCATAACAGAAAGGACACCAAATTCAAGGAGAATCACAAAAATAGCAGCAACCTATGATATGTGTTTCAAAGTTTAGTGGAGGGCTTAAGTTTTAGACATATATATACATGTAAAAAACAGGCAGTTGTCTGCAGTTATGAACTTTCTTGTGTTTTGAACTGCTAGGCTTTCAACATACACAAATACACAACAGAAAGCACCTATCATTTACTTTTGAGTAAATCTTACCAAGAAGCAAGTACAGCACCCTCCTGCAACAAAACTTGGACGAATGCATTCTCAGAGCAGTTTCATAGATGAATTAAAAGTAGTTTGTTTGCCTTAAATTTAACTTGTGCTAGGTCAAGTGCAAATCTAGCCAAAAATTTAACAAGATGTTTTTTAAGGCAATGGGTCAAAGCCCATGGAGCCCTTCAAGGGCAAAGGCAAACTTCAGCCAGTCCGTGAAGCCCAGCCCGTGTGGAGAGCAAGAGGGGGAGGAGACACATCCAACGGTGGGAGGCAGCAGGGGGTGACGTCAAAGAAGACCTCAATTCCGGCCGAGAAGCTGAGACAATGAGCCAGCAGGTTGAGACAACAACAATAACGTTGCTGGAGAAACATCATTGTGGCAGAGCTGTGAGCCAATCTTGGACAAACAATGCCGATGGACAAAGGGGCTGAGCCTCCTCTCGAGATTCCGCCGGCAACAGTGCCGACGATGGTTTTAAAGCCTTTGGGCCTGAGTCCTATTTTCAGAGACAGAAAATTATGAGGGGGAAGATTTGGGGCTTTCTTGGATGCTGGTTGCCGCAAATGACCCCTCTGAGGAGTATGGAAGATTTGTTTGTCCTGTGGATGATCTTGATGTGCCGATGAAGCCACGGTGGACATTTAGAGATGAGATGGACATTTGGGGGGGGGGGGATCCGATACCTCTAAAGTTTCTGCTGCCAGACCAAGGTAGTTTCTGCTGCCAGACCAAGGTCCAAGATAGTGTCTCTAAGTGGGTGCTGCATAAAGTAAAGGAGATCCAGCACTATGTTGGAATCGAGTGTGAGGGTTTTGAGGAACAATTCGTGGCTTTACTAACAACCATTGAAGTTGGACATGGCCAATTGAAGAAGTCAGATCCTGAAAAACAACAGGAGCTAAAGAGGCTAACATGGTCTCTAAACTATGAGCAGTTCAAGTAGACAAAGAGCTACAGGGCGAGGGTCAGCTCCATTTTTATGAAGCTCAAAATTGTATCTTGGAATTTCCGAGGACAAACAAATGCCCTCGGTTGAAAAACATGCTTTGTGAGTGGAAGGGGGACATAGTGTGCTTACAGAAAACCAAGCTGAAATTTATCCCCAGGAGAGTTGTTAGGAGTTTATGGAGCTGTACTTACATGGAGTTGATCTTGCTTTTGACGTGGCCACAAAAGAGTTTTGGTTATGTGGGATAGAAGGGTGGTGGAGAAATTGGAGGAATCTATTCGTGAGTATATTGTGGCATGTTCCTTTAGGAATGTTGATATTAACTATTTATGGGCTTTTGTTGATATTTACAGACTGAATATGGACAGCAGTAGAAGAATGTTATAGGAAGAACTGCTAGAATTCATAGCTGGTGGAACTTACCATGGTGCATAAGTGGTGATTTTAATGTTACAAGGTTTCCTATAGATTGAACATTGCTTGGGTTATGCCTGAGACGGTAGGGGAAGCGGTTACGAGTTGGCCCCCCATGCGAGGTAGACAGATCAAAGCTGTGTGAAAGATGATCCCAATTTGCATTCTATGGTGCCTCTGGCAGGAGCGTAATGAGAGGACGTTTGAAGACAATGAGCGATCTAGAGAGGAGCTGTTGTATTTCTTTTTTAGAACTCTTTGTACATGGACCATTGCCTTAAGACTTTAATGGCATGGACCTCCACAATTTCCTTATATCCAACGTGCCATCTTAATGGGCCATTGTTCTTTCGATGTAACTGGCTTAAGCCTTCTTATTTGATTAATAAAATTTTTACTTATCAAAAAAAAAAAAGGTTTCCTAGTGAACGCTCTGGTGACAGCAGATTACAACCAGCAATGACAATTTTTGGAGTGTATTTTTGACTTGGATTTGATGGATATTCCTCTCATGGGTGGTGCTTATGCTTGATTGGACAGATTTTTATTATCACCAGAGTGGGAAACTCGCCATCCAGTGGTCTAGATTGGACAGACTTGGTGAACAGTGGCTTTACAAAGGATTCTCGGTGGGTAACCTTAATAGGAGCACCATTAACCTATCTCACTTATTGCTTGCCGATGACATACTGATTTTTTGTGAGGCAGAACAAAACCAAATTCGAACATTAAGGGCATTATTACTTTGTTTTGAAGCCGCATCCGGGTTAAAAGTGAACTTTGATAAATCAAAATTGGTGTCAATGGGCAAGGTTCGCAACATCGGCAGCTAGCTAGTGTCCTTGGATGTAAGGTTTCCTCTCTGCCTATGAATTACCTTGGGCTTCCTTTGGGACAGATGCAAGATCTATATTGATTGGGGATATGGCGGTGGAGAAGATTGAACACAGATTGACAGGTTGGAAGAGATCATATCTCTCGAAAGGTGGTAAGATCACTCTTATCAAAAGTACTCTTTCTAATCTACCAACGTATTTTTTTATCTGTATTTCCAATTCTAGCAAGGGTGGCAAACCGTATTGAGAAGTTGTGTCATGATTTTCTTTGGAGTGGGATGGGAGAAGAATTCAATTATTATCTATTCAAGTGGGATAAGGTATGTTCTCCATTCTCTTCGGGTAGGTTAGGTATTAGAAATTTGAGGATTTTCGGTCAAGTCCTGCTTGGAAAATGAATATGGAGATATATAATACAGAACCGGAAGCCCTATGAAAGTCAGTGTTTGACTGCAAACATGGTGGGGGTGCATTAGGGAGGTTCCCAGGGTTTATGGAGTGGGAATTTGGAAACACTTTCGAAGAGGGTGGGGGATCTTTAATTGGCATACTAGATTGGTGTTGAGCGATGGATCTAGAATAAAATCCTGGACTGATCTGTGGCGTGGAGATGAAGCCCTAAAAGATTCATTCCCATCAGTTTTTAGGATTGCAGGTGAGAAAGATGCTTTAGTGGCTAATTGCATGGAGTTATTAGGAGGCATGGTCCATGGAACATGAATTTCAATAGAGCCGCCCAAGATTGGGAAGTTGGCAGCATTGAGGAGTTCTTTGGTCTTCTATACACCATGATGCCGAGAACCCAAGGAGCAAATAACATGTGGTGGTCACCCACAGGTAAAGGTAAATCTCAGTCCATTCTTTCTATAAGTCCCTGACACAATTACAGAATACACAATTCCCGTGGAGAAACGAGAGGCCTCCCAAAACGGCATTTTTGTATGGACAACAGCATTAGGTAAGATCTTGACGACAGATAATCTACAAAGACGTAAGGTGATCATAGTAGATTGGTGTTGTATGTATGGGAAAAAATTGTGAAAATGTGGATCATTTATTGTTGCATTGTCAGGTGGCTAGAACGTTATGGAATGAGGTGTTTAATAGAATGGAGTTAGCTTGGGTTATGTCTACCACAGTGACAGCTCATGGCCCACTAGATAAATCTACGAGATCTCCCCCAAATCTCTATGTGGAAAATGGTCCTGATTTGTATCATGTGGTGCCTATGGAAGGAACGAAATAACTGAACATTTGAAGACAAGGAGCGCTCACTAGAAGAACTTGGATTATTTTTTGTTAGCACTCTTTTTCTTTGGGTCACGGCTGAAGATTGTTGTGGTCTCGATTTCATGATTTTCTTGTTTCTATTACTTCTCTCCAAATAGGCATGACCTTTTGTATACGATCTTCTATACTTGGGCTATGCCTATTCATATCAATATAACCGTTACTTATATAAAAAAATAATCATAGACACGATATTTCAATTTTGAAATATTAATCCGTCAGCTTCAACACTTGAGCATGTGGATCACATACAACTAGGGTTTCATATAAGTTGAGCTAGTACTTGAGGTGAGAAGTGCAGAGAAAACAAGAGATATAACTAGCTTTAAAAAAATTGAAAATATGGCATTGAAAAGACTAAAATGTAATTAATTTCACTTTTGGTTTTTCCAAGATATGATAACTAGAAGGGTGATAGTAAAATAAAAATAAAAAATGTAAAAAAAGCTGTTTTTTTCCCTAAAAGAAAAAAGTCAATAGTTATACTTACAAGACAAATATGACATTGCTGCTAGTGCTGCCCCACGATGCATAGCCGTGCAACATATGGCTGCCTTTTGGAAGGAAACTTCAAGAAGGGAACCAGATGCAGCGAGTACTTCCTGAATCCATCAAATAACCAAAATTTTCAACAACATGATTGCAAACACAATCCTTTCAATTTTGACACTTCTGTGGAAGAATTTATTTTTTCCTGAATAAGGAAATGAATGAAAAGAATGCTGTACATAACCTTAGAAGATGCCCGAACGAACGTGGATGCAAAATTTGTGTAGGCTTCCACTAGATCAGGTTCTTGATCGCATATGTATGAAGAATTAAGAGCCATTACTGATGCTGCATATGTAAACCGTTCAAAGGTGGTGACAAATAATGGACCATATTCCTCTATGTGACCAAATTCTTCAATGACAACAGAAGCTGAAAATGAATGGTAAACCAAAAAGAAAGGAAAATCAGTAATCATGTTGTCTATGGAAACCAACAAAAGCAGGCAACACAACAAAATAATATTTATGCAAATTATGAAGCTCGTGTATTATAAAATCTTTTTAACATATGATAGCATAGGATCCTCTTCCTAGCTACACATTTCTCTTGTAGACACCCTGTGCACTTGGCTATGCCATTTAATTATACAAAATTTTACTTATAAAAAAACCATATGATCGCTTGGGATAAAATTTTACTTATAAAAAAAGCATATGATAGCATGGGAAAAATTTTGGGCATCATAATATTTTCTTCCGATGTTGCATGATTCAATTTGTTTGATTTTTCAAAAACATGATATCTCAAAATTTTTATGATGTATCCCAATATTTTTCCAAGTAATATAAAAGTTTATTATTATTATTTTTTATAAGTAATATAAAAGTTTATTATTAAAAACGCACAAGTGCAAAAGTCTATCCCAATTTACTAGCATCCATGCACAAGAAGTCCTGTTTTCATAACTGAAATACAATTGACCATATCAATATAATAGCTGACAATGGTGTTACCACGGTATTCTTCCGCCATAAATGAGGATTTTTATTAGTAAACTTGGGACGGGGCTGCTATGTGGGTGGCTACCGGCTCTTCTCAAAAAAAAGCAAAAAAAAAAAACTGACAATGAATTCTAAAATTATTTTGAACTAAGGCAACAAGAATTTATTGGCAACTTGATACGTACAAGACATCAACTGATATTGTCAAAATCCAATATGTTTATTTTTCCTGTACCTTGCTTCTGAACAAATATCAAGTACCAATTCTAAATGCACGTCATTAAAATTCTTCATCTTTAAATGCATCCTCTCTATTTTGTGCTAAAAATAAGCAAAACAAATGCAATGACATACTAGAACCTCTATAATTCATAGTTTTTAATTCTGTAGTCTAATATTTCTACCACATTCTTTGCATGAAAAATAAAAGCATCATTTGAATAATCTTGCATGGGTTGTTGGTACATGTGTAAGAGAAAGAAACTTTATTAGTCTGATTTTAGATTTATAATTCTCAGTTTTGACTTTTTAGTAAATCTTTTGATGGATTTAGTAAAATTTGCAAGAGGTCTTTAAGGACTGACGTTTTCTAAGTAGACCTGGGCTTGTTTTATTCAAGGGTTTAATTAGAGCCCAAAAAACCAGGAGACACCGAAGGATCATAATTATCAGCAGCGCCAAATAGGAGTTAGGGAATAATGGTTCTATAGATCGATTTCTGAGCAATGTGGAACTCTAGCACATATGGTTCTCAGGCAAACCATTATGAAATTTGTCAGGATCGAACTTGCTTCTTCAAACAGACTGACACCGCGTTTCCCATTGTCCACTGAACTATAAATTAACCTAGTAGCACATACTTTATCGTCTTGAAGATGCCAATATTCCAAAGCAAATTCCATATTTGTGTCGAAGCAGATAAGTCATTTTAATTCCAACAGCAGACTGCATGTCATCATAAATCAAGCACCCTACCTGTTCTGACATAGCATTCATGACTTTGGAATAACAAAAAATTTGCCGATAGGCAGTCAAGTACTTTGGGCAGTACTGTCACAAAGTGCTGGCCTGCAAATCAAACAAAATGAACATTATTTATATGAAGCACTGGTGAGAAGGTCTCATGACCTGTCAAGAACACCTCAGTTACAGATCTTTACTCATACCTGAAGATTGAATTGCTTGTGAAAGAGCCCGGCAAGCTGCTGTAGATAAATTACCATTTTCCATGTGTCCGGACATAAAAAGTTTCTCCAGCATGGGCCAAAAAACCGTGAGAAGTGCAAGTATAGGATCATCAGCCGAAGGCCCATTTGGTAAAGGCGCAAGATGACCGAATACAGTTCCAATTCTGAATTGATATGAGCAGGCATGAGAGATGGAGTACAAGAACATATGACATAATTTTGATGAGAAGGTAACAAATATCCAAGCATGGAAGGTTCCCACATTAGTCATGAACAAATGCACCGGATGGGGGGAAAAGAAGAAACCCTTTAATCAAAATATAGCTTTTAGTAAAACTGTTGCATAAGATAGTCCACCTTTTAGTTTGACATAGCAGACTCCTTTTATGGGTAAAAAAAAAAATATATATATATATATATACAATTTTCTAGTCCAGCAATTATATAATGTGAAGGAATGAGCACAAATCTGTAATGATAAATTAGACATCACAAAGCCTAGCCTATATGGATGGCAAGAGTGAATTAAATAAATTACATTATTTCAAAATTCCCATGACTGCTCAAACACATGCAATTTCATCTTATAAAGGAGGTATAGTGGAGACATGATTTGAACTCAAACCACCTGCTTTGATACCACAATAGGTCGCCACTTGTCTCATAAACCAAAGGTGGGGGGTGAAAGGATGAATTTAGTCATTTACTATTCTAAACTTAACCACGTAATAAGCTTATAATTTAAAAAAGGATGAATTTAGTCATTTACTATTCTAAACTTAACCACGTAATAAGCTTATAATTTAAAAGGGAAGCATACAATAGAAACAAGCTTCAGACTCGGAATGAGCTGGTCTGATACAACTACACATCCAGAAAACCTAAATTGAAGGGAAAGATATATTATTCCAACAAGGCTCAGAATTTTACTCAACACCTGACATCTCACTTACCAAGAAAAAACAAACTCAGATAGTTATTAAATTGCTAGTTTCCACAAGATATCCAACTCAGTACTCAATAACAGTACCTGTAGAGCCCTCTTGCCGCAGAGCTCAAAATTTGTGTATAAGTAGCCGGGTTCTGTCTCAAAGAATGTTTGTTATCTTCATCAACCTGAAAGAACATTGAACTCTCAGATCTTTTTTTTATAAGAAAATTTATTGATCCGCATAAATAGGCATAACCTAAGTACATAGGTGGCATGCAAGAGAAAGATACCTAATTACAGCCGACGAACAAAGAAAGAACCATACAATAGCCTTAGCCCAAATTAACAAAGACTGGAAAAAATAGGTCTCTAATCGCCCCCAGTGAGCATTCTCTATTTTCAAAACATCTTCCATTCATCTCATTCCATATAGACCGCATAAGACATAGGGGTACCATCTTCCAAACCTTTGCTACTTGGTGATTTCCCCATATGCCGCACCAATAAGCCAAAAGATCCACCACCCTCTTTGGCATCACCCAAGCAATGTCCAGCCTTACAAAGATTTCATCCCATAGAGCCTTTGCCACATCACACTAGAGAAGTAGATGGTCTGTCGAGTCGCCATTCCTTTTGCACATGAAGTACCAATCCATTATGAAAAAGCCACGCTTCCTTAGCTTGTCTATGGTCAGAAGTTTCCCATGAGAGGCCAGCCAACCAAAGAAAAGCAACTTCTAGAGGCACTTTGCACTTCTAAATGCACTTCCAAGGGAAAGCAGTAGAAGGATGGGTAGACAAAGCATTGTACAAAGATCTAACTGAGAAGTTCTTGTTCCCGGGGTATATCCACAGTGGTTTGTCCTCCACACCACACTCCAAATTCAATGCACACAAGGTGCTGTAGAAGTCAGAAATGTCTCCCACTTCCCAATCTTGAACTGATCTGATAAAATATACATTCCATTGCAGCAGGCCATTCGAAGAGTCCATGTAATCAGCAACAGAGGCTTCCTTATGCAGGGCAATTCTGAAAAGGTAAGGAAAGGCCTCCTTGGAGCAACGTCACCACAACAAACATCAACCCAGAATCTGACCCTTGTTCCATGCCCCACCACGAATCTGAAATTACGAATAAAATCCTCCCAGCCCTTCCTAATAGATTTCCATACACCCACACCATAAAATCCACGCACTTTATAAGAAGTTGTATGACTCCAACATAGTTGATCCCTGCTTTGTCCTCTAGTTTCCACTGAGTACAAAAATCTGAAAAAATCAGTCACCTACTCTACTTCCTAGTCTTAGACAGATCTGGAAAAACTCACGTCCCACAACACCACTCCATTAGAATTGCCTAGAAATTCTGAAACTGAACCTTGCTGATTAATGGCCAATCTGTAGACAACCTAATAGGCTCGAAACAAGGCAATATCTCCACACCAAACATCAAACCAAAATCTGATCTTGGACCCATCACCAACCTTGAAGTTGACATGTTTCAATAAACAACTCCAACCCTTCCTAATATACTTCCATAAGCTCACCCCATATGAGCCCCGGCACTCCTTGGAGTACCAACCTCCCCAGTCACTTCCATATTTTCGAGCGATCACCCCCTTCTACAATGCTTCATCTTCCCCATGAAATCTCCAAAGGCACTTCCCCAACAGCGCCTTGTTAATACTGCATAGGCTGTGAACACCCAGTCCTCCAACGATTGGGCAACAAACATTTTTCCAGCGCACTAAAGGGGCCTTTCATCCTCCCCAAAGCACCCCACAAAAAGGCTCTATAAAACTTTTTAATATGGTTAGCCACGCCAGCTGGTAAAGGGAATAAAGGTAGGAAATAAGTTGGAATATTAGAGAGAGTGCTCTTTATAAGCACGATACCCCCTTTAGATAAATAAATTATTTTCCATGCCGCCAACCTCTTTTCGATCTTCTCAACCACCACAGCCCAAATGTGCTTAGCCTTGAAAGATGCCCTAACGGTAGTCCCAAATATTTCATGGGCAGATTGGCAAAATGAATTAAATAGGCAAAACCCGTGTACACAGGACGTATATAAAAGAAAACACCTTAATACATTCTAGGAAGTAGAAAACGACAACAAAAAATCATGAACTAAAGATCCATTAATCACTAAAGCAGAAAACCTTATTCAATAAAGAGAACACAAAAAAATTCCTACTTTCCTCCAGGCGTGCTCCTTATTATTAAAACATCATTTGTTCCTTTTCAACCAAATGCACCACATAAGACACAAAAGAACCATCTTTTTTTTTAATAAGTAAACAAGTATTATTAATCAAAAAATGGGCATGAAAGCCAATTACAAAAGGATGTGCCCTATACTAAGGAGGCACATTAGAAATAAGAAAGTCATGAAGGTCCATGTTATTAAAATCTACGGCAATAGTCCAAGACAAAGAGTTCTAAAAAAGAAAACTTTTAGCTCCTCCAAAGATCTCTCTTTGTCCTTGAATGTCTGCTCGTTGCGCTCCTACCATAAGCACCACATGATGCAGATAGGAATCATCTTCCATACCGCTCTGATCTAATGTAGGCATCAAATAGAAGTCCAGCACGCCAAAGTTGCCATCACAGTTTTCGGCATCACCCATGCTAAGTCCAATCTGACCAACACCTCATTCCAAAGTAGTCTGGCTCTAGCACAATGTAAAAGCAGATGATTTACCGACACCCCCTCGCCTACACATGTAGCACCAATCGGCAATAATTACCCTCATTTTTCTCAAGTTATTTGTGGTGAGGATCTTGCCTAAAGAAGCTGTGCACAAAAAAAAAAAAAATAGCTTTGGGGGGTGCTTTGTGTCGCCAAAGCCATTTCCAAGGGAACTAGATATCAGGTTCTTGTGTGAGGGCTTCAAAGGAACCATATTCCCACATTGCAGCCACTTAAGAGCAAACACAAAGCCCATTCCAACACAAGAAGATCCACCACTCTTAAAGGCATCACCCAAGCCAACCCAATTCTACTAAAAACTCCATCGCACAACGCCTTTGCCACCTCACAGTGCAAAACTAAATGATCTACAGATTTCTCCTGCTTCTTGCACATGAAAGACCACTCCATAACAATAAGGCCACAGTTCCTCAAATTATCCATCGCCAAAATGTTCCCAAGTGAGGATGTCCATATAAAAAAGGACTTTGGAAGGCACGTGAGACCTCCAATTACCCTTCCAAGGAAAAGGAGGATTGTGCTGAAAGGTCAACACCTTATAATAGGAACGAATTGTAAACTTTTTACTTCCCTTGGACTTCCATAAGATCCTATCCCTCTCATTGCCCCAATTCCCAAGGAATATAAGAAGCTGAAAAAGTCTGAAACATCATCGAGTTCCCAATTATGTACAGCTCTCATAAAACAAACATTCCACCGCAATGATCCATTAGAAGAGACTATCAAATAAAAAACAGATGCGTGCCGATCAGAAATTGTATGGAAAATAGCCGAAAACACCCTGTTAAGGGTCCTATCACCACACCAAGCACCAAGCCAAAAAGGGTCCAAAACCCTCTCCAACATCATAGCTATATGTTTAACAAAACTCTCCCAACCCCTTCTAATGAACAACAAAGACTCACACCATAAGGCCTCCTAACCTCCGATCAATAACCTCCCTCCATAACGACTCCCCTTCTAATTGATATCTCTATAACCATTTCTCCAAGAAAAACTAATTGACAACTCTCAAATTGCAAACCCCAGACCTCCATTTGAAATAAGAGCACAAACTTTATTCCACCCCATCCCAAATAGCCTTAGACTTGAAAGACACCCCCAACTGAAGGCCTAAATAATCCATTGAATCATTGGTAGAGAAGCAACTTTACAGCCCAAAAATAGCTCACCAAACAATTTATATCATGCACTCTCACCCACCAGAACCATCTTTGACTTACCCAAATTCACTTTTTTCCCTATTCTTTATAAATAAAATCTTGTTTACCAATCAAAAAAAAAAAAAAGCACAGCCCCATAACATGTAGACATCAATATTTGCTAGGGAGAATATATACACTGGCAAGTTGGAGAGGCATCCAAGGTAACTCTCAAATAGCATGTGGAAGATGGTCCCAATATGTTTATGGTTGTGCATATAGATGGAGAGGAATGGACAGATTTTTGAGGATCATGAACGGACAATGGATGAGCTTAGAACATTTTTTATTAACCCTATTCCATTGGTCAATTGTATTAGATTTTAATGGCATGAACATGTATGAATTCCTTGTATCCAATCATGCATAGGTCAATTGCTCTTGTATATGTCCGGTGTACTTAGGCTATGCCTACTTTTCTCATTAATAAAGTTCTTTACTCATCAATATATATATTATAAGTAAGAAGTAAATACAGAAAAAAATATATAGATATCTATATACATGAGCTCAAAAAAAAAAAAAGCATATACAAGATAGAAGTTAAGGCTTACAAGTTTTCCAATAGCTTCATAGCTTGAAGAAAGCAATTTACCCAACAAATTGCTCTTTAGTTCTTTGTTGGGTACTGAACCAAGTATGAGACATATTGCACTGACAACTTCTTCCTCATATTCCAAAGGTAAATGCCTCATCAAACTCTAGGAAACCAAACACAATCTATAAGGCAAGGAACCACAAAATATCCATTCCCATGAAATATTTGAAGAGAAGAACATGAGAATGAATATACATGAATTAGCAACCTTTAAATCGTAAGGCAAGTAATCTGAAAGTAATGTGAATTTTGGCATTAAAAAAATGGGAAATGATATCTATCACCAATTGAGAAGGACCACATTATCCAGCAAGTTCAGTTACCGATCAAAAAAACATTATCCAGCAAGTTCAGTTAACGCATTGATAACCATAACAAACAAGGATGCATTGACTTGGATCAAACACTAGCTTGAAATATCCATATATAAATCAAAAGGTTGTAACACTGAAAACTTCCCAAACAGTGAAATCTGCAAAACAAATTGAGCATGAATCTTATGTCAACACAATTGACATACATGAACAGTTCGAGTTTAATGGACATGTTGCAAACTCTTCTCTCTCCTAACTTTTCTCTCAGTACATCTAAGAAAAACAATGGCTTCTCTCTTCGGTGATGCTTTCTTGTTAGTTTTGTTCGTGATTTGTGGTGCTTAGTCCAGTTTTTTGAAGTTTTTCTTTTGAGTTGTTATGCTGTAATGGCATCAAATAGAAACGTGATTATTGATAAAAAAAAATGTTGAGTTTCAAAAGGTGAGTGCAAGATGGTGGAGAATCACAAAAAGCAGTTGTCGCATTGTGAACCACATTACCATTGACCAAGATGCTCTGGGGTGGTTGGCTGCTATGGTGAAGGAAAGGGTAGCTTCTAGGAATGCTTCCGAGTTTTATAGATCACGGAGAAGTGGGTCCAAGGAAATGGTGGTTCAGTGGCAATCCAACTCCTTTGGGAGATACTTTCATATGACGGAGTTCAGCCAACGACGTGGTATGATTATGATACCAAGGACGGGGGAAGGATGGAAGAACATTAGAGATATTTTGGAGGAACTCACTAAATCCTCTGTTGTGGGGGCGAAAAATAGGGGAAGCCATTATCAGCCACTTTCTCCTCCGTCGCAGAGCTTCCAACCTCTGGCATCGTACAAAGCAGCCTTGATGTCTTGAGCACCACAACTTGCAGAGGGGGCAGGCCTGCTGCAAGTTCCTTCCTCTTTGGTGAAAGGGCAGTACTGCGATAGGGAGGGAAATACTATGTCGGGGATGAACCTGCTGCACGTTTTGGTAGAAATGGAAACCCAGCTAAACACGCTACAGGCTAATACTATGTTACTGAAATAGTGTTATGGAAGGAGGTAAATGGGACACGGATTTGGGCTAGGCAAAAGGTCATGGTAATGGGCTAGGGCTGGTTAACTTGGATGGTCCCAGGGGGAAGGATAAGGAAGTGTTCGTTGGGGCTCAGGTGACCAAGGCCCACTTTCAAGCCCTCCAATGTTGCTAAGTGGACCACCAGGCCCAGTCCATTTTTCAGGCCCAGATTGCAAAACCTGTTTGGAAACCCTCCCCGAACGGGAATCTCCCTTCATCGTCTGGTGGGCCACAATCCCCACCATCAGCGAGGGGACAGGGGACAACGGACAACGGCTACGGAGGAGAAATGGCCAGCGATTTCTGGGGCAACGGAAAGCACTCCAGTAGCGATCCATGATCGGTTGATGTCTCCAGCTCTAAGCATATGCCATGTCGATAGGCCCATTTTGTCGCCGAAAAACTCACAGAGAAGGTCGATTGAGGCTGTCGGAGGCTCAGATTCATCTCTGGTGCCGTCAATAACGCCGGTGTGTGTTTTTACCTCAGTAAGGTCTCCGATAGGCCTCATATCTCAAGAATTGGGTGATGTTATCAGGACTCAACAAGGAGATGGAAGTTTTATAGTCAATCCGAGCCTTTCTAAAATTATTGTAGCACCCTGTAGTGCAACCTGTGTCCTTCTGAAACTGTTGGTATGGATTCATCATTTCGGTGTGAACCTCCAATTGGCCCTTATAAATGCCGAACAACCCGGTGGGGAGGGAGCAGTCTTAATTCCTCTGTGTTCAATCCTCCATGTATTAACGTTGGGTGCGGTCCTTCATCTGGGGTTTGTAGAGGAAATGCAATTTGTTGTTGGGCTCTCTTTTGCCGGTTATGAGGATCAATTTAAGGCCCTTCTCGTGGTTTTAGAAGACAGGCATTTGAAGTCAGCTTCTAAGAGCACTGGCATTGGATTAGCTAAAAGTTTTATTCAAAAAGTACAACTTTACACAAATATCAAAAACAAAAGTGTCATATTTAATCAAAAATGAGAAAAAGAGTGTGGAAAAAGGTAATAAAGTTACTTTTTGTTTTAAAAAATAAATAGCAAAACACCAAAACTCTTCAAATTTAAAGAGAACTTTGAATTTACTATTCACTTCTTTAAAATAAGAGTATTTTTATTCCCTTTTTATATTTTTTCTCCCCACGATTGATCTAATTGGACCAAATTTTTTTGATATGTGTGCCAATTTGTACTTATTTGAAGAAAATTTTTAACCAATCCAATACTAGTGCTCTAAGCAAGATAGGAAACTTAAAAGGCTAACATGTTCTATCAATTATGATGTGAAGGAAAGGAGTGGCAAAAGGGGTAGATAGAAAGGGAGGGGCACTCTTTCCTTACATGAAGCCTAAGATCCTTTCTTAAAATGTGCAGGGACTTAATGATCGCAATTAACGCCTTCATATCAAATCTTTATTACAGATGTGGAAGAGTGATGTGGTGTGCCTCCAAGAAACGAAGCTGCATTTAATTGATAGAAGACTAGTGAGCAGCTTATGGGGGTGTTCGTATGTAGGATGGTCATACTTAGCCTCTTCGGGAGCTTCAGGTGGAGTGTTACTTATGTGGAACAAAAGCGTTGTTGAAGCTATTGAGGAGTGCATTGAAGAATTTTCGGTAGCTACCCTTTTCAAAAACATTGTTAACGGTTGGGAATGGACATTTGCTGTCATTTATGAACCTAACGTGGACAGGGAGAAGAGACGGTTAGGGGAGGAGTTGGCAGGTTTATATTCCTTATGGGACGTGCCGTGGTGCATGGGGGGGTGATTTCAATATTACCCGGTTTTCTAGTGAGCGATCAAGGAATTATCAGAAGTCCGTGGCCGTGGCAGAATTCTTAAAGTTCATTTTTTATCTTGACCTCATGGATCTTCCTTTAGTTGGGAACAAGTTCACATGGTCAAAGGATCGGGTTTGGTCAAAGTTGGATAGATTCCTTGTTTCTCCCTCGTGGGAAGCCCAATATCCAAAGGTATGGCAAAAAGGGCTAGTGCAAGTAGCTCAAATCATTTTCCTATTCTCCTGGATTATGGGAGCATCCACAGGAATCGTCGATACTTCAAGTTTGAAAATATATGACTCGCAACGGATGGGTTTGTAGAGATGATGCGCGCCTAGTGGTTCTCGTATCAGTTTTCTGGCACACCAAGTTTTATTTTTGCAGGTAAATTGAAGGTTTTGAAACAAGATCTGAAGAAATGGAATTTGGAGGTTTTTGGCCATATTGATGATCAGAAGTCTACCCTTTTGGGGGAATTGCAGGAGCTAGGGGGAAAGAAACTTTTGGGAGATACCTCAAAGGAGTTATTGAGAAAGGGTACGGTTATAGAAAATTTGGAAAGGTTGGCTGAGAACACTTCATGGCAACAAAAATCCAGGGCTCTAGTTAAAAGGAGGGGATAAGTGTACGAAGTTCTTTCACAAAATGGCTAACTCACATCGACGCGACAACAATATTGAGTTGCTACATGCCGATACTCAGGTGCTATCTTCTGCTCCTAATTTACAAAACGATGTTGTGCAGTATTATAAGACTCTGATCAGTGAGAGGTTAGAACACAGACTAGCAGGGTGGAAATAATTGTACTTATTGAAAGGAGGCCGAGTGACTTTGATCAAAAGTATTCTATCCAACTTTCCAACTTATTTTCTCTCTCTTTCCCATTCCAACATCTGTGGCGAAAAGAATTGAAAAACTCTATTGCAAATTCCTAAGGAGCAGGATGGGGGATGAATTCAAGTTACATTTAATCAAGTGGAACAAGGTTTGCAAGCCATTGTCTCAAGTGGTTTAGGTATAAAAATGTAAGACTCTTCAAACGGACCCTTCTTCGAAAATGGTTATGGAGGCATAATATGGAACCAGACGCTCTATGAAAATTGGTAGTAGATTGCAAACATGGAAGCCAATGGGGGGATGGTGTACTAAAGTGGTGACTGGGGCGCATGAAGTGGGATTATGGAAATACATTAGACTTGGTTAGGGGGTTTTCTCTCGTCACACTAAACTTGTGGTGGGCACTGGAACGCGGATAAAATTTTGGAGAGATATTTAGTGTGGGGAGAAAGCTTTAAAGGACTCATTTCCATCTGTCTTCTGTTTGGCTTGTGATCCAAATGCTTCCGTGGCAAACTTTTTGATTCGATCGGGCGACTGAGACCAATGGAATGTTACCTTTAGTCGAGCGGCCCAAGATTGGGAAGTTGACTACTTTGAGGCTTTTTCTTTTTACTCATCTATTGCCGGAAGCCAAATGGGATGCAAGCTGACATTATTTGGTGCACTCCTACAAGTAAGGGTGCATTCTCTGCTCGGTCCTTCTATAAATTCCTTTTGCCATTCCCAACTACTCACTTTCCTTGGAGGAAAATTTGGAGGAATAAGGCCCCTCCCAAGCTCTTTTCTTCACATGGACAACCGCCCTAGGCAAGATTCTGACCACAGATAATCTGAGGAAGCGCCATGTTATTATCACAGATTAGTGCTGCATGTGCAAGAAATCTGGAGAGTCTATAGATCACCTCTTGATACACTAAGACATAGCTAGTTAGTTGTGGACAAAAGTACTCAGCCGAGTAGACTTGAACTGGGTAATGTCTACCACAGTGGTGAGTTATTGGCTAGCTAGCCATCCCTTGGAGGTGCACCACCTATCAAATCCGTGTGGAAGATGGTCCCTATCTGCATCATACAGTGCATTTGGCAAGAGCATAATGATCGAACATTTGAAGATAAGGAGAGGACACTGGAAGAGTTTCGATCTTTCTTTTTCCGTACTTTATTACTATGGGCCATAGCTGTAGATTTTAATGGTCTCCATTTTCATTATTTTCTTGTATCTTACTTTCCACCTACAACCTATATAGGTCATGTCTCTTGTATATCATCTTGTGTACTCAGACTTTGCCTATTCTATCAATAATATCTTTTTACCCATCAAAAAAAAAAGAGACCATTCTCACATAACCGGCCTCTTGGAGGCCAAAACTTGATGCTTTGCCATTTGAGGCAATTGATTCTTAGAGTGCAAGTGTTATGGAAAAACCTTTTGGTGAAGCTAAGGTTTACAAGGTAATCACTAACATGGCCAAGGATAAAGCGCCAGGGCTGGATGGTTTTTCAATGGGCTATTTTCAAACTTGCTGGGACATTGTGAAAGGTGATGTGACGCTGGTCTTTCAAGAATTGCATTCCTTTCAAAAGTTTAAAAAATTCCTTAATGTGACATTAATTACTCTCATTCCCAAAAAACATGGAGCTTCCATTATTGAGGATTTTCGCCCTATAAGCTTAGTGAGTGGCATTTATAAAATTATTTCGAAGGTCCTGGCTAATAGGTTAAGCCATGTGTTGGAACAAATTATCTCCAAACCTCAAAATGCATTTATCCGTGGAAGACAAATTATTGACTCAGTGCTCATTGCAAATGAGTGCTTGGATCATAGAATGTGGAAGAGAAGATCAGGTATCCTTTGCAAGCTTGACATAGAGAAGACCTATGACCATGTAAACTAAGATTTCTAATTATACTTGCTTGGGAGGTGTGGTTTTGGTGATCGGTAGATTTCTTGGATGCATCATTGTATCTCCACTGCTCAGTTCTCATTCTAGTGAATGGCACTCCAACTGGCTTTTTTTATAGCACTCGAGGTCTATGACAAGGAGATTATTTATCTCCCTTTTTGTTTGTCATAATTATGGAGGCCCTCAGTCGTATGGTGAAGGTCGTTGTTGATGGAGGATTCCTATCTGGCTTCCAGGTGGGTAATGGCACTAGTAGCTCCGTTATCATCTCACATCTTTTATTTGCAGATGATACACTACTCTTTTGTGAACTAGACAATGGTCAAATCCAATCTTTATGAATATTGTGACTATGCTTTAAAGCAGTGTCGGGGTTCAAGGTGAATCTTGAAAAGGCCGATATGATTCCGGTGGGCGCGGTCCCAAATATCCTGGGATTAGCAAGCCTTTTGGATTGCAAGGTGTCCTCTTTGTCAAATTGAAATATTTTGGCCTTCCGTTGGAAGCAACTTTCAAAACTAGACCCATATGAGATTGGGTGGTGGAGAAGATAGAGAAGAGGTTGGCGAGTTGGAAACGGATATATCTCTCGAAAGGGAGTCGCCTAACCCTTATCAAAAGCACTCTTTCTAACCTATCCACATTTTTATCTTTGTTTCCTATGTCTATAGGAGTGGTAAACAGGATTGAGAAACTCTTTAGGACATTCTTATGGGGGGGTATGGGTGAGGAGAATAAATTTGACTTGGTTAGATGGAAAACAATTTGTGTACCTGATTTGTATGGGGGGTTAGGAGCGTGTAACTTGAAAACTTTTAACAAATCTCTATTGGGGAAATGGATAGATATATCACTCGGACGGAGAGGTTTTGTAGAAGGAAATTATTGATGCTAGACATGGAGTTGCTTGGGGCGATTGGTGCTCTAAGAGCATTAGTATTGTATTGGCTAAAAGAATTTGAAAAAAAAATTGAATTTACTATTCACTTTTGAAGAGTAAAAGTATTTTTATTCTCTTTTTCCACTTTCTTCTCCCTACTTTTGATCAAATATGACAATATTTTTTTGATATGTGTGTAAATTTGTACTTTTTGAAGAAAACTTTTAGTCAATCCAATGCTAATGCTCTAACGAAATGAAAAGGGTATGGGGTGGGTCTTTGGAAGTTTATAAGGAGGACGTGGTCATGCTTTGAAAAACATATCTGCTTTGTAGCCGATAAGGGCAATCGAATCAATTTTTGGCCATATTTGTGTAGTGTGGAGATCAGCCATTGGAGATGACTTTTCCGGCTCTCTATTGTATTGCTGCCAATAGGAAAGCTTCAATGGCGGATATGCGGCTATTTTCTCATGATACTCACCAATGGCATATTCTTTTTAATAGGGACCTCCATAATTGGGAACTTGCTATTGTATTCAATTTTTTTCAATTTACTCTATCCCATGGGGAATGCCACGACACAGTGTGACAGATTGAAGTGGAGGTCTAACAACCATGAGAAATGTATAGTTAAGGTGTAATATAAAATGTTGTCAACCACAAGAAATACCTCATTCCCTTGAAAGAGTATTTGGAAGTCTCGTGCGCCCTCTAAAATAGCCTTTTTTGTGTGGAACGCTGCCCTTAGGAAGATTTTAACCACAGACAACTTGAGGAATAAGGGTTGTGCAGTATTGGATTGGTATTATTTGTGTAAAAAGAATAGAGAATCCATGAATCACATTTTACTACACTATAAGGTAACAAAGGTGTTGTGAAATGAGATATTTCAAAGGGTCGATAGTTCTTGGGTCATGCCTTTGAGGGTGGTGGACTTGTTGGGTTGTTGGAGGAAAATGCAAGGCTGTCCTCAAGTGACAGTAGTATGGAAGATGATCCCATTGTGTCTCATGTGGTGCATTTGGTCAGAAAGGAATGCTCGTTGCTTTGAAGATTAGGAACGCACAATGGCAAGGTTGAAACATTTGTTTCTCCATACTATTGCTTTGGTTTTCAGCTATTATACTAAATGAGAACAATGTCCATGACTTCTTGTCTTTAATTCTTTTATAAGTGACTTTGTCTTTAATTTATCACTCTTAGAATGTATTGAGATATTCTTTTGTATACTTCTTGTGTACACGGACTATGCCTATTTCATTCATATCAATAATATTTATCTCTTACTTATCAAAAATAAAAAAACATAAAACATACATGAGCAGTTGACCATGCTGAAATCCCCTTTGAGATCAAACAATTGAATGAAGCATTGTCAACACTCATAATAGTTATGGAAAGTAGTTTACCTCTCCTATCCACATCAAAATTTCCAAGTTTGCTGGTTCAAAAATTACTGCAGAAGCATCTTCACATACTTTACGCAGGGCAGAGGCGCAAGAATTTGAGGACAGAGGTTTTGAGATCCCTGAAGCAAGAAATAATCTGAAAATAGAAAACAGCACCAAAAAGGAAAAGGTCAAAGCCCGATCCATGGTGATCCTATATGATGAATATAAGAAATTTTGCATATATTTTCCAAGCAAAAGAAATGAAGAAGCCAAAAACATCATCAAGAACAAATTCAATGATAAGATCAATTGGTTGATAATCCACTAGGTGGGCCCACATTCAACTATATAGGCTTGGCTACAGGAATCATTACTCAGCATCCAGCCCTAAGACATCCTGGCAGATCATGCTTAAGATGTATACTCAAAGTAAATGGATATACACTGTTTGAAGAAGAAAGTAGTTACAGTAAGGGCCTAGCATTTGTTTGAAATGCAGTCATCCACTTGGAATAGGAACCAACAACATCAGCAAGAGATCTGTATACCTAGAACAGATATAAGCATATTAGATAAATAGATAGAACCGGATCGAAAAATGCATTCTCCAGATTCAAGGCCAAGTTTTCCCAGTAAAATAAACTGCTTTTAGCAACTAATCTGCACTGTAGAAAAGAAGAGGGAGAGAATGAGTAACATACAATACACATGAAGCCCTTAAGCTCATCAGAAGGCCTCACAGACAAAATTGTTATCAACTGCATAATCACAGAGAAATCAAAAGTTTGGCCCTCCTGAAGGACTACTTCAGCAACCTGAAATGTAAAAATTATACATTAATACCGTAAAAAGTATCTAAATAAAAATGGCCATATATGTGAAATTGGCATGCTTTGAATTCAGTGGAGTGGAAATCGATTGTTCTGAATAGCTGAAAACTCTCAAGTTCAGGAAAATTGCACACCCAGGCTGATCCCCCTTTTTTATCAGTAAATGAAATTTTATTGATCATTTGAATAGACAAGCGTTCAGGTTACACAACATATATACAAGAAATTCCTCAAAGTTCATGCCATTAAAATCAATTACAATCGACCAGTGGAGTAAAGTTTTGAAAAAAGAAATTTCTAAGCTCATCCATTGACAGTTCTCGATCTTTGCACTTTTTTCATTCCTCTCCCTCCAATATAACAACACGTCAGAGAAATTGATAGTTGCAGAAGATACTACAACCCCTGATGAACATTCCACACAAGAATAAAGCCAGAAAGAATGCAAGAGAAGTTATTTCAGTAAATGATCTATTAACTCTAACCTCATGGCAGACATCCAATGATTTGTAGGAAATAAATACAAACATCTAGTGCTGACATTGATGAGGGTCCAATACAATAATCCAGAAAAGCAGGAGACAAGGAGAAGACCATAGTTATATATACCAACATACACGTATATATTTGTGTGTGTGTGTGTGTGTGTGTGTGTGTGAGAGAGAGAAAGAGAGAGAGAGAGAGATCTGTGTGCACATGCATATGTGTCTACAAAGCTATGTACTTTGCTGAATGTTATGAATAAAATGAATTTTAGGTCAAGTTACCTAATTGCAAAATAGCAAAGGTGACTTTGCGATAACCGAAGTTATTAGATGGCAAAGCATAAGAATTCAGAGGGGGGGCTCATATTATAGCAGAAAGTGCACCAAAAAAAAAAACAAAACAAAAGACAGATGGAGAGTATCAGGAGATTATGACACTCAGGAGATGGATAGTATGCCAGCTACTAAAGTGGCAGGGAAGGCACCAAACTCGTTTTCCTCCCCAGAAGCATCCATAGTATCCTCCTGTCTTCTTCTTTTGCCAAGATGCCCAACATAATTAACCAAATGAAAGAATTCAGTTCTCTACCTTAGTAACAAGAGAAGCCTTTGGATTTGAAGACCATTTGCCCCTTTATAAATATCTGAGCATTTTCCTTTAAAACTTTCCTCTTTAAGAGCTTGCAGAAGTCTACTAAGAAAATTTTACAATGGAACAGTGGTTGGTGAACTAAGGTACCACATATAGCAACTTGTCTTCATATTGACAAACAGTCCTCTCAGGAGGAGAATCAACACAATGGAATGGTGTTGCATGCGTAGTTAACAGTTCATGAAGCTCTTCTTCATTGTAGAGGTAAATACAAATATTTCAAGCACTAACAAACCCAGAAACGCTCCTTCTTTCAGAGAAGGAGAGTGCAGTAACAAAAGAAACATTTTGAAGACTACAATAATTTGTGCCTTTTCCCATGTTTTTCACATCAAAGAAGAAACACGAGTTCAATATCATTGATGGAGGCAAAACATCTCATTTCAACTTTTTAAACACAAAATGGAGCAACCTGTTATAGATGGCAACAACATATCAGATAATTATTTTTATCAGTAACAACATATCAATATATATAATATATAGATATATACGCACAAAGAATTAAGAAAAAGGTTCCTTAAAGCAAACAGTAACCTAGAACATCATGTAACTAAAACTAATAACAGCACCCTAAAAGAAAAAATCAACCAAGTTGTTCCTCACCACGTTAAGAGCAAATAATTTGCTCTCCACCTCCGTCCAAGGTATTGGTACATTTGTTGAGGCCCAACCACCAATGAAAAGCTGCAATGACATTTAAAGTAAAAATCATAAACATCACAAATTTGTCATAAAGGAACTTGAAACCGGAAGAAACACTAAGGGCTTGTTTGGACACTTTAAATATCTCAAAACATCTGTAAATTGTAGTGCAATGGTTTGGGTTTAAGATGTTTTATTGGATTATAGGAAAGAATAGAGAAAAAGTTGAATAAAACATTATAAAGTTAAAAAATTGTTTGAATATTTTTTTTTTTTCTTTTTCTTTTTTGTGTTTTGTTGGGAAGTTTGGAAAACTATTGTGTTTGGATAATGATTAGATAAAAAAAAATGAAAATTTGGAATTGAAAAGTTTTTTTTTTAAGTGATGTTTAGGAAAGAAACATCTGAGAATACCAGTGTCCAAACTAGCCCTAAATGTACCTTATGTAAGTAAAAAGGAGATATTCTCTTAAACCAGTACCTTTCCATAAGTAAAAAGGAAAAAAAGTACCTTTTCTATAAATGTAGCTGATCTTAAAAGCTGACAAATATCAACCAAAAGTTCAACAAGATTCATCCTAAAATGAACAAGGCCATCAGGCAGATCAGGGTTTCCTCTGTCATCATCAAATGTAGATTCATCCACCTGTTAAAGAGAAGATGTTATTCATATCATATATATATGCTTATTACTGACCAAACTGATATAGCAAAGAAATAAAAAAATTACTGTATACGTGTCAATTGGTCTGTTTACCTTTTCCTTGTATTTCCTTTCAATTATATAGAAAATCTATACATCACATAGTCAAGTATTTCTGCCACCTCAATTGATACTTTCGGTGCCTCAATTGTTTACTTAGTTTAGTCAAATATTTACACACAATTTACATCTAATTATCTCTTTAACATCCCCCCTCAAATTGATGCTGATAGATCAATAAGCATCACTACCAGCATCAATTTGTCAACCAAGAACTGACGCCGATGTAAAAAAAGCATTTTAGTGAATATGTCTACAGTTTGATGCTCAGTAGAAATGTGAGGAAGAGTGATGATATATTTGTCAAAGGCTTCTCGTATGGAATGACAGTCAACTTCAATATGTTTCGTACGCTCATGAAAAACATAATTAGCAGCGATCTAAATAGCACTGGTATTATTTGCATGAAGAGGAGTGGAATGAAGCTGAGAAAAACCAAGTTCGCCCAATAACACACGAAGCCACGTGATCTCTGAACAAGCGGAAGACATAGCACGATATTCGGACTCAGTGGAAGACTTGAAAACTCTGTCTTGCTTCTTACTCTTCCAAGAAATGAGTGCATTGCCTAAGAACAAGCACCATCCAGCAACAGAGCGACGAGTATCTGCACATCTAGCCCAATCAGCATCACTATATCCCACCAGTTGTAAGGAAGATTCTTTAGGAAAGAACAACCCACGTGAAGACGTGCCCTTTTGATATCGAATAATACGGTGGACAGCAGCTAGATGAAGATGTCGGGAGGCCTGCATAAATTAACTGACCTACTGCACAGCAAAAAAAAATGTCAGGGCGAGTAATCGTCAAGTAATTCAAACTCCCAACGAGTTGCCGATACAAGGATGGATCTAAAAGAAGCTCACCTTCCTCACAATAAAACTTGAGATTTACCTCCAATGGGGTAAGAACAAAGTTACCCAATTGAAGACCAGCCAATGAAATCAATTCCTATGTATATTTGTGATGATATAACAATGTACCAGATGGAGTAGTCTAGACCTCAAGACCAAGAAAGTACTGTAAAGGACCAAGATCTTTCATATGAAAAGAGGTCTTGAGATGCTGTTGTAACTACTGAATTAATTCAGTATTAGAGCTTGTAATCACAATGTCGTCAACATATACCAGGAGCAACACAATTCCCACATAAGTCTTGCAAAGAAAAAGAGATGAATCAAACTGACTCTGAGCAAACTAAAAGGCAAGCAAAGTAGAGCGAAATTTATCAAAACATGCTCGTGGAGCCTGTTTTAGTCTGCACAATGATCGGCGTAGCCGACAAACCTCCGAGTAAGGTGTAGTAAACATACCGGGAGGTGGAGACATATAGATTTCTTCTTTTAGGTCTCCATGTAAGAAAGCATTTTTCACATCCATCTGCTTGAGAGACCACCCCTGTGAAGCAGCAAGTGCTAAGATAGTCCAAACAGTAGGTCATCTTGGCAACAGGGGCAAATGTTTCGTCATAATCAATGCCATACTCTTGGCGATTCCCAAGAGCCACAAGACGAGCCTTGTATCTGTCAAGTGAGCCATCAGAACGAAACTTAACTGAGTACACCCATTTACAGCCAATAAGTTTGACACCAAAATGACAAGTCACAATATCCCAAGTGTGATTGTCTTGAAGAGCTCCGATCTCTTCTTGCATGGCCTGCTCCCAACATGTTTGGAAAGCTGCTTGGGCATAAGATTGAGGAACAGAAACAGTATCGAGAGTTGCAGTAAACAATGTATGAGAAAAACCATACCTATCAGGTGCATGTGTAACCTGGGTGGAGCGCCGAGGCATCGCAGAATCAGGTGGCGGATCAGTGTCTGTTGGATATGGTGGAGGACGTCAACGATATACTAGACTTGGTTTAAACCGCTCAATAAAGGAAGACCCATCATTAAAAGCTGGAAGAAGAGCAACATGGGGATCGAAAATAACTTGAGACTGAAAGAAATATTGATTTTCAAAGAAAATCACATTCCGAGATATCCGAAATTTATTTGCATGAGCATCTTTACAAACAAATCCTTTCTGAATAGGGCTATATCCCATAAAGGCACATGTGACAGACTGGGCAGTAAGCTTGTGACGATCAACAGGTGGTAAATGAACAAAAAAAACACACCCAAAAGTATGAAGGGATTGATACTTAGGGGATATGCCAAATAAACGAGAATAGGGAGAATCATAATTTAAAATGGCAGTAGGCAAACGATTGATCAAATAAACAGCAGTAGATAAAGCTTCTGTCCATAACTTAGATGGTACAAATGAATCAATCAATAAAGTACGAACAACATCTAAGAGATGACGATTCTTACGCTCAGCGACTCCATTTTGTTGAGGGGTATAAGGACAAGAACGCTGGGAGATGATCCCCTTTTTCTGAAGATACGTCTGACAAAAATGAGACATGTACTCCCCCCTGAGTCGGAGCGTAAGATTTTGATACAAGTACTGAACTGTGTCTCAACAAGCGCAACAAATTTTTGAAAGACGGAAAACACATCATCTTTAGAACGAAGAAAATATATCCAAGTAAATCGACAAAAATCATCAATAAACATCACAAAATAACGATACTGACTATGAGAAACAACAGGACTGACACCCCAAACATCAGTATGCACAATTTCAAAGCAATTAGAAGCACGACTACCATGCGCAGGAAAAGGTAAAGTTTTACTTTTAGCAAGACGACAAGTAGCATAATCAAAGGAAATAGGATAAGAAGTAAATGAATCTTTATTGCCCAAAAAACCATGTTTCATAAGATGAGTCAAGACAACAGAATTGGGGTGACCTAATTTCTTATGCCAGACTTCATTATTATTGGCAGTAGTCGTACATGCAAGAGAAATAACATTGGGAATGGAAAACTGTAAAGGAAATAAACGTCCCACTTTAGGCCCCTTCGCGATCACCGACCCCGACACCTGATCCTGCACAAGACAACCACCATGAGAAAAATGAATATCACAGTTATGATCCACCAATTGTCCAACAGAAATCAAATTGGTAGATAATCTAGGAGAGACAAAAACATTTCGGAATGAAGAACCCAAATGACCAACAACAGTAATAGGAAGAGTACTGCCATTAGCAATCAGAATATTTTGCGTGCCTCCATACTTGCGAACATCATAGAGACCAATCATACTACCAATCATATGATTAGAAGCACCCGAATCAACAATCCAAGAAGAAGTGGAGGTAGTACCCGTACCTTGCAGGCCTAAAGCCGTAAAAGCGGACACAATCATCTGTTGGACCATGGCAGGTGTGAGAACAGATGAATCAGAGCTTACAGTGGGGGGCGCAGAAGAAGACGATGGCTGAACAACTGCCTGAAAAGCTTGGGATTGGCGATTCTGAGGCCGCACCCGGCAGTCTTCGATGATGTGTCCCTCTTTCTTGCAGTAGTTGCAAACTTTCTTAGAACAATTGCGAGCGATGTGACCGAACTCCTTGCAACTGTAACATTGCAACTTGTTCTTCTCTCTCCTTTGTGCTGCATAAGCTACATTCAAAGGCTCAAAAATAACATTTTCATAAGTCATACCCATCTGAGTGGATAACCATTGTTCTTCACGCAATAAATCTCTCAAACAAATATCCAAAGAAGGAACTGGATTACGGTTTAATAAACCGGCGCGTACAGGCTCAAATTCAGGTCGAAGCTTCATCAAAAACTGATCACGTTGACTCTCAGCATGAACCGCTTGAAGAGCCGCGAGTGCCGTGGTGGGAACCTTAGCATGAATAATAGCAGAATACTCGCTCCAAAGGTTAATAAACTTAGAATAAAATTGCTCAATAGTCAAATTACCTTGATTGAAATTGCTAATTTCCAACTCCAATTGAAATTTTTGAGCGCTGTGATCTTGATGATAAATACGATGCAGGTAGTTCCACATAGCCTAAGCCGTAGTAAAACACCAAAAATTAGTGACAATATGAGGCTCTAGTGTTCCCAATAGCCAGGAGATCACTTGAGCATCATTGACCTCCCATTGGGCACGTTCTTTTTCATCACTGGGAACTCGAACAGAATTATCAATATAGTTTGATAATGCTTTTCCTTTCAAGAACATTTTAAATTGAAATTCCCACGTAGGAAAATTCTTTCCAGTAAATCGAACAATGGTATTTTCCACAGACATGATGAGAATCACAAAGAAAATAGTAAAAAGCCAACCAAATAAGATTAGCAGGCCATGCCAAAGAACGTGTTAGTTTTCAAGTGAATATCCAGTCAGCCAAAAAAAATTACTTAAGGCCCACAAGGAGTAAGCCCACAAGAATAGGGCCTAGCACGCCGAAATCAGAGTAAGCCCACAAGGAGAGACTCCAATTTCGTTGAACCTGCTAGCTGCTACCCCCAGTGGCCAGCACACCAAAATCACGCCAAGCTCAACAGAGATCGCCGAAGATGACGTTCCCATCACAAAGATCGCCGACCAGATCGAAACCACCACAGAAAAGCTGAGAACCACCACAGAGGGCTCCGACGACCACAGACACACCAGAATAAGAGACCCACAACCAGAAGCAGGACTCCCAACGCCAACAGAGCTCCGACAGCCAACAAAATGCAAACCGAGAAGAGGACTCGACACAAAGAGCTCCGATTCTCCTCTAGGAACCAGAAAACATGAAAAAAATAGAGAAGAAAATCTCTCCCGCCGACAACGCACAAATTCTCACAAATAGCGATGGAAATCGCACACCGAGATTAAGACCACAGAGACGGAAAACAGAGTAGGGGCTCTGATACCATGTCAATTGGTCTGTCTACCTTTTCCCTGTATATCCTTTCAATTATATAGAAAATCTATACATCACATAGTCAAGTATTTCTGCCACCTCAATTGATATTTTCGGTGCCTACAACTACTTAATTTCGGTGTCTCAAATGTTTACTTAATTTAGTCAAATATTTACACACAATTTACATCTAATTATCTCTTTAACAGTACGCACAGACCATAAAGCTCAACAAACAGACTGACTGAACATGTGAAGTAGATAAATCATCTCTTTGACAACTAGTTAAATTTCTCGCACATTAAACACATTAAATCAAACTATCGAAAAGATTGCAATAGTTCACTGAAAAAATACATTAAATCAAAGAAGAGCTAGTCCTTGTTAGAGCCGAAAGGACTTAAATTTTTAGCATCACAATCTAATTATCACTAGTCCCATTAAGATAAAATTGTAATTAATGACAATTTATAGTGCAAGAGGTAGATAAAAGCCAAATGAACTTCAAGTTCTAAAAGTAAAATTCTCTATCATCAAGAGGCACATGCAACACCAGTCTATTATGATCACCCCACGTCTTTGCAGATTCTCCATCGTCAAGATCTTTACCAATGAAGTTGTCCATGCAAAGAGTCAACTTTGGCAGGCACATTATTACGTCTTCCATGGAAACTGAGCATTCTGCACCCATGTGAGAGAACTCCGACGTGACATTCTACCCATAAAAGTAGGTTACCTTTATGAAATCTTGAAGTGCTATGTTCATGAACCACTAATCCTTTTAAAAGTAATGTTCCATTATGAATTATTGTAACTTTTAAATTTCTTTTCTTTTCTTACATATAAATATATAAACCGATTCAAAACTTCACCAAAAGATACTATTTCAATTTATATAGTTTCGTCAAAATAAACCGCCCTATATTGCTTCTGGCATAGCATTATACCCATAAATGTTACTTTTATGAAATCTTGATTTGTTATGTTTATGAAACGGTAATCATTTTAAAAGCAGTGTTTCTTTATGAACTATTGTAACTTTTAAGTTTCGTATGTTTTCTTACATATAAATATATAAACCGATTCAAGACTTCACCTAAAGGCACTATTTCAATCTTTATATTATTTTGTCAAAATAAATCATCCTATACACCGTTTCGAATTTCTCTACTATAAAATTATGTCTTTCTCTAGATCTTTCTCCCTCATACACAATAATCAACGCATTGCACGGGTTATAGGCTCGTACTATTGTTATGAGAGATCTGTAGGTACCCACCACATCTTATCATTTCCTTGGATGCTCGGTCTCACATACTACAGAAGTCGAAAGAACTCCTCAAAATTACCAATTTCCCAGTCTTGGGCCGCCCTACTAAAGATGATGTTCCATTGTATTTGATCCCAGCTATCACCATAAAATCAACCACTGAAACTTCTTTCTCACATGTAGTCCTGAATATTGAGGAGAATAAATCTTTTAGTGTATTATTTCCACACTAGATATCGCTCCAGAATTTTATTCCAGAACCATCTCCCAACACAAGTCTAGTATGATGATAGAACACCTCCCATCCCCAAATAATATGCTTTCAAATCTCCACTCTGTGAGGCCCATTTACCTCTCTACAACATCAATCGCCCACACACTTCCATATTTACAATCAGTCCCCAACTTCCATAAAGTTTCCAATTCCATGTTATATTGCCATAACCATTTCTCAAGTAATGCCCTATTGAAAATATTTAGATTTTTAATAACCAACCCTCCCAAGAGAAGTGAGGAACATACCTTAGGCCATTTGACTAGATGGAATTTAAAGTTCTACACACGCCACTCCAAAGGAAGTCCCTATACAGATTCTCAATTCGAAGCACCACACTTACTCGAATTGAAAGTACGGAATTGGTATAGAGATTAAAAAAATATACTTTGATAGATTAGAGAGAGTACTTTTGATTAAAGTGATCATACACCCTCTTGAAATACAGTCTCTTCCAACCAGCCAATCTACGTTCAATCTTCACAATCACTGTATCCCATATTGTTACAATCCTTGGGGCAGCCCCAATAGTAAACCCAGGTAATTCATAGGTAAGGCAGACACCTAGCATCCTAGACTGTTAGCCAATTGTTGGATATTACAAACATTACCAATTGGCACCAATTCTGATTTCTCAAGGTTTACTGTCAAACCCAATGATGCTTCAACGCAGAGTAGGAGCACTCTTAGTGCCCGCAAATGATTTTGTTCTGCCTCACAGAATATAAGCATATCATCTGTAAAAAATAAATGAGAAATGTTAATAATTCCCCTGGTGGGTCACCAAACGAGGGCCATGAAACCATTGCAAACTAATGCCGAAGTCATTTTGTTCAATGACTCCATAACAATGACAAAGAAAAGTGGGCCCTTGTCTTAGACCATGAGAACTGTTAAAGAGACCAATTGGACTACCATTTATTAGCACAGAGAATCTTGTTGATATGCACCATCTAATCTAATGTTCAAAAAAAAAAGATATGCACCATCTAATCCACAAGCACCATCTTTCCCCAAAATCACACCTCCCAAGCAAGTAGAGTAGGAAATCTCAATTAATATGATCATATGTCTTCTCCATATCTAACTTACATAGTCCCCAGGTTACCAAATTTTTGTCTGCTATCTAGACACTCATTGGTAAGGAGGACTGAATCAAAAATTTGCCTTCCTTGTACAAATGTGTTTTGGGGTTTTGTTAGTCTTCACCAACACCGCCCTAATCAATTTGCAAACACCTTAAAGATGATCTTATACACTCCACTCACAAGACTAATGGGCCGAAAATCTTTGACCTCCAATGCTCCAATCTTCTCAGGAATTAGTGCTACAAATGTGGCGTTAAGGTTGCTTTCAAATTTTCTAGCCATGAACAGCTCCGAAAACACCTTCATTAAATCTCCTTTCACCACTTCCAAACAAGTTTAGAAAAAATCCAAAAAAAATCCATCCAGCTTAGGTGCTTTGTCTTTAACCATTTTCCTCACCACATCATGAACCTCCATCTCCTTGAAGGGCCTCTCCAACCTCGAGACATCCTGTGGGTCAATAGAATCAAAAGCTAAACCATTGAGTTTTGGCCACCACCCCATTTGTTCTGTAAGCAAGTGTTCAAAGAAACCAACAGCATGATCTCTAATTACAGGGGCCTTGGTGCATGCTATACCCTCTACATTCAGCATCTATATAGTGTTGGTTCTCCTATGAGAATTGGCCACTCTATGAAAGAATCTTGTACTTCAATCCCCTTCTTTCAACAACAAAGCTCTAGATTTTTGGTACTACAAAATCTCTTCCAACAAAATAACCCTATCTAATTCAGTAACCACCTTTGACTTTTGAGATATTTCTTTCGAGGAAAGAGCTTGACCCTCATGTGTCCTCTCTAGCTCTTGAAGCTCTTTCAATATAGACTTCAATATGGCAAGGCATGAAAGGGCCAAGCTGACCATTACAGGCCCTCAAAGAGAGAAGGAAACGCAAGACAATTCAAGCCTTGCTTATGTCAGAGCAAAAGCCTGGGACCAGTGCCGGTTGCTGAGGGAATTGCAGGAATAGTTGTGTGCGCTACAGGAGGAGGTGGCTGTTCTAGTACATTTTGTCGGCCTACTTAAGGAAGGGGATGGGATATTATAGGCAAAAGAGGTGTGGGTGTCGGGCAGAACAAAGCTATAGGCCTGGGAAGTGGGCTTAAGGTTGGCGAAGGCCATAAAAAGCAGAAGAGGAAGCATAGGGGCTCTTGGCATCAAATTGGTGGATTTGGGTCCCGGCCCAAGGCGCCAGTCAACCCAACAAGTTCAAACGGAGTAAATGGGATTGTTAGGTCTTAGACCAACAATCGGCTCAAGGGCCAGAGCCTGTTGGCCTCTCACACTTTGGTCTCCTCCAGTGGGCTTGGGTCGGAGCTCCAACCCTTGGAGAGATCCAAACCTATCGCCTCTTGTGAAGAACACTAGGACTTGGGTTTTGTGCCGAAAACAACATCGATGAGGGAGGTGCTAGAGGAAACACCACAGACGGCGCCAATGGGGTCGGCGGCAGGCTCCGACTTTATCCCAACGGTGGTAGGTGCTCAGAATCAAGTGGTTGAGTTCGCCAATCCTTCGATTTCTCACAAAGCTCCGCTGTCTGTGGGGTTTTCTTCGGGGTGAGTTCTGAAATCAAATGGGGCTTTTTGTTTTGATGATTATCTTGTGTTTTCTGACTCTGAAGATCTTATGCATTTGGTGGAGGATGAGTTGTATCTTTCAGAATCCGTGCAGGGACTAGAGGACTTTTCGATAGATGAAAAATTCCGGAATCCTAGCCCCCTAAATTGTTACTTCCCTGATCAATCAAATTGGGTCTTACAAATTGCTAAAGGAATTCAACATTTGTTGGGGATCAGGTGTGTGGAATATGAAGAACAATTTATGGCATTGTTAACTGCCATGGATGCAGGCCATAACAAAAAACACAAAGGGGAGTCCAGACAGGTTAGAGAACTGAATCGGTTGACTTGGTCCATGAATTTGGAGGGACCTCCTAGCAAAGGAAGGGCGAAAGGTAAGGGGCCGGCCGTTTTCTAATGAAGCCAAAGATCATGTCTTGAAACGTCCGTAGACTTCATGAAGCAAACAAGTGTTTGCAGATTCGGTATTTGCTTCGTAATTGGAAAGCGGATATAATATGTCTTCAAGAGACTAAATTGAAGCATGTTGATAGAAGATTGGTACGTAGCCTATGGAGCGGCACTCATGTGGACTAAGTTTACATGGCTTCTTCAGGGGCATCAGGTAGAATCATTATGATGTGGGATCGTCAGGTGGTTGACAAAATGAAGGATTATGTCGAAAGGTACACGGTAGCTTGTTTATTCAAATGTGTTCCTAATAATATTTTGTGGGCTTTCGTAGGTGTTTATGGGCCTAATAATGATGCTGACAGAGGCGTTCTATGGGAAGAACTATCAGGTCTTCACAATTGGTGGGATTATCCATGGTGCATGGGAGGTGACTTTAACGTCGTTAGATTCTCCAATTAAATCTTTGGCAATAAAAGAGTGAGACTTGCTAGTCTGGAATTTTCATAGTACATTTTCGAGCTGAATTTGGTGGATTTACCACTCGTTAGGGGTCTAGCTACTTGGTCAAATAATCAAACCTGGTCCAGATTGGATCACTTTCTAATATCACCGGAGTTGGAATGTCATTTTCCTGGCCTGTGGCAAAAGCGATTGGATCGGGTATCGTCGGACCACTGGCCTATTTTGCTTGATTGTGGGGGACTTCAAAGTAGACGTCATTACTTTAAATTCGAGAATGTGGTTGAAGTCAGAAGGCTTTGAGAATAGGGTCAAACAATGGTGGACTTCTTATCAGCTCCAAGGCTCACCTAGCTTCGTTTTCGCAAACAAGTTGAAAAGCTTGAAGAAAGATTTGGAACAACGAGTCCTTCGGCAACCTAGGGGATAATAAGAAGTTGTTAATGAGGGAAATCAAGAAACTTGATATGGTGCAAGAGGGTCGTCCACTCATGCAAGAGGAACAAGCGAAGGACCTCACTGAATGCAGATCTAGAGCAGGTGATCCTTCTAGAATAAGTGTCCTGGAGACAAAAATCGAGAGCTATGTGGCTTAGAGAAGGAGGCCGCAGCACAGTTTTTTCATAGAATGGCTAACTCTCATCGAAGGAACAATAACATTGAGGTGCTTAGAATTAATGGGATGGAATGCAAAGAAGAAGGGATTATTCAAAATCACATTTTTGATTTTTTTTTTTAAAGCTTCTCACAGAACAAGAGGGTTGGAGACCTAATCTTGATGGTTTAGCCTTTGACACCATTGATCCAGATTATGTGATTCGCTTGGAGCGAGTTTTTGAGGAAGAAGAGGTGTTCAACGTTATACGGTTGATGGTTAAAGACAAAGCACCTGGACCAGATGGTTTCTCTATGAGTTTTTTCCAAGAATGTTGGGGGGTGATCAAGGACGACCTAATGGGGGTGTTTAAGGAGCGGAGTTTATAAGATTATTGCAAAGGTGCTTGCAAATCGGTTAAGTGAGGTTATTAGGAAGATTATCACTAAGCCGCAGAATGCTTTCATAAAAGGAAGACAAATCATTGATGCAATGCTTATTGCTAATGAGTACATTGACAGTAAATTGAAAGCACGCAGTTCTGGAATTCTTTGTAAACTGGATATGGAAAAGTCCTATGACCACATTAACTGGGATTTCCTCATGTATTTGCTTAGCAAGTGTGGTTTTGAAGATAGGTGGAGGTCTTGGATAAGATGGTGCATATCTACTGTGAGATTCTCAGTACTAGTTAATGGAAGCCCCAAAGGTTTCTTTCTGAGCTCTCATGGTTTGAGACAAAATGATCCGTTATCTCCGTTTTTGTTCATTATTGTCATGGAAGCACTAAACAGGATGATATCGGCCTTGGTGGATAATGGTTTGGTAAGGGGGGTTTCCTACTGGAACTCCTATGCGGGGCTTTACTAATATATCTCATTTGTTGTATGCAGATGACACACTGGTACTTTGTGAGGCTGACCGAGATCAGGTACGAGTTTTGAAAGCTTTAGTCCTCTGCTTTGAAGCGGTGTCGTGTTTGAAGGTGAATTATAGCAAGTCTGAGATGGTGCCGATTGGCGAGGTCCACCATATGCGAGAGATGGCCGGAGATCTTGGTTGCAAGATTTCTTCTTTACCCATCACATATTTGGGACTTCCTTTGGGATCAGCTTAAAGGGCGGCAGCAATCTGGGATACAGTGATTGAAAGAACCAAGAGAAAACTAGCAGCATGGAAGAGGATGCATTTATCCAAAAGGTGTCGTGTTACTTTGATCAAGAGTACCCTCTCCAACCTTCCCACGTATTACTTATCTCTCTATCCTATTCCAGCAAGTGTAGCAAGTGGTCTGGAGAAGTTACAACGAGACTTTTTGTGGAGTGGATTGGGAGAGGAGTTTAGTATCATCTGGTCAAGTGGGATACAGTTTGTCGACCCATTTATAACGGCAGGTTGGGTATCCGGAATCTTAGGTTGTTCAATCAAGCGTTACTCGACAAGTGGTTGTGGAGGTATCACAAGGAACTAGAGGCCCTTTGGAAAGCAGTGATTGAACACAAAAACGAGGGTGATTGGGGGAGTGGAGCACTCAGGAAGTTAGAGGAGCAAGTGGGATAGGGTTTTGGAAAAACATAAAAAGTGGGTGGGGGATTTTTCATCATCACACTAGGCTCCATTTGGGCACCAGTACGAGAATTAGTTTTTAGAATGATATTTGATGTGGAGACATGACTCTTTGTGATCTGTTCCCTTCCATTTTTCAAATTGCAAGTGCCAAAGATACTACTGTAGCAGAGGTCATGGGAGTAGGCGGAGGACGGATACATTGGAACATTATCTTCATCTGGGCAGCGCAGGATTGGGAATTAAACAATTTTGGGGAGTTCTATAGCCTCCTATACTCACAGAGGCCAAACCTTCAACATGAAGATGGCCTATGGTGGACCCCTGTTGGGAGAGGAGCCTTCACAGTTCGTTCCTTCTATTATAGCAGATTGGTGTTGCATGTGTAGAAGTGGAGGCGAGTCGGTGAAACATCTTCTTTTGCACTGCGAGATTGGTAAGGTTCTTTGGGACGAGGTATTTGGCAGAGTGAATCTTGCGTGGATCATGCCAGAGACAGTAGTGGCAGCTATGACGTATTGAACCTCTATGTCATAACCCCGAGGAGGATTGCCCAGAATCAGGCCCGAACTCAAGCTTTAGAAGGTCAGGACAGTCACTTGGTCAGCCTGCATGCATGCATTGGCTTAGGCCCTGACACGCAGCAAGCCACCATGGAGGCTACTGGCCATGCCCAGTTCATGCGCACAGCCCTGCATGCGCATAGGCACGCCCCACAGCACATCCTCCTACGCGCACGAGTGCGTGTGCACCTGCGCCCCATCATGCGAGCTTCACTACGCACCCCGGCACCACCTAGTGAGGTTAGTGGCGTATCTTCACAGGCACGCCATTAAGCGCGCGACACCAGCACGCGCCTTACAGAGCAGGCTAGTGGTATGCCCACAAGGCATGTCATCCAGCGCATGGCTCAAGCCCATACCTTGCAAAGCAGGCCAGTGGCATACACGCCATGCATGCCATCCAGTGCGCGGCCCCTACCTGTGCCCAAACCGCCCACTTGAGCCATGCATGCTCACCACCCCGACACCCAGCCCGGGCCATGCAGGACCACCGCCCAAGCAACCTGACTGGGCCACCTCAGAACGGCATGGCTTGACCCTGTACCTACCACCGGGACCATGCATGGCACACTACCATGACCACCATCAGTTGACCCTGCACAGCGCCATGCCACGTACACCACCAAACGCCATGCAACCAGACAGCACGAAGACAAGCCTGACCGTGGACCTTGCATCACATTAACCAACCATGGAGCCATGCAAGTCGCGGCCTCACTATGCATGGGCGCCTACCACCTTTCATTTTATGTTATTTATTTATTTTATTGCATTTGGATATGTTAGTAATTTTTTTTTTTTTAATAAGGGACCTATTGGGGGTTTCCAAGTTGTAAAACAATATAAATAGGATTTTTAGGTTTTTATTTGGGATCTTTGGAAATTTGAACATTTGGCTTGCTCTTACAAAAGGGTTAGGCCGGCCACTCCTTCTGGTTAGATACATCGGTGCTTAGGCACTTAGGTTTCAAATGATGCAATTCGTGAATCCCTTTGGAGAGGAACATAACGTGCAATTCGTGAATCGGTGTGTTTCACATCTATCTTTCTTATTTCAGTTTATTAATAAAGCTTTGAGGTTATTCAGTATTTGAGTTTTCGGGTTTAGTGTTGTTCTTGTGTTTTGGTGGATTGTTGATTGTGTTCTCAAGTGTGAGTGTATTGGTGAGGCCGAATTCACTTCACTGGTGGATTTGAGAAAATGTGTGAATTCCCTAGAGAAATTCGAAATCCACAACCCTAGCGAATTTCGAATTTCAAAATTCTCAAGAGAGTTGAGAGTGAAAAGTGATCTTGAATACTTTGAAGAATTCTTGGTGTGATTGTACGAGTGTTGGCCGAATCACTTGTGAGTGATCGGCCATTGGTGGGTTCTTGATTCCTTTTGAGTGTCACAAGTGATTCAGCCATTGGCATGTTTTTGATTCCTTTGAGTGTTCAATCAATTATTTGATTGTTCATTCAATTTTCCAGAAGTTCCTTTGCCCCAAAACCATCATACACGGCAGCCCCAAACCCTAGCCATAGCCCACGACAACATCACATAAAACCCTAGTTGCCATTTTGTCAATTTCGCCCCTCCACTCTTAAACCCTAGCCGACCACTTAACTACCTTATGTTCCCATATTTATCTCAATCAAATCAAATTTTCCCTTACCATAATTGGCCAAAATCGCCCCACTCAAGACCTCACATGACCGACCACTCCATTCCCTCCAAATTCAAATTAAACTATCCAGGACCATATGCATTATGTGGTGTTTATGGCAAGAGCGCAATAAGCGGACATTTAAAGACAAGAAAAGATCTCGAGAAGAGCTGATAGATTTATTTCTTAGAACTTTATGGAGTCCATCTCGGTCATTGAGGAGCAACCCTAGGCAAGGAGGACCCCTTAGGTGATCGGGACTTGACCGAGGTCCCTATCAACTATCCGGGGCGCTCGTCAGATCAGTCATTTAGAAAATGATCCCCATATGCATTATGTGGTGTTTATGGCAAGAACGCAATAAGCGAACATTTAATGACAAGGAAAGATCTCGAGAGGAGCTGATAGATTTATTTCTTAGAACTTTATGTGTATTGACCATTGTCGTGGACTTTTTACTTATCAAAAAAAAATATGGAGCTCTTCTTTTCCCTTATATTGCCAAAAGATTGTGTGTGTTCCAACTGTTCAAGTCATTTTTTAAAGCTTTCCGTTGACCTGCAAGAATGAAACTAGGGGTCCATCAAACTGATATAAACATGAAGTTATCTTCTGCACTTCTAAAAGAACATGCCACTGTGTACTCACCTATAAAGTCCTCCATTCTCTCCACCACTATTCTATCCCACATCACTAATACACCTCTCGAAGCCCCATCAGCTGCAAGATAAGCCCAATTCACATATGTACAGCTCCATATACTTCAAACAATTCTTCTTGTAATATATTTCAATTTCGTTTCCTATAAGCATACAATGTTTGCCCTCCACTCATGAAGAAAAATTTTTATTTGAATATGTTTATTTGCCTCGTTAAGTCCTCGTACATTCTAAGAAACAATTTTAGGCTTCATAAAATAGTTGTTCTTCCCTTCCTTATGGATCTCTCTCAACTTGCACTGTCCTCATAATTAAGAGACCGCGTTAGCCTCTTTAGCTCCCTCTGTTTTTTAGAAACTTATTTTTTAAGATCAACATGACCAGCTTCAATGGCTGTAAGCAATGCCATAAATTGCTCCTCAAAACCTTCACACTCCATACCTACACAATATTGAATTTCTTTTACTTTTTGCAGAATCCAATCTGAAACGTTAGACTAGTCTAGAAGCATACAGTTAAAGAGGTATGGGTTCCCCTCCTTGTTAGCCCACTACGAAACTAACAGCATCCTCAACTCACCCTCAGAAAAATTCTCATACTCCCATTCTGAAGGACCCAGTAACGATATAAGGCTCCTAGGAGACCCTTCATCTACACCGGCGTCCCTTGTTTCCTCCAAAAATAGGTCTTGGGAATCATCCATTCGTTGTGTAGCCTTCGTCAGAGAGGATAACGTCGGAAGAGCGAAGGCGACCTCCTCCTTGTCACTCATCGGCGTTATCTGGCTCAGATGCATTGGAGATCCAGCACACAAGTACTCGTCAGTGTTATCTGGCTCAAATGAGCAGTCAGGTATCGTTGCAAAGCTATCATCACCTCTCCCACTTCCGCCTTCACCCTATGCAGCTACATCGAAGACCCCCTCGGCCTATGTCACGGTTTACAAATTTTATTTAGGATACCATAAATCCATTCAAAAATCAATTTTTTTCAAAAATTCTCACTTAAATGCTACAACACTAAACTTCAACCGCTAAAAGGAACCACAAATATACATCTAGAAGACTTTAATTATGTGGATCATGGTTATAGAGTCTCAACTTTCATAATTTCCTTGTATCCGTTTCTAGTTCATAATTAGGTGTAATCTCTTGTATACTTCCTATGTAATTGGGTTACCTATTTCAATATCTATAAAATATCTCCACACTTACAAAAAAGTTAAAAGATGTAATGAAGATGCTTGAAATCAACTAGGAATACTTCACATCACAGTTTCAAGATGCACAAACCAACAGAAAGCAACATCTATTTGGTCAACTACCAATAGAAGGCATATTAATCATACAACACAAAATCATTAACATACAATTACAATATACAGGAAATAGACAAGGGTAAACCTGTGCACGCAATAAAAGCGCATCAAGCAAAGCTGAAAATACAGAAAAAAACATGTCTTCCACTTGTTTCCTATTTTTTGCACCATCCTCATCAAGGCCAAGAATATAGCTTGCAAAACTAGACCTGGGAAAGAAAACTTCTACTCAGTTATCATACTTTAAATTTGTGGCAGGAAACAAGAGAAGCTTTTCCACATAATTCACATAACAACAAAACTAGAAGCTTCAAATCAAATGTCTATGGAGAACTATAATTTATTTATAATTAACGAGTCGATCAGAAATAAAAAAATAAAAGGGACAGGAACAACTGTAATGCACATCAAGCTACTGTTAACATAGGGAACTTATATTTGCAAATATAGGGCACAAGAGCTTCAGATAAAACTGACCATCACCTTGGGTTACACACACATAAATAGAAGTGTGTACATTTAAAAAGGTGTATACTTATAAAAAAAGACATTTAAAAAGGTGTAGATGTTTTCAAATAAAATAAATGATATGCTTATTTTTGGGATGGGCAGGAGGGAGAGAGAAAATACTTCTTGAACGGTGAATAGTAGCAAAGCAGAGAGCAAGAGAACAAAGACAGCATTATAAGCACTCTTACCTGAACACTCATGTCACTCAATATTACACTAAGCACTCATTTGGACACTTGAATATCTCATAGTTCTGAGAATAGTAGTATAATTGTTTGAGTTAAAGACTTTTTTTTTTTTTTTTTTTTTGATAGGCAATAAGAAATTTTATTCCATGTAAATAAGAATAACCAAATACACAGGATGTATACAAGAGAAAATACCTAGATACAAGCTAAAGAAAGACACAATTAAAGCAAAACATTACGAATCCCTATCCCTTACCAGGTTTTGCACTCAAAAACTAAGAACATTAAAGAAAAAAATCCCTAAATTCCCCCAAGGTTCATTCACAGTTTTCAAAACATCTCTCATTTCTTTCTAGCCATAAACACCAATACAAACACAAAGGCACCACCATCCAGAAATCTGATAGCCACTACCCATTGCCACCACTATCCATAGAGCCATTCCAGCTTGCCAAAAAGTCCACTACACGCACTGGCATTACCCAAATAGTATCAGCCTTATGAAATATTTCATTCCACAAAGCTCACCACTTTGCAATGTATAAAAGGTGATTAACAGACTCGCCGTCCTTTTTGCAAATGTAGCACCAGTCAATAACAAATAATCCTCTTTTCCTCAGATTATCTGTAGTTAAGATCTTCTCAAGAGAGACCAACCAGCAAAAGAAAGCAACTTTGCTAGGAACTTTAGAGTTCCATATGAACTTCCAGGGAAAAGCAGAATCTCCATGGCAGTTTAATACTTTGTCATATGATCTCACAAAAAATCTGGAATTAGGTTCATGCAACCACAGCAATCTATCCTCCTTACAATGGTCTATCTTCAAATCATATAATCTTGCATAAAAATCAGCAGCTTCACTAAGTTACCAATCTTAAATCTCTATTGAATTCCACATTTCAAAGCAATCGATCATTAGAAATCTTGAAATAATGAGATATAGCAGCCCCTTTCTACCTTTGCAATCCGAAGAGATTAGGTTAAAGAGACTTGAGAGCTGATTCTTCACACCATGCATCATGCCAAAAATAAATGTTAATCCCTTTTCCCACATAAAATTTAGTGCTGTTGACAAAATCCCCCCATCCTAACCGAATGGACTTCCATAAACTCGCTCCAAAAGCCCCTTTAACTTCATTAGTACACCAATTCCCCCACATCCATCCATATATGGCATCCACAATTTGCCTCCAAAAAGCATTACTCTCAAAGATGTACCTCCAAAGCCACTTCCCAAGGAGAGCTTTATTAAAAAACTTTAAGTTTCTGATGCCCAAACCCCCACAAGACACCGGGGCACAAACTTTATTTCAACTTACCAACTGAACTTTTTTTTCCTCCCCATTCCCATCCCATAAGAAGTTCCTATATATTTTCTCAATTCTTTTAGATACCCCCAAAGGAAGAGGAAAGAGAGAGGAAATAAGATGTTTTAATAAAAATATTCGATTTTGGAAAATGAGAGAGAAAAAGTGTAATAAAAATATTATAAAGTTAAAAAAGATTGTTTGAATATAATTTTTTAATATTATTTTTATTTTGAAACTAGAAGAAAGTTGTGTTGTTTTTTTTTTTAGAAGTTTGGGAAATATGTATTTGAATGTGTCTAGATAATTATTAGATAAAAAAGTTGAAAATTTGAAATTGAAAAATGTTTTGTGTTTGAGTGATGTTTGGGAAGGAACTTATGAGAAGTTTTATAAATATCTGATAATATCTCAGTACCCAAACAAGGCCTAAGTCTGAGTTTTTTGAGTGCAATGAAGCATATATTGATATAGATTCATTGTCTCCTAACTTTTCAGGGTTACAAATCTGATTTAATTAGTAAATAAAAGACTAAATAGAAACCAATAAAGGAGAAACTAGGTCTTAAGAAAATAGATAGATATAATATAAAGGCAGCATCTTGACCCTTATTCCATGGCTGCATCAATATCACAAATATATCACACACAATAGCCAATTAGTATTTCATACATCTATATCATATCTCACAGGAAAAGCACAAAAAACAAATATATGACTTGAGTTTATCATGGACATAGAACTTCAAAATTATCTGTTGCACTTTGATCCAAAAAGACAGAAAAATAGCACTTTTTTATTGGTAAGCATGATTTTATTGATTAAAAAATAGGCAAAAGCCCAGTATATGAGACATACACAAGAGCAAACTCAAAATATACACCCAAAAGATTGGCTGAAAACTTTCACAAAATAGGTTCACGGGCTCATAAAAGTATAGATGCATAATCTAAGTCTCCAAAACTAACTCGCAGGTTCCAGGTAAGGGAAGACTCATGATATAATAAATGCATCTACAATATGTACAAGGTGACCAAAAAATACAAAACCAAATTCAAGCCCTGATGAGAGACAGAGAAGCTCTTTATGGAAGTCCAAAATGGAGAATCCTCCAAACTCAGAATACAATCAGCAGTAACGTCTTTGTACAAAATTCAAAAAATATATAAAATGAATAAACCAAAAATATGCTTAATCAATTTTAAAAAAAATTCAATGAGACCTACGGTTATTTCAAAGTTAAACTCAACTTTATAGTGGAAACAACACACCAAGAAAACAATAACTAAATCAATGGCAGTAGTACCAGAATTGCAAAGTTGAGTCTGCAATCTCCCAGTCTTCACTTGGAAATGCCACACAGCTGCCAATATATCAAACAGGTTAGACACATCACAAAGCAAATACACATAAAAATAGAAAGCGTGTGGACATCCAAACAAACACTTTCCTTATATAAAATAAATAAATAAATAAACCAGCACTTTATAACCAAACTATTTCCTAAACATGTCCATACATTTTAAAGGTTTTTTCTCATGCTTAATTATTATCAATCTTAATTCATATAAATTAACTTATAAATAACCCTCAAGCATAGAGCTGTCAGCACATTAGGCACACCCAGGAGCAGAGTGTATATGTTTCTGAATGATTGGTTAGATATTAAGAGAATTTTTTATACTCATAGTTTCTCACCTGTCAAAATCTCAAAGAAAACACTACTGGATATAATAAAGAGAAAACTTGGGGATCGGTCGGACCGATCCCCATTGAAAAACAGGGGGCGGCGGCTCCAGACCCATTTCGGGTTTAAGGCTGCTGGGGGAAGGTGGGAGGTCGCCGTCACAGGGGTGAGGTCGCCGGAGGAAGGCGGTCCCGATGATATGAGCGGTGATGCCCCCGGTGGCCGGCGGCGGCTCCGTTTGGGCTGTGGTCGAATGCCTCCTTTGAAATCATCTTCATTTTATTTTTTTATTGTGTTTTTTATCATGTTTTTTTTCATTTTATTTTTTATTGTGTTTTCTAAATTTTATTTTTTTATTGTATTTTTTATTATATTTTTTAAAGTTTTTTATTGTGTTTTTATTGAGCGTCTCCCTATAATAAATGTTACAAGATCGACCTATTACCTCAACAGTGCATCTGCCAGAGCAATTGCTTCAGCACTTGCTTCTACAATCAGAGATGGTGCCTAGAGAACATTCACAAGCCAAAAAAGTTAATGAGAAGGAGAAAGATATATCAAGTAGTGATTATACACATCAAATTCTATTTAAGTATGTCACTGTCATTAAAAGTAATAATGTAGACAAGTCAGAACTGCTCACACGTATTAAGTCAATTACAATTTACAATTAAAAAAACCAATGCTATCTCCATCTCAATATATATTTACAATTATTAATGAGACTGTAAAAATAAAGTCAGCTTCCAGATTCCTAAAATGTCATCTACTTTATATTAGAAGTGGCATAACATCTGCATGTGATAAGAATCACCTATGATTCTGGGAAAAAATGTAAGAATAATATAGTAAACTGAATAAGTAAAACTTCCAAAAGTGGAAGTTTTGCATATTCTGAAACAATCTTAAAGGGGGAATCCTTATCTATTTTGAAATGGAAGGAGTAGTCAGTACATACAGCCTGCCCAATTTCTGACAACAAGCATGCAAGACCACCAATAACTTTCTCATCTCCCTTACTAAGAGCTGGTAGAAGGAGCACTTCTTTAAGAAAGTGTACTCTGCATAACAACACTTGGGGCAGCCCCTACAAAGGAAACATAGCTGAGAGTATATAAGATATTCAAACCAAAGGCAATACAGACTTTGCGAATAGTTTAATCAAGCATGATGGTCCCAACATTAATTTCAATTTTGCTACAAAACATTAGGTTAATGAGATGTGGCTCAAATTGGGTATGCCAATAGTTTAGTTATGGATTCCAAAGTATCTGGCATGCCGTCAATATTTATTAGAAAATAAAATAGGTAACTTTTTTTTAGTTAAGAATAATGAAAGTTTTATTGCTACGAATGAAATAGGTGATAGAACGCCTAAATGAATTCTAGGAACCAGAAATTAAAGACAGAAATAGGTAAGTTAGCCACCAGTATGACATAATCATAAGAATTCACCGGTTCTCTCGCACAAATGGCATTTACGCACCATTTTGGCATCAAGTGGAGTGAAGTCGGCTTAGATTTGAATACATGAAAGAAATGAAACTACAAGTGATTTAATTGGAGCATCTTACGGATCAAACAAACCTTGGTATTGAATCCTTTTTTTTTTTATACGTAAAATTGTAACCTTGGTATGGAATTCTATTGAGCCAAGAGCGCATATCCTACAATAGGGGCAACTCATATCCCATCCAGTATGGTAGTCATGGGCTAGGCCACTCAGCCAGTGCAAACCGAGATTCTAAAAGCCCAAGCCGTATGTTTAGGCCCAAAATAATAAGGCTGTTTGCCTTTCCTAATAAGATTTCAGGCCTGGCATGAGTTTCATGATCATTGGCCTGGTACATTCCAGTCTATCCCCGATTCTTGATTCTAATACTAATTTTTCATCTATTTACCATTGATGTGATTTGTACCCTTGACCTTGGATGACTATAATTCAACCTTTGGCCATTTGAGCTACAAACTCATGAACCATTCAGGCTGGACTGAAACCAAGACCACAAGAAGCTCTCTTTGGCCATGCTTGGGCTAAAAAAATAGGGCCCAAGAACCGATTAGGTCAGCAGTTTCCACTTAAGCACATGGTGCAGGCCCAGCTCAGCCCATGAGCAACCCTACTACAATACGTACATATGGAAAATGATTGCAGTGTTCACGTGAAAGGGTAGGACATACCTCATGTCGGCTAACAAGTTCGATGAGAACTTCAATGGCCAGATCAAATGAAGATAAAACCTATCACCAACATTGTAGATATTAATTACAGATGTGACAACTATAAATATTAATTCTCTATCTATTTCAACGGTCAGTGTAGTTAAGAAGGATTACCTGCAGAGAACTAAATACAAAATTAAGAAGCGGATGTGCTGGCAATGAGCCTGGGGGAATCTCTGAGAAGCACCCTGCTCGAATCTGAGTGCCAGGAGGTTGATATTAAAAGAAAACCATATATGAAAGAAAAGCTTAATATAATGCACTTGCATTTTCAGTAAAAACAATAATATAATATAAAATAAAACAATGCCAATAGTTAAGAAAGAAATCGAGCCATAACTTATGTGAAGACTACTGAAGCACAAGCAAGTGCTCGTTTCCTTATTTGATTGCAGGAAAAAAATACTTAATACAGTTTAATCAGCAAAAGCTCTTAGCATAGTTTGAACAATTATCATACCCAACTCAGTAAGCAGCGCAGAATTTTTCTGTTGCTTTCATGTAGTTGTGCACCTCCACCAAAACTTTTCTCAGATTGCTGTAGTAGGAACTCAAGAACTGTCGGAGTACGTGAGAGAAGCTGTGTAAAAGAGAATTAAGGCCTAGCACGGAGAAGGGCCAAAAGCAAATTAAGGGAAGGGTGTTCGTAAACCTCTTGGCAATACTGGCTTCTGCAGGCTGAACTTATTTTGTTATCAGAATTATGGCTGTCAAAAACTTCTTCCGGAAGAACCGTAAGCATCTCCAAGACAGCAACATTACCATCATCGTGGCTCTGCAGATTCTGAAGGCTGTAAAAGAGCTGCTCAATGGGTTTCCCATTCTCAACAGAACGAAGTATAAGCGCAGAGAGTGCAAGACAGATTTGTGTTAAAAGCTGTCATTAAATAACACAAACTCGTCAAAAAAACAGATTCAGATGATAACGCAGGACCAAAGAACCAACATAGCATCAAATTCTCACATAATTACAGATAATCACCAATATAGCCGGCATATATCAGTTCCGGCCAATAAACCCCTAAAGCGTCCTACCGTTAGGCTGGGAAAGAAAAAACACCTGAGGAGGGCCAGAGCTAAATCTTTTGGCAGCCACAAGAAGAGCATTAAGCAAAGCATCTTTAGCTCCTAACTGCAGATAATATCCTTCCTTTTGGATCTGCAATGCGATAGGATATATATCAAAGAATGGCAAATATGTATCGCGTTTCACAGATACGCAAGGAAGGTGAATACGATACTTAATGAGAGTGAGAGAGGAGGATAAATTTGACGTAATGGCTAGGAAGTGGAAAAGGAAACCTTGCGTTTGAGAATTTGGGCCGCGAAGAACTCGACCTCAAAATCGGAGACAAAAGAGTGGGAGGAGGAGAAAAGGGAGGAGGCGGTCAGGATGGAGGTGGCCACCTCCCAAGCCGCGTCGCTTTGTTGAAACTGAACCAGCCATTGATTTGCGGCCACGCGGTTGCCCGATTGGCTGTCATGATTCAGGACGTGAACCGCCTCTGCCACCTTCATTTGCAACTCCATCTCTCTCCCTCCCTCTCTGACTCTCTCGTGTCTATAAGTATCCGAGTAACACGAAACCCTCCTCGTCAAAAGGGAAGAAACAAAGGAGGATCATCTCGACAGCCTACTCTAATGGGAAGCTTAGGCGTGGTGTGGCCGTCTTGTCTGGTTAATCAACCAAAGGTAACAGAGAGTGACTGCTTCAACCAACCCACGAAATTCAACAATTTTTTTTTTTTTTTAAAGATTCAAACCCTAAAATATGCAATTCACTCAACGATAGATTTAAGTGAGCCCACGACCCGACGCGTTAGGTCGTTTGCAGGATGGCCCACAAATCATCGGATTCGAGCCCTTAATAACCACCCGAGAGTGTAAGAAACGGTAAACTCAAATTCTGTTCAATGGATGTCGGCGAAACTCACCGGACGCCCTTATCCGCACGTACCCTCTCTGCCGGTCTGTAGTCGGAGAATGCGATCGCTACCAAAATAACGACGTTGATCTGATTTAAAAATAATAATAATAATAATAACTAATTTTTTCGTTAGTACCGAATCGAATCTTACAGATCAGAACAGTGAGAACGGGACACTTTTTATCTCATTCTTTTTCATTTGAAGTTAATTGAATTTCATCTACTTTTTGTGTTTTCAAATTGCGCAAGCATAAAGTCAAGGCAGACGGAGAATGAAATCATGCTCGGATATGGAGTTCTCCACTCGCACTTCATACGCAGCATCGTCACCTGCTTTAGATTTTTTCCTTTTTATAATAATTGCTCGGTGAGTATCTTACATCGAAAGTTTGCAAGGAAAATTCTATAGGTAGGAATAACCCTGCCGTCATCTCATGTCCTACGTGGCATGAAAACGGCGGGTCTTTCATTTTTCTCCTCATCTTCTTATAGGTCCCATTATTTACGAACACAGAGATAAAAAATTATGGAAAAGGCAGCGAGCATTAGATGAAATATGAAAAAATTAGAGAGAGAAAGATCAGATAAGTCCAAAATATTTCCATCGTCTTTCATCTTATTCTCGTTTTTAGGACTTATCGCTGACAATTTAAGAGGTTTGATTTGATTGGATAGATTTAAAAATTACTAATGAATTTAGATTTTCATCATCTTGAAAGAATTTTTTTGAAAGAATTTAAAATTTTCTATGACGTTTTCATCCCCTTTTGCTTATGAGTTGTTCACGCTAGTTTCTATTCTATTGGAAAGACGATGGATTTTGTGTTCATGGGGATTGGTTTTTCTTGGTGGTGGACTTTATTGGCATTTGGTGCCGTCACAACTCATTTTGTGCCATTCGTGGGGATACATTCTGTGTTCATGGGGATATGTTTATTATACCTTTGATTTTATAGTTCATCAATGCCATAATCAAATGGGTGGTTTCATGTGGAAGACTGGATGGAGACAGGGGCGGAACCAAAATTTTGTGTTTGGGGGGGCGATCGATAAAATTTACAATAAATATAAATTTTATAAGGATGATCATCAGTGATAAAAATGTCATGTTTTGTTATTACCAAGCTCTCTAAATGTATATTAATTTTCAAATTATTCACGTCTTTTTTTTTTTTTAAATCAATTATTTTTAAGTACTTGCTCATATTTTTATATGACTTAAAAAAAATTTATAGATTAAGAATAAATTTGAAAATTTTCTAATAAGTAATGATATAACGCTGTTAAATTTTTAATAAATTATATCTCATAATCATACAAGTTAGGCTGAAACTAAATAAGTGAGTATAATTAATCAATTTTACAATCATATAAATTTATAATCAATTTTTTTATTAGAGTTAGACTATTAGTTGAGTAACTGTGAGCTTATGTGAGTTGAAATTTGAGTTCAAATAATATTAAAAGTTAGAATATAAATAGATATATATTAAGATTTAGATGAATAATTTTAGTAAAAAAAATTTGAGGGGGGTAATTTTTATTTATTTTTAATTTGAGAGAAAATTTTAATTATATATATATAATTATATATATTTATATTATAAATTAAATTTTTAAAAACTTTGGGGGGGGGGGGCGGTAGCCCCCCAACTAGCAAGCTAGGTCCGCCCCTGGATGGAGAAGATGAGCGCACGGATGGAGAAAATGGTTTCAGACTCTTTTCAAAATCAATTTCATTTCTGTTGTAATTTTGTTTCTATTTTAATTTTGTTAAAATATATTCGTGCCATGTCAGGCGCGAGGCCGCAATGGGGATAATTGTCAAAATTCTAAGGAGGATTAACCAAGATCAGGCCCAGACACAGGCCCTAGAAATTCAGGACAGTCACTTGACTAGCCTGTATGCATGTCTTAGCTTGGACCCTAACACGCAGCAGGTCACCATGGAGGCTACTGGCCACGCACAGTGCATGCGCACAGCCGACGTGCGTATAGGCGCGCCCCACAGCGCATCCACCTGCGCCCCATCATGCGCGCCCTAGCACCACCTAGTGAGGTTAGTGACGTGTCTCCATAAGCACGCCATCCAACGCGCGGCACCAGCCCGCGTCTTGCAAAGCAGACTAGTGGTATACTCACAAAGCATGTCATTCAACGCGCGGCACCAGCCTGCGCCTTGCAGAGCAGGCTAGTGGCATACACACCATGCATGTCATTCAGCAAGCGGCATACAGCCAACGCCCAAACCGCCAACTTGGGCCATGCATGTGCATCACCATGGCACTCAGCCCAGGCCATGCAGGACCACTGCCCAAGCAACTTGACTGGGCCACCCAGAGCGGTGTGACTTGACCTTGTTCCTCCCACCGGGACCATGCATGGCACACTGCCATAACCACCATCAGTTGGCCCTGCATAACGCCATGCCACGTGCACCACCAGACGTCATGCAGCCAAGCAGCACGCAGACAAGCCTAGCCATGGACCTTGCATCACACTAGCCCACCATAGAGCCATGCAAGCCACAACCTAACTATCATGGGCGCTTACCACCCTTTATTTTTTGTCATTTATTTATTTTATTGCCTTTGGATATGTTAGTCATTATTTCTTTATTAAGGGACTTGTTGGGAATTTCCAAGTTGAAAGACAATATAAATAGGATTTTTAGATTTTATTTTTACATCTTTGGACATTTGAATACTCGGGATTGCTCTCTAGAATAGTTAGGTCGGCCACTCACCTAGTGGTTTGGATTTCGGTGCTTAGCACTTAAGCTTTAAAGGATGCAATTTGTGAATCCTTTTGGAGAGATTCACACCGTGCAATTCATGAATTGATGTGTTCCACATCTATCCTTTCATTTTAGTTTATCAATAATATTTTGAGGTTATTCATATTTGGTCTTTTCGGGTTGAGTGTGTGTTCTTGTGTTGGTGGATTGTTAATTGTGCTCTTGATTGAATTGAGTGAGTAAAGCTGAATTCACCCCATTGGTGGATTTGAGAATTAGTGTGTGATTTTTATAGAGGAATTCGAAATCCACAACCTTTGTGAATTTCAAAATTCTCAAGAGAGTTGAGAGTGAATGTGAGTTGCATTGAAGAAGTTCTTCGTGCAATTGGTAAAGTGCTAGCCGAACCACCCATTGGTGCTTGGCATTGGCGTACTCATTGGTGCATTGAGAGATCAACCATTTTCTTGGTTGTTCTCTCTTGTGTGTATTGGAGAAGAATTCATTTTTCCTTGTCCCAAATACCAAACGGCAGTCCCATCAAAACCCTAGCAACCTCACGGCATCATCCAAAAAACCCTAGCTCCAAAATTGACAATCTCGCCCCTCACCTCACCAAACCCTAGCCGACCACCTATTGCATTATCATCTCCTATTTTCTCTCAATTCAATCAAATATTATCTTTTCATACTTAGCCAATCTCGCCCAACATAAGCTCCCACATAACCAGCCACTCATTCCCTTCATTTCAAATTAAATCAAATCAAAACAAAATCTCATTCTCATAACCAAATCATACTCGGCCAAGGCTATCTTGCCATTGCCAGAACCCTAGTGCCACCTCATCTAATCTCATTTTATCATCTCTTAATTGATTTATCAATCAACTCTTGATTGATCAAATCAAATATTAGCCATCCAAACCCAAGTCGCACCCTACATTGGCCAAGACACATAGCCGGCCATCAAATCCCTCCAAAACCAACATTCCTGAAAAATAGGAATTACCAAATTATCTCCAAACCTTAGCCAAAAGACCTAAGCTACCATTGACCGAAACCCTACCTTTGCCCTAGCAAGGTTCGGCCATCTCACAACCCTAGCAAAGCCACATCTCGCCCACTCCATCTCATCCATTGTCGTGCCACTCAAAGCCCATAGCTGAACCATATAGTCCTAAATACTTAACCATTGCTCTATCATATCTTAATCTCATAGAATCCTTACCACCACCCACGTGATACCCCACCAAGCACTGGAGTCCATCTCGATCATTGAGGAGCAACTTGAGGCAAGGAGGACCCTTCAAGTAATTGGGACTTGGCCGAGGTCTCTATCAATAATTTTCGAAGGTATCTAGCACCGCTCTTTGAATAAACACATTCTACCAAAACCATATTATACCGCAGTGGAATACATATTGTTAAATAGTAATTGCTCTCAAGATTTTTTATTTTTGGATAAGAAAGACTTTATTTTATTCTAATAAATCGAGATTATAATTGTGATCTGATAAATTAAAAAACATCAAATTACAAGTCAAACTACTCGATAATTTGGGATACTTCCATACATAAGTTTTTTTGTAATAAACATTGTCTAAACTTCTATACCCTCTTAAGTGACAAACTTTTAGAGATTTTCATATCAATTTGTCTGAAAGTATGACACTATGTAAATAGAGAATAAACAAGCTGCACCCTCTAGAAAATGAGAGAGAATCGACACTACCACCCTCCAAAATAGTAGAGAGAATCAACACTACTATTTCTAAAAGATGAGTGAGATAACTAAAAGAAATAGTATTTTCCTTTTATTATTACATAACACAAACTACAATACAAACACTAAACGAAAATAGAAAACCAAAACACAAAACATTGAAATAGAAGAACAAAGCACGACTGTAGTGGCACATTTAAAACACGAGTCATGTTGGAAATGTTCGGACAAGCAATCCTGAAAGCAGCAAAGACGTTGCACCCAAAAATTTTGTGTGTGGCAGAAACAAATGCCTTTGTGTAGAGGTGCTTGGAATCCAAACGCGCAAGATTATCTAGCTTATGCAACACGTGCTGCTCCTTTCGGCGATCCTTCATCCCCTTATGAAACCCATTGTGGGGCGCGTGAGTGTCTCTGGCCATTGGAAATCACTGAACTTCACTACCCTCGTGTTAGAACGAAAAATACAACTCACAACCCAGTAGGGAGAGGGAATGAGGGAAGGGGGAGTCGAGGCCCCCACCCCCTACAACTGATGCTCTCTTAGGTGCTCAAAGAAAAATGGTAAGCAGTTTAAAATCATCAAAGCAAAACGAAAGGGGCAGTTTTAGTTCCTATATTAATATGACTCTTAACTATTAATTTTATTTTAAAATTGAGTAATGAACATAATATTATTCATTAAATAAGCTAGATACAAACTTGTCTTAAAATGTATAAATTTCATACAGTTTTTTAAATAATAATATTTATACTTATAAATTTTTTTTTTTTGGTAATAATATTTAAACTTACAATTTTTACTTATATAATAAACCTACTGAAAATTTGAAATGCAAAATTTATATTTAAAATTTTGAGAAAATAAATATTATACGTAAAAATATAAATATATGTAGCATAATCTAAGAAGTTATTTATCATCTCTTATTTATGACAAAATAAAAAGGAACAATTATTGTTATGATTACAAACCAATTTGATTAAAGAAGAATTTAACCAAAAGATTTAAAAAAAAAACACACATTTGCTTATGTTGCTGTTGTTTCCTGCTCATGCTCCTCTATTGACAATTTGCTACTTTTCCTGCGCACCCTCAAATTCATATATCCCTTTGTGTTGTCAACAGTCACCAAAATGCGATATTCCTTATCAGAATCTCCCAAACACTTGTAGACCTAATCCACATTTAGAGCCAACTAGATTACCTTGTCATTAGCCCGTTCATAGTCATCTCGTAGATCAACCAATTGTTTCTTTTATTGACCACTACTTTAGATTTTATGATGGTTTGGGTAGAGATTTTACCAAAGATCTTGACAATAGGTTCGCTGTCTCTAGAGAGGGCCTTCGCCAACATAGCCAACTTAGTGATTAATCTACCAAAAGGCAAACTCATTTCTTTAGCATATTTTGCCTTATGAATAACAACAATTATATGAGTGGGTAGGTCAATAGGCACTCCTATGGCTATGACATACATGAATTGAGCTTTTTCCATAGTGAACTTAGTGTGCCTTCCTCTTGGCCGTAAGTTGGTCAAAACTATTTTGACTAAAAGTCTATAGGGAGGATGCATGGCATTCATTGGGAACCTATGAACTTTGAGAAATCACTAGGTGCTTTAGGACCAACAAATAAGTCTTTCATTGCTAACTTTGATGGGGTCTCCATTCCCTTATATAGAAAACCTGGATTTTCCACTACTAACAATTCATAGAGATCACGAATTATAATAGGAGAAATTTCTATTTTGACCCTTTCAACAGTGGAAGAAATAAAGTGATCATCAACATTGAAAGACACAAAGTTTGCATAAAACTCTTTAACTACTTCCACATGAGGAGTTGAGGCCCCTTCAATTAATTTTTTCCAATTTCTTTACGCAAATATGTGCCCAATGAATCCAAAAAATGGATCAATTCAAAAAAGACTCTTGTTCAGTCTCCTCCTCACTAAAGGAATGTTCATGAAGGGTCAACTTCTCGATTTTCTTCCTTTTGGCAAGAGATTTATATATTTCATCTGCAAAAAGTTTAATGTTAATACATATCATAGATATTCTATGTTAGCAAGCAAGATTCATTAAACTGCCAACAAAATTTGTTTAATAATATTCCATAACACATCAAGCCCTTGTGTGGACACTTGGAAAAAAGAAATTAAACAAGATGCCTTTCATTTTTGTTCATAGACTACAGAAAAATAGGCCCTCGCAACCCTTCAATTTGTGTATATCCTTGAGCAACCAGTCTAACTTTATTTCGAAGAATGGTTCCATGCTCGTCTAGCTTATTTTTGAAGATTCACTTGGTTCCATTTATATTGTAATTTTCCGGTCGTAGAACCAGTTCCCACACTTCATTTCGAGCGAACTGATGTAGTTCCTCATGCATAGCATTGACCCAACTTTCATATTCTAGTACTTCTTAAACTTTATTGGGCTCAACGTGAGACAAATAACATACAAATGAAATTTGATTTAGAATATTTTTCTCAATCTCATACTTTCATATAGTTCTCCAATGACTTTGGGTGATTTTGGCTGATTCTTGTGGAAGGTATTTTTGCTCATTGTTGAACAAGATTTGGGAAGACATTTTCTACTTGATCTGACTCCTCTTGTTTGATGAGTTTTTTTTTTTCCAACCATCCACAACCTCATTGATTGACTACATAATTGTTTGAGTCCTTAAGTTGTAGACTCGATATGCCTTACTGCTTGAAGAGAATCCAAGAAAGATTCATCCGTCATCTTACTATCGAACTCATGTATGTTTTCTCTATCCCTCAAGATGTAGCATGTGCTCCGAATACTCTAAAATACTTGACCGTGGATTTTTTTTAATTATTCCACAATTCATAAGGTGTGAGTTTTGTTCTCGGTCGAAGTACTACACGGTTTAAAACGTGTCTAACAATGTTAATAGCTTCCCCTAGAAGTATAATGCCAACTTCTTAATTTTAAGCATGGTATGAGCCATTTATGAAATTTCTCTATTCTTTATTTTTATTATCTCATTTTTGTTGATGAATGATTGAGGCATAGAATTCTTGATGATTGCCTTGTTCATTACAAAAAGAAAGAAAATTAGAATTTTCAAACTCTTTACCATAATTACTGCAAATACGAGAGACTGAGGAGTCATTCTCTGTTTGCAGTCTTCTGAACAGTTTCTTTGCAATGTCAAAAGTTTCTAAATTTTCTCTTAACAGGATAATTCATGTATATCTCAAATAGTCATCCATTATGACTGTGATGTACTTTTTTTCACTGGCGCTCTCAGTTGGATTGGACCCATCAGATCCATGTGTAGGAGTTTGAGAGATTACGATGTCAGTATGTCAGCAATCTTCTGGTGATGCGCATTGGTTTGCTTTTCTTCCTATAGGCTCTGCATACCATCTTTTTATTTTTGAGCATTTTCGGTAGTCCGCGTACAACATCCTTCTTAGAGATTTTTGACATATCACTATAGTTGAGGTGACCAAGATGTTAGTTTCATAGCTCAATTTCATCCAGCATCACTTTGTGACAACACATAGTGTTCGTGGGTGAAATTTCATAGCAGTTGTCTATAGTTTTGGCGTCCTACGTTATCTATTTTTCAATACGGTCATAGACATTATATTTGTCATTTGAGAATTACATAGAAAGATTGTTATCACAAATTTGACTTATTCTTAGCATATTTGCCTTAAACCCATTAACGAAAAGGACATTGCGAATGGTAGGTAAATCGAGAATATCAATACTTCATTTCCTTCCACGGTTGATGTGCTTCCATTGTCGAGGTCACAGATTCTCCATTTAAGAATTTGAACTTCTTGAAGAGTCATTTGTCACCTGACATATGCCTAGAGAATACACTAGATGGGTATCACGTGTTATTATCTATAGCTTTGAAGGTTGTGTAAGCCACTAGATATATGACATTTTCCTTTACATTCTTGCACTATTATATAGCCTTATTCTAGAAGAAAAGAAATGCCAAATGTCTTAAAGATTTCTCTGAATTTGTTTTTTGATTTTTTTTAATGATTAAGTATTTTTTTTAATGATGATGTATTTTCTTTTTAAAAATATTTAAGAATGTAAAAAATAAATGAAAAAGACTAGAAGAAATTTTTTTTTTATTATTCTCGACAACACTCAGAGCTATATCCTCATTGATTGTAACACTGCTTTTTAGTAGAATAGATAGAGAGAGAAAATAGTACGTATATATAAACAAAGGATCATGGTACACATCCCAATGTGGGATTCCTACTTAGGATCCCAATTTGGACTTTATTTTTTTTAGTTTTTTAATATGATTTTTAAATAAGTGTTTTTAAATAATATTGTGATTTTTTTATATTAAAAAAAATATTTTTAGATGTTAAAAAATCATATAAAAAAACATGTAATAAAAAAAATGCAAATTGAGGTTCCAAATAGAGACAAATAGCATTTTCCATAAGGGAGACGCTGGGGTCGATCCTACAAAAACAGTCGATATCGTCGTCGGCCACCGTGGGCGACATCGCCCATACCATTGGGACCGGCGACCTCATCCCTGTGACGGCGACCCCCAACGATCTTTGTTGCCCCACGCAGTATTAAACTCGAAATGGGTCAATGCCCACGGTTGCCGGCGGCGGCTTCGTCTGGGCTGAGACCGAATGCCTCTCTATCCATCACGTAAAATCATTTTCATTTTATTTTTTTATTATGTTTTTTATTATATTTTCTTTATTTTATTTTTTATTATATTTTTTCTTATGTTTTTTAAATATTATTTTTTATTATATTTTTTAGAATTTTTTATCATATTTTTTTTTTTGTATTTTTTGTATTTTATTATTGGGATTGTTTTTAATAGGGGATTTGTGACTGATCCCAGATTTTCTATTTTCATAAACAAATAGGATAAGAATTGAAAAAATAAAAAAAATAAAATTCAAAACCGGCTCAAAGGATAAAAATGTAATTTCGCTCATCAAACAAGAATACACTATACACTAATCATTTTTAGATAGGCACTTTTATATATGAAAAATTCTATCTATTATTCTTATATTATATTTATATTTATATTTTTTATTTTATATTTTTATAAATCTATAGTTTAAGAATGATGAATAAAAAAATTCTTTTAAAAATTTGAATAGTGAAATAAAAAAAGATAATTTTAGATGAAAGTTAAATAAGATATTGTTAAAATATTAATTTTTAATATTATTATTATTTTGTGACTCAAAAAAATTGAAATGAAATTAAAAAATGAAATTATTTATTATATTTTTGTATAAAAAATAATAAAAATTATCATGATGAAATGAGATGAGTAAAATAAGAGTATTTTTTTAATACAAACAATTCCTAATTAATAAGAATAAAAAATTCAAAAATCAAAAATTAAATTTGGTATGTGACGTAGGAAGATGGATATAATGACTCATCATAAACGAGGGAGATTTATAACTATGAATTTTTTATTTAGAAAATGGTGCAAAATGATTTATTTATTTGTTTATTTGTTTATTTGTTTAATTTTGAGTAGGGGATTATATTATAATTTAATTAATAAATAAAAATTAAAAAAATTTAAAAAAAAATATTATTATAATTTCATAACTTTTTTATATTATATTTATTATAGTTTTTAATTTCATATTATACTAGTTGATATGGTTGAAATAAGTCATATTAATTAATGATTTGATACAGAAATAGTGTTTTTTCATTTCGACAAATATTTTGATTATCTAATATTTTGATCCTATTGGATTTTGATTTTTTTAAAATTTTTTAAATTTTTTTATCATAATTCAAATTAAAATATTTATATATATAATTTATTTATATATGAATTATTATTTTAAAATATAATATATATATTTATATATATAATTTATTTATATATGAATTATTATTTTAAAATATAATATATATATATTTATATATATAATTTATTTATATATGAATTATTATTTTAAAATATAATATATATATTTATATATAATTTATTTATATATGAATTATTATTTTAAAATATAATATATATATATTTATATATATAATTTATTTATATATGAATTATTATTTTAAAATATAATATATATATATTTATATATATAATTTATTTATATATGAATTATTATTTTAAAATATAATATATATATTTATATATATAATTTATTTATATATGAATTATTATTTTAAAATATAATATATATATATTTATATATATAATTTATTTATATATAAATTATTTGAAAATAATATATAGAATAATATTCATATTGAAATATTTTATTTAAGTGTGTTGACCGATAATTCAAATAATTGATACTTATATTGTAATCCTTAAATTAGAATTATATGTAAGCATTGCGCAAAATTGGGTAAGAAGAACAAAACTTGAAGATGAGCGTTTCAGCGCGTCAAAAGTGAGACAGCCACCGCACCGTTCAAAACCTGGTGGCGGAAAGCATTACGGACAAAGAACTACCCTTCGCCTATCCTTTCTTTGAAGAGACAGACAGTTGGATCGATACACACGATTTCAGTCTCTGCAATTATACTCCATGGCCACGATCGGACACAACAATCTCAATGCGAAGCTGGTGGGTCCGATTTTCATTTCCTCTCCGTGGTTCTAATTCTTCATTTGCTCGATTTGTTTCTCTTCCAGAAAAGTTTAAGATGGTGATTGTGATCTCATAATCAGGTTCTTCTTGGAGACATGGGCGCTGGGAAATCCAGCCTCGTCTTGCGCTTTGTTAAGGGCCAATTCCATGAATTCCAGGTTTTTATTATTATTCTTTCTTCTTCTTTCACTTTTAATTGTTTTTTTTTTCGTCCCGATTCATTTTGGTGGTGAAGGGTCTGTTTGTTCGTTTTAAGATATGTTCTGTGGGAGAACAAACACAGTTTGTGAATATTTAATGGAAGCGGCATCTTGACTTTAACTAAACAAACAGGATATTAGTCCCGGTTATTTGGATGAGAATCTAAAAAACAAGAAGAAGACGATGAATAGATCATGATTTTAGCTAAACAAGCTGGATATCAGTCTCGGTTATTTCCATATAAATAAAAAAGAAATTAAAAAAAGAGAAGAAAAAGAAAACCGTTTGATACAATTTTTCTTTTTTGATAGGTATTAAGAAATTTTATTCTATGCAAGTAGGTATAACCAAGTTAACAAGAAGTATACAAGAGAAAATACCTAGATACAAGCTAAAGAGAGATACAACTAAAGCAAAACACTATAAGAATTCCCATCTCTTACAAGGTTATGCACCCAAAAACTAAAAGTATAAAAGAAAAAATTCCTGAATTCGACCAAGGTTCTTTAACGGTCTTCAAAGCATCTCTCATTTCTTTTTATCCATAAACACCAAAACAAACACAAAGGCACCACCCTCCAGAAATTTGTATTGCCTCCCCTACCCATAGAACCGTTTCACATTGCCAAAAAGTCCATTACATGCAATGACATTACCCAAACAGTACCAGCCTTATGAAATATTTCATTCCACAAAGCTATCACCACTTTGCAATGAAGAAAAAGGTGATTAACAGACTCGCCGTCCGTTTGATACAATATATGTGTATATATATGTTATTGTGTGTTCTGTAACTACCAGCTCCAAACACCGTCAAACATCTACAAAAGAACAAAAAGAGGGTGGTTGGGTGTGTCCGTGACACCTCCGATGCCGAAGCCAGAAAATAATCTTTAAGGAAGAAAAGAAAGAAAGAGCTAAGAGTTCGGTGGCAGTGATTAACCTTTTTCCCTTAGCAGCTCTCCCTTATTTATACCCCATTTCTGGAGAGGTCTTTGACTTCCTTGCCTCCATAATGACCGCCTTCTGTTCTGGTCCTTTGGATGGCTTGGCTTTGTATTTAACGCTGCCATTCTTGTTAGGTACAGGACCTCGACCTTTGGTGAGGGCCATTTGATATCCCTTTTAATGCAGTTGATCCAGTTGGGGACAGGATCCCGATTGGCCTTTTCCTCATTAATGCTGCGTGCTTGAGAGTATATTGCTTGTCCCTCCATTCCTGGGCAGTCTTTGGATCTCTTTCCTCTCCTTTACTGACTTGTCAAACCACGAGCCTCATTAATGCGTGCGCTACACATAAGCCGGTGGGTTAACTTAAAAAAAAAGCCAATAATTTTAAATAAAATTGAAATGCCAATAATTTTTTAGCTTAGTTGATGTGAAAAGCTTCCACATCAGTGGTGTGTTGTGTGTAAAAAATAAGGCTTATAAATATATATTCTCTCTCACTCTCTCTATACACATATATATATGCTATACAGTTGTTCTCATCATAATTGGCGTGACATGTTGCATTCTTCAAAGCCGTACTAGTTTTTGGTCTCACTTTCCAGACTCGTCATCCACACATGCCTAATCCAGGTTTAACACCCTGATTTTCAGGCTTAGATACCGTTGTTGAAAAAATATGTTCAATCTAGAAAATCTCATCTTGGCCTTGCCAAGAGGAAGATATTTATTAACTTTATGAATTCTTCCATTTTATACAAAAATAAGAATTCTCAGTTCTCATCTTGCTTCCTATCCCTGTGTTATGCCGTTTGCTGTATGAGATGGCCAACCTGATGCTCGATATTTTACAGAGGGATATCAATATGTGTGCCCCATTAACATCAATATTTCTTGATGTACCATTGTGTGCCACATTAATATATGTATGAGATAATGCTAATTTATGACTAATACTCATAGATACACGGAAATTAATGTGGCTTGTCATATACCCTTATGCTTGTTGTAGCTGCTGTCTTACTAGGATGCTCAGTTGTTTTTTAAACTCTTAAGAACTACTGTGATCAGTAATGGAACCCTTGAGAGCCACCATTGAGAAAGAATGAGACAAAGAGAACACATACGGACCTTCTTTTTTTAAGGTTTTCAAAGTTAACTTATAAAGCATTACAGGCATTATTAATCTGACAAGGGTAACCAAATTAAGTCTCAAGAACTGCCCATTCAGTTGTAGCCCATGTGGCTGCCCACGGTTTGAATCCAAGATGACCAGCTTTCCAACTGTATTGATTGATATTAACTAGAACTTATAAATAAAAATTTTATACTCGAGTTGACATGCAATATTTTAGGATGAAGCAATGAGGGGAGTGATTTTCAGTCTTTTTCTTTTTTGGGTTAATGATGTTGGTGATAGGAATCAACCATAGGAGCTGCATTCTTCTCACAAACGCTGGCAGTGAATGATGCAACAGTGAAGTTTGAGATATGGGACACGGCTGGACAAGAGAGGTACCACAGCTTGGCTCCCATGTATTACAGAGGTGCTGCTGGTGCCATCATCGTCTATGATATCACTAGCACTGTATGATTTCTTTCCCCATTGATTTACAAGCATACATATGTAAGAACTGTGCATGTGCAAATACTTTTTCTTTCTGTGATTTTCTAGATAAGCAAATGAAAGTTTCGATAATATACAGTAGGTTATGCTTTATTATTTCAATTTCTTTTTTTCATCTTTTTCTACAATTTGTGTGCATCAAATGCATTTTAATGAGGTTCAACTTATAAGCTTTTGAAGCATACATCTCGTTTTGTGGGGTGTGGCTTTGTTTAATATACCTTTCTTCGCACTCGGACTTTGTTGATTCAATACTTCTTTCTTCTGTTTTCTAGGAATCATTTTCACGTGCCAAGAAGTGGGTGCAAGAGCTTCAGAAGCAAGGTGCTCACTAGTTAAGGTTGAATTTGCATATTTACTTCAAACTAAGGTTGAAATTCATATATTGAGAATAAATGAAAAATTAAGTTGAATAAAATGAACAAGTGCATGTGTTTCCTCTCCCTGTTTATTCATTTATTCTTGTTTTGTTATGTCTGGACTTGTCTTCATTATATTGCATTAAGATATTAATATTCTAATAAAGTTCACAAAGTGATGTGGCTTGTTGTGGCTTGTTGTAACACGTTAGATCTACTTTATGTTAAAAAGAGCTTTGTAACTTAATGTACCATAGGTCACATCTATTTGTGAGTTTTGTTTGTGAACCTAGCACTTCTCTTATGACAATAGCCTAACCTCTCTGACTTAGTAATTTATGATGGGAATTATACTTGTTATGTGGTAGGGAATGAGCTATAAGTATTTATATTCTTTTCAATAAGATCAATATCTACTATACCCTGTATGACGTATCTATATATGTACTTTTATTGTAAAGTAACCTTTATGGTTGGATACCTAGTAGCAACTTTGGAATTTCTTTGCGCACTCTTTGCTGTTTTGGTTTTCTGCTTTAGTGACCAACGGATCTTCCATTCATGCTTTTCTGATGTCGCTTTCTGTTTCCTAAATGTACTTAGGTGTTTTCTTTTGTATACTTCTTGTGTACATAGGCTTCGCCTATACATTCGTTTATAATAAAACTTCTTCTTATAAAAAAAATGGTTGGATACCTATAGAATGCTTCATTGAAGCCTGACAAATTCTAACACCCTTCTTTCCTACAAAGGAAAGAGTAAAAGTGGAAATAATAACTCTCAACATTCTAGTAAAAAAATGTGAATTCCAGTGTGACAAGCTTTACGATAAGATGGAGGCTATATACCACATACCATACTACTTTTTACCTATCAAAAGAAAAAAAAAATAGTTCCAATTCTTAAAATATTGGATTAGTCTCCCATGCTTCCTAAATTTAAAGGTTCTTTCTTTGGTCCTTGAAATTGTTCATTTTGAGCAATGTGGTTTTTTGATCCATAAGACTGAAAAAACCATAAGGAAATTGATGATCTGGAAATTAACAATTCTAAAGGAATTTTTTTAATTTTTTACAATCCAGGAACTAAGTAGAATCTAATCCTATATTTCAAGGACCAAAAGTATAATCTAGCCCAAATGATTTTCTGTCCCATAACAACCAAAGAAAAGTCCATTCCATTTACCTCATAATGACTTGTCAATGTTATAATTGGAGTTCCTTGGAATATATAGGGCAGTGTGGGATCCCATTTACCTCCCTCCTATACTTAATCCAGAGTTTTCCCCCTTAAATTCCTGATATCCTAATGATTTGGCATGTTTTTTGAGTCTTCTTATTAACAACTAAATGATTGGATTACAGAATTTTGAATCTTTGTGTTATGATATGAATGATTTATAGCATTCTTTTACTAATGGATAAGGGTGTTACATATCCACTTGTACTTCTAGAAAATAGCATTCATATATGATACAGGATCTTATAGTTCAACAATTGATGGCTAAGAATGTGAGAATTTTGGGGCTGGTTTAGGAGACCTAACATATTACGTGTAGTTATGTTCAAATCAGGTGTGTAGGTTGTGTTTCGGTGCAATAGTAGTATCTAGAGCTGAAATGTTTTTTTGATAGGTAGTATCTGGAGCTGATTTGAACATAACTGCATTTAGAGCTGACATTAACTAAGTAAAAGAGCTGAAACACATCAAACAGCATATAAGTGGGAAAGAATAGAGAGAAAAAAGAAGAAAGATCAACCTAGCATCTCACTTGGGTTCTTGAGCATCACAACCCAGAGGAAGATCCATCACACCTTAAAAAATTTCTTTGTTTTTCCTATTTTTGTTTTTCATTGTCTTCTGAAATATCAGCGCTAATATATGCATTATATAGACCCTCTATCTACCCATCTGTCAATTGACTGAAAGTATCCCTACGCCTTATATAGGCCTCTGCCTATCAAGCTTTCATTGAATTTTCAAAATATTATAACATTTAAAACACAGACCTAAAACATTATCAAACCCAACTAACTAGCTGCTGGGAACAAGATGGCAATATCCAGATACTCTCTACTTCAAAACTATTCTAGAATGAAAACCTGACAGCAATATTTCAATTCCCCAAGCTTTCATTTCATTTCAGAATCTTGTCAAATAACTTCATATGCTTTTGGATCAGCCTTCTCTCTTCTCTCGTAGTATTTCCCCATACTCTATGACGCTATTTGTATTATTATTTCCTTTGATGATAAGTCTGAAAGGCATGAAAATGGTTTCATTTTTTCTTATTTTCCTGTTGCGATCATGCTCTCATTTTAGAGTTTCTATAGGAAATCCGAACATGGTTAAGGCTCTTGCTGGGAATAAAGCTGACTTGGAAGATAAGAGGGAAGTGACTGCTGAAGTAAGTATTTATTATGTGTTACAATTTTCACTATGATACTATATTTTGTTTTGTGTGGTAGATCACTTTGTCTCTTATTTTTTGGTCTTTTATTTTTTGGTTGTGCTTCGACTCATGAGTATACAATGACAACTAGCGCATCTCCTTTATAACAAAGGCTGATTTCACTTCTTTTATATGTTCAATTTCCTTATTTGAACTTCAGTTATCAACTCTTAGGACTCTATTTTTTATAAGATAAGCTATTAGCATTTTTACTTCTTAGCAATCTTAGTTATTTGTAGCTTCTCATGGATTCCATTAATGGCACAATTTTTTTTTTGATAAGTAAACAAGTATTATTAATGAAAGAGTGGGCATAAATGCCAGTTACAAAGTTCATGTGACCCATTAAGTAGGCACATTAGAAACAAGGAAATCATGAAGGACCTTGTCATTGAAGTCCATGACAATGGTTCAAGTACATAGGGTTCAAAAAAATAAAACTTTAAACTCCTCTATCGATCTCTCCTTGTCTTAAAATGTCGACTCGTTTCGCTCTTGCCACAAGCACCACATGATACAAATAGGGATTATCTTCCAAATCTCCTTAACTTATTGCCTGCCTTGGATTGAAGTCCAACACGCCATAGCTGCCACCATGGTCCTCAGCATAACCCATGCTAGGTCCAGTCTACTAAACACTTTATTCCAGAGTACCCTAGCGGTCTCACAGTGTAGAAGTGCATGATTTATTGACTTACCCTCCTGTCTACACATGTAATGCTAGTTTGCTATGATGATCCTCATTTTTCTCAAATTATCAGTGGATAGCATCTTGCCGAGTGAAGCTGTCCAAACAAAAAAGCTGCTCTGGGCGGTGCCTTATGTCGCCAAAACTTTTGCCACGGAAACTGAATACCGCGCTCGTGTGAGAACCTTGTAGAATAGTTGCATAGTAAAGACCCCTTTCTTTGTAGGTGTCAACCACAAGCCATCTTCTTGCTGGATGTTCAACTTAAGAGCATAGATAAGGTTATAGAACTCCACAAAACTACTCATCTCTCAATCCTGGGCCTCCCTATTAAAATTAATATCCCAATGGATCCTCCCTCCTGCATGCCCCCACAACCTCCGTAAAGTGATATATTTGGCGCTTGCAATCTGGAAAAGTAAGGGAAACAGATCTTGTAATGTACTTACCACACCAGACATCCTTCTAGAATCTAATCTTTGAAGTAGTCTAGTATGTCGATTAAAAACCCCCACCCTTTCCTGATGTTTTTCCACAACCCCACTCCACGAGCCCCCTAACTTCACTAGTGCACAACCCCCTCCTCCCATGATTCCATATTTGCTTTTTATCACATTTTTCCATAGCGAGTCTAATTCCGTATTATACCTCCATAATCATTTGCCAAGTAACGCTTGATTAAACATCCTCAAGTTTCGGATGCCCAACCCTCCATTTGAAATAGGGCGACACACCATCTCCCACTTGATAAGATGAAATTTAAACTCTCCCCTAAGCCTCCTCACAGGAAGTCACGTTGTAGTTTTTCAATGCGGCCCGCCACTCTTGCTAGGGAATAGTTATAAGGAATAAGTGGGTAGATTTGAGATAGTACTCTTGATTAGAGTAATACGCCCCCCTTTGGACAAATGCGATTTTGTTGGGGGTGACGTTTGATCGCATGTTATGGCACAACTGTGAGCTTTTGTGATACTGGAACTTATATTTAGCAGCTATGAGTAATATTTGAAGGTTGTTGGGGATTGTTCAGGGGAAACTGACTGATATGATGCAGATCCCTAACAAATTAGTTTTGGATGTTTTCAGGTTGGGAAATTAATGTTTAGGGCTGGAATAATGTGAATAGGCTCGAACACATAAAACTGCGAGTAAAGAGGAAAAAAAAATAGAGAAACAAAAAAATAATCATTGGAATCTTGAGCATTCACCCATGAGAAAGATACATCAGAAATCGAACAAGTAGCTGGGATTTTCATATTTTGGGTTAATTGCTTAAAAATACAACTACTTAACATGTGGACCAAATTTTTCATAAGTCAACTCAACTGAAGATGTGGTTAAAGTAGATCCAAAGGGGCCTGCTACTGACCAGAACTTAAGAAATGAAGCTTAGAAACTGATAAAAAAAAAAAAGGATGGGACAATGAGCTTATATATTCAGAGAGAGAGAGAGAGAGAGAGAAAAAATACCTTATCCAGGTGATTGACTCCACAAATAATTTAGTACAAACTAAAGTAGCCCGAGTCAACCTTTTAAATTTAAAAAAAAAAAACAAAAAAAACTAACGGCTACTTTTCTTCTCCTCAAGCAAGTTCTCTTTAGGTAATTTACCAAATAACCCTTTACCTGCCTTCCCTCTTCTCAAATCTCCACACCATTAATTTGCATCATTTTGGTTAGTCTGGTGTAAGATTTCAGCATTTGGGCTTTGAACTTTTGATTAGTTATTCTGAGAGTGAAATTAAACAGTAATTCCCTTTTGTCTTCAGGTTTTACTGTCTTTCTCATTGTTTTTAAGTGAATGGAGTATTTATTTTCTTTCAACCTCATTCTTGATCCAAGGTTATGCTGTTATTTGATCTTGTTTCATCAGAGTATAAATGTTTTTTCTTTATTTTTTTTATAAGTAAGAGATAAATTTTATTGATACGAATGAAATATGCATAACCCGTGTACACAAGAGGTAAAAAGAACACTTACATTCTAAGATCGGTAGATTAATGACAAGAAGTCACTAGTATTGTTCACATTTAGTACAATAACTGAAAACCAAAGCATTAAACTGTATACAAAAAAATTCTGAAGCTTCGCCATTGTGTGCTCCCTATCTTCAAAACAATGCTTTTTCCTTTCCGACCAAATATTCCATATGGTGCACAACGGAATTATCTTACACATTGCCGCCACTTGAGGATAGCCTTAAATCTCCTTCCAATAGCCCAATAAATCCACCATTCTCGATGGCATTATCCAAGCAACATCAACCCTTCTAAAGATCTATCTCACAACACCCTTGTTACCTCACAATGCAATAAGAGGTGATCCACTGATTCTCCATTCTTTTTGCATATATATATTTTTTGATAAGTAATAAGCTTTATTAATTAATAATGCAACTAGGCAAAGACCACGTATACAGGAAGTATACTAGAGCTACCCTTAATTACATTCTACCAGATTTAAAAGAAAGCAAAAACTCTTGCATATTCCCCCCCTTTAGAACAATAGCAGAAAACCATTGAACCAAAGTAAATACAAAAAAATTTCAGATTTCCCCAACTGTATTCTCTATATTGTTGAAGCATCTATCATTTCTTTCCATCCAAAGGCACCACATCAGGCATAAAGGGATCATCTTCCATGTCACCGCCAACTGAGAGCTTTGATGTTGTCTTTTCCAGCTTGCTAGGACATCAACCACCTTCTTGGGCATAACCCAGCTCAGACCGGCCTTGCTAATGATTCCGTCCCACAGCTCCCTAGCCACCTTGCAATGCATAAAAATATGGTCAATCGATTCTCCAGCGTTCTTTCATAAATAACACCACTCCATAACAATCATCCCTCGTTTCCTTAGATTGTCATCCGTCAAAATCCTTCCTAATGCAGCTGTCCAGATGAAGAATTCCACTTTAGGAGGTGCTGGAGCTCTCCAAATAGCTTTCCAAGGAAACTCTATAGGCTGTTGGTTGTGTAGCCCCTTGCAGTAAGAATGGACAGAAAATTTTTTGGTCCTTGTGTGTTTCCACAGCAGTCTATCCCTCCCCAGCCCTCCTGTTTTTCTGGAATAAACATGGCTGAAAAAGCTCGCTATCTCCTCCGTTTCCCAGTCCTGAACATTTCTGGAAAATGCCAAGTTCCATTGTACTGTGCCGTTGGCCCAGCTTAATACCTCTGAAATGGCAGCCAGTGGGTTGTCGGTTAATCTGAAAATTCTTGGGAAAGCTGAAAATAGAGCTCTCTCTCCTCCCCACTCATCATACCAGAACTTAATCTAGTAACCTCACCTGCTTCAAAATAATTGTATGCTGCAAATACCTCCCACCCCTTTCTAATGAACTTCCAAAGGCTTACTCTATACTTTCTCCTACCTTCCTTCGAACACCAACCCCCCCACTCACAGCCATACTTTGCATCCACTACCATTCTCCACAACAAGTTCTCTTCCAATTGGAATCTCCACAACCACTTTCCTAATAAAGTTTTATTGAAAGTGATTAAGTTTCACACCCCCAAGCCTCCCGCCTCCTTTGGTGTACACACTTTTGGCCAATCCACTAGGTGAAATTTATGTTCCTCTCCCATCCCACCCCACAAAAAGGCTCTAAAAAGTTTTTCAATCCGGTTAGCAACCCCCACCGGAAGGGGGAAAAGGGAAAGGAAATAAGTCGGGAGATTGGAGAGAGTGCTTTTGATAAGAGTTACTCTCCCCCCTTTTGAGAGATAAAGACACTTCCATCCCAATAATCTTTTTTCCACATTCTCTACCACTCCATCCCATATTGTTTTTGCCTTAAAAGTAGCCCCCAAAGGAAGACCGAGATAACTCATAGGAAGAGCTGCCACTTTACACCCCAATAAATCAACATATTGGTGGATGTCCCCCCCCAAAACCTGGAACCAATTCCGACTTTCCCAAGTTCACCTTGAGGCCCGAAACCGCTTCAAAACACAGCAGGACAGCCCTTATTGCTTGCACCTGATCTCCATCCGCGTCACAAAAAAATAATGTGTCATTCGCATACAATAAGTGTGAGATATTCCGACTTGTTCTGGCTGAGAAACCAGCAATGAAACCTCCCCTTATAGCAGCTTCCATCATTTGGCTTAATGCTTCCATTACTACAACAAATAGAAAAAGGGATAGTGGGTCCTCTTGTTTCAAACCTCTTGAGCTCTCAAAGAAACCACAAGGAGTACCATTAACAAGCACTGAGAAACGTGCGGTTGAAACAAAATGACTAATCCATCCGCACCACTTATCTCCAAAACCGCATCTTCGTAACATATACATAAAAAAATTCCAGCACACATGATCGTAGGCCTTCTCCATATCCAGTTTGCACAAAAGTCTTGGGGTGCCCTCCCTTAGTCGACTATCCAAGCACTCGTTGGCTATCAAAACCAAGTCTAAGATTTGTCAACCCCTTACAAAGGCGTTTTGAGGTTTGGAGGTTATTTTTTCCATCACCTTACTCATTCGGTTTGCTAGCACCTTTGAGATGATCTTGTATATCCCCACCTACCAAACTTATAGGTCTAAAATCCTTCAATTGCTTAGCCCCCTCAATCTTTGGAATGTGAGCAATAAAAGTAGCATTTAGAGACTTCTCAAACTTGTGAGTAGAGTGGAAATCTTGGAATACCCGCATCACATCATCCTTCACCACATCCCAGCACTCTTGGAAGAAAGCCAAAGAAAAACCATCTGGACCCGGAGCTTTATCCTTACACAAGGTATGCACCACGTTAGACACTTCGGATTCCTCGAAAGGTGTCTTCAACCAACTTGCCACACTAATATCAAGCTGATCAAAAGACAACCCATCTAGCTTGGGTCTCCACCCCTCTTTCTCTTTGAGGAGCCCCTCGTAATATCCTACTATATGGTCTTGTATATCCTCTGGAGATCGGTATTCTATGTTGCCTTAATGGATGACCTTGATGACATTGTTGCGCCGGTGAGAGTTTGCCATTTTGTAAAAGAACTTAGTGCATTTATCGCCCTCCTTCAACCAAGTCAGTCTAGATTTTTGCATATATGACACCAATCTATCACAATGCACTCTCTTCCTCCAGTTGTCCATGGTCAAAATCTTCCCAACAATAGCAGTCCATAAGTAGAAAAGACCTTCAAATATTTTTTCAAGGGAAGAGAACATTAGCTTATGATGCCAATATTTTGTAGTGCGCCTTGACTGTACATTTCTTGTTGTCGTTGGACCTCCACTGTATCCTATCCCCCTGTGCCGTAAGGTTTCTCATAGAGTATGTCAATCTGAAAAAATTTGAAACAATGGGTAATTCCCAATCATAAATATTCCTATTAAATTGGACATTCCACTGGTGAGAGCCATGAGAACATACCCGTAGATTTACCATAGAAGCATCCTTGTTAGCTGCAATATGATAGAGTGCTGGAAAGACCCTATCAAGAGTGCCATCTCTACACCACACATCTTGCCAAAACCTTATTCTAGTACCCTCTCTAGCAACAAAACGGATATGTTTTCCAAAAAACGGCCATCCCCTCATAAATTTTCATAAGCTCACACCATACCCCCCTGACTTCATTGGAGCACCAACTCCCCCCCAAGCGCTTCAATTTCTAGTCATTAATTTCCTTCCATGATGACTCCCCCTCCAAGTGGTATGTCCATAATCATTTCCTTAACAAAGTTTTATTGCAGGTCTTCAAGTTGCACACTCCAAAGCCCTCATTCGAAATTGGGGAATAAGCTTTATTCTATTTAACAAGATAGAATTTCTTTTCCTCCCACAAGGCCCCCCCATAAAAACGCCAAAAAAAGTTTCTCAATCTTGTTTGCCACCCTTGCAGGAGTAGGAAACAAAGATAAAAAATAGGTGGAGAGATTAGTTAAAGGGCTCTTTATTAATGTGAGTTGACCCCCATTCGATAAATACACCTGTATTCAACCAGCCAGCCATTTCTCTACCTTCTCCACAACCTCATCCCAAATAACCAGCCTTTAAAGTCGTGCCCCATAGAAGGCCCATATATTTCAAAGGCTTGCAAAAGGCTGTTGATATTGGACACCACACCCACTGCAACTATCTCAGATTTACGAATGTTCACTTTAAGCTCCGACACTGATTCGAAGCATAATAACAATGCTCATAGAGTTTGCATCTAGCCATGATCCGCTTCACAGTAGAGTAATGCATCATTTACAAATAAGAGATGTGAAATGATAATAGAGCTATTAGTACCATTACCCACTTGACACCCATTAGAAAACCTCCTTCAACTGCGGCTTTCACCATCCAGCCAATAGCCTCCATAACTATAATGAATAGAAAATGAGATAAAGGATCCCCTAACCTCAAACCACAGGAACTGTTAAAAAAACCAGCAGGGGTGCCATTAACTAGCATCGAGAAACAAGCGGAGGAATGTTTTTGAAAAGATTTCCTCTTGTTTTTATTTTTCCTTTTCTCTATCATTTATTTAAACTCTATTAAAAAAAATTTTAAACTTGTATTTGATATTGTGTTTATTGTGCTTCAATTGTAATTGATGTTGCAGGAGGCACGTGTATACGCTGAGGAAAACGGGCTCTTTTTCATGGAGACCTCTGCCAAAAATGCCATCAATGTAAATGATATATTTTACGAAATAGGTATTGCACTTTCATTTCTTGGCATAACTTTTGTACTTTCAGATTTTTTTGTGAATTTGATTTTTTGTAGGTTTTAATTATAATGTTAACACAATGAGAGTAGTCTTTCCTACTACCGAATGAATCTCTGATATCCCAACTTAAATATCACTCTCTGCATTAGAAATAGAAGTCTTAGATTTGTGCCATACTGAAATAGAATTACTTTACAAGTGCGTTGTTTTTAAATGAAGCTCTCACTTGGGGGAGATTTTCTTTCCTTCTGCTGTTGAGGATGCCTAAACAGGTGTTCTTTTTAATCCATCGGTGCCTGCTATATTTATATTTTGGTTTTCTTTTAAGTCACGGAATGGGAGTTTCTGTGTCCATTGGTAATCATGGTGGCATAAACTTTTAAGATAAAAGTAGTGCACGCCTGCAAGTTCCCCCATCTTGGTAGCATTATAAATTTTTCTTTCCATCTTTTTTTCCATTTTTTTTATGATGGTGACACGTGTCCTGAAATTCTTCCATATACAGCTAAAAGGTTTACTAGAGCACAGCCTGCTCAGAATCCGGTAGGGATGGTTCTTGTGGATAGGCCCACAGAAGGATCAACTCAAGCGGCATCTTGCTGTTCATAATGTATTTTCAAATATAAGTTATAGGTCTGTTCTTTTCTCTGCTCTCTAGTTTGATTGACTCAATGGTACTGTGTTTTGGAAGAGAAACAAATATGTGGATCAGATGATGGATTTAAGAACTACCATTGAAGTGATATGATATATATGTGATCTAAGGTCTCTTTAGCATTATTGAACATGTATCTTCTACTACTATTTCTGTTAGGATGCCCATGACACATGTTAAGCACACTATTGTCCTATTCATGCAAGAATTCCTTTGGTAAATTGTACCAAGTTATCAACCTATGGTTCTCGGGTTTAAAACAGGGATAATGTTACGTGTTGTGTGTGCATGCAGTCTCCATGCACTACCTTAAAAATAATGAGGGGGCCACCATCAAAAAATTATTTTTTATGTGAATTTTGTTATAAAACTAAAAGGAAAATATCGCAAGAAAAGTATTCAAAGTAAAATACTTGTTGCTCAAGTACTCAAATATCATAATTGTATATTATGTTTACAACGAAACAATATGCCCATATATATAGGGCACTTAGGCGGGTTGATAGCAGTAAAAAATGTGGCTTTGAATTATGTCTTCAAGGCTAAGTATGGGTTCCGTCATCAAGTAAAGAGAAATGATAAATCTATAACACAATTTACAACAATTTATACAATATATGTTGTAAAGTAGGAATATTTCTATAAAGTGATGTTAATTTTATAAAATAGGTTATAAAAATATACTTATTTTATAACTTGTGTTGTGTAAATATTGTGAAATATGTTGTGTGTGTATCACTTCTTTTGAGAAAAGCCAGCCAATTATTTGATCATTTGGACCAATAATGGTAATCCATTCATATACAATACTCATTGAATGACTACCTATAAGAAATATGACTCATTAAAACATTATCAAGAAAAAATTTCAGTGGGGAGAAAAATTAATAGTAAAGGAAAAAAAGTATAATATTTATGTGTACCATCAAATGCTTTAAAATTGTCTCATTAAAATCTTGCAAAGAAAAATTCAATAAGACAAAACTTTAACGAAGGAAAAAGAGTGTAATCAGCATAAATTTTCAAGTTATTTACTTCCTTGAAAAGTACATGACAATAGGTTTTTTAAGTTTTCGCATTCTAATATTTTGCACCAATTTCTTGAATGTTGTAGTTTGTAATACCTTAGTAAATAAGTCTGTCAGATTATCACTTGATTGTATCTGCTTGATATTTATTTTATCTTTCTCCTGAAGTTCGTGAGAATAAAAGAATTTAGGTGAAATATGTTTAGTTCTGTCACTTTTGATATATCCTTCTCTGCTTTGAGTAATATAAGCAGTATTATTTTCGTATAAAATTGTTGGGCTATCATTGATTATGGAAAGACCACATTTTTCTTGAATATGTTGAATCACTAATCTTAACCAAATACACTCTCAACTTACTTAATGAATTGCAATGATCTCCGAGTGATTTTAAGATATAACAGATAGTGTTTACTTGACAGACCTCCATGATATAGTAGAATCTCCATAAGTAAACACGTATCCAATTTGAGATCCATCTTTGTGTGGATCTGAAAGATAATCTGAATCTACATATCCAACCAATTGTAGACTTAATCCACGTTGATAAAATAATCTCATATCAATCATATTTTGGAGTAACGATTGATGTGTTTAATACTATTTCAATTCCTTCAAGTTAGTGCAGAACTATATCTTGCAAGTAAATTAAGTGAAAATACAATATCAAGTCGAGTACAATTTATAAGACACATCAAAGTTTTAATTGCACTCAAATATGATACTTCTGGATCAAAAATTTATTCATCGTTTTCACAAGGACGAAATTCTGCACATCAAGTGATCGAACAACCATTGGAGTATTCAATGGATGATTTTTGTTCATATAAGTGTTTCAAAACTTTTTCTGTATATATTGACTGATGAAGGAATTTATTTGGCAGATGCTCGAGTTGCGGGCGGAGACAAAGTTTCGTTTTAACAAGATTTTTCATTTCAAATTCATTATTCAAATATATAATAGTTCTTGTGATCTTTTTAGGAGTTCCAACAAGATTTAAATCATCAATATAAACTGCAATAATGACAAATCCAAATTTTGATTTCTTAATAAAAACACATGGGTATATAGGATTATTTTGAAATTCTTATTTCAATAAATATTTACTGAGGCGATTATACCACATGCGTTTGAATTATTTTAATATAAAGATCTTTGTAACTTGATAGAGTACATATTTCTGGATGTACTTGGATTATATGTTTTGAGAGTTTTATATCCTTAAAGAATTTTCATAGATATAAATATATATATATATATCATGTTCCAATGATCCATATAAATATGCAGTGACTACATTCATCAATCGCATATCTAATTTTTTTGTAACTACCAAATTAATAAAAAATTTAAATGTGATTGTATTCATAATGGGAGAATATGTTTTCTCATAATCAATCTCGGGTTTTTGTAGGAAATCTTGTGCGAAAAGTCATGCTTTGTATCGCATAATTTCATCTTTCTCATGACATTTTAGTACAAATACCCATTTATATCCAATAGGTATTACACCTTTTGGTATTTGGACAACATGTCCAAATACTTCTCGCTTTACAAACGAGTTTAATTCAATTTCAATAGTTGTTTTTCATTTTAGCTAATCATTTTTATATCGACATTCTTCGACGGTTTTTGGTTCTATTTTTTTTATTATTTCTGGTAATACCAAGGGTCATCTTATATGAAAAATATGTTTTTGATAATAGTTTTATTTATATCTAGAGTTTCTCCAATACAAATAAAATGTATTGAGATCTTGTTATTTTCAGGTACCTGTTCCACTTCAGGGAAAGACATTTCATGAAATACCTCTTTAGGATGTTCGTTTTTGGGAGAATTTGGAATAAAAGATTTGATCTCTTCAAGAGTATCAACTATCATTGTGGCCTATGTTGTGGGTATGAGTTATTCAAGAACACTAAATTCATTTTGTGTTTTTTTCTTTCGAAAATTTTTATCTTCCGCATCAATAGGTCTTTCATCCTTCAAGCGTGTCTTAGACTCATCTATTGCTACTTTAACAACTTGTTCTTCCAAGACTGTAATCCTTACTGGAACATTAACAACAATAATATGTGATTTTATCACATTTTTAGTATCAGTAAATACATCTAGTAATTGATTTGCAACACTTTGAAAATGGATAATCTTTTGAATTTCTAATTTACATTCATTTGTAAGAGGATCAAATTGAGACATGACTTTATTTTTCCAAGAAATTTTTTGTCATGCTTCATGTATCAACTTTTCGTTATCCAATGGTGGAAAAGTGAATTCGTAAAAAATGACAATTCTCAAAATGTGCTTTAAATATATATTCTGTAAGAGGCCCAATGTATCTAATAATATATAGATAATCAAAATCAACATATATCTCAAGTCTACGTTGAGAACCCATTTTTGTACATTGTGGAGGTGCAATTAGAACATACACAACACATCCAAAAATACGAAAATGAAAAATATTTGGTTGTTGATTAAATGCAAGCTGTAATGGAGAATATTTATGATATGTAGATGATCTAATCTAAATCATTGATTCTGCATAAAGTATAGTATGTCTCCAAGCAGAAACAAGTAATCTTTTGATTAATGATTCAACTAAACTATTTTGAGTGTGTGTATAGGCAATATGATGTTCAACATCTATTTCTATTGACATGTAATAGTTATAAAAAAAATTGAGATGTAAACTTACCTGTATTATCCAATCGAATATTTTTAATTGGATAGTCAGGAAATTGTGCTCGCAGTTTAATTATTTGCGCAATAAATATAGCAAATACAACATTTCTAGTGGAAAGTAAATAAACATGTGATCATCGACTAGATGCATCAATTAAAATCATAAAGTATCTAAATGGTTCACTTGATGGATAAATATGCTCATATATATTACCATGAATTCTTTGTAAAAATAATGGGGATTCAATAACAACTTTTGAGAGAGATAATTTGATAATTAAATTACCTTGAGAACAAGCAGAGTACTAATATTCACTGAATAAAATAATATTTTGATTATTTAGGGGTTGCTTATGTGAATTATCAATAATTCGTCTAATCATTATTGATCCCGGATGTCCAAAGCGATTATGCTATGTCATAAATACTTTCGAGACAATACATTTCTGATGCATTACCACATATGAGGATATGCTCAAAATCATTTTAGTAATGAGGATATGCTCTTTACTGCCTTAATTGATGGTTTCAATATGATAATCATAATGACGTATATCTTTAAAACTCAATAAATTTCTTTTAGATTGTGAATGAAATAGAACATTATCAATATAAAATTTGATGCTATTAGGCAACACAATATAAATTCTTCTGGAGCTCTTAAATTAGATTCGACAAACTTGATATGGCCATAGATATAGGTTTTGCTTAGTGTTAGATTTTGAAAATACTTTTATCTCTAAGAATTGTGTGAGTTGTAGTACTGTCAGCCAGACATATATCTTTATCATTTATCTCAGAGATAAAAAGTTCATCAATAGAACCCATAATTTTGAAGTTGAAAACCACTAATTTTAGAATTAGTAAAATTTCATATTGATAAGGTATTATAAAACTAAAAGAAAAATATTACAAGAAAAATATTCAAAATAAAATACTTGGTTTTTTTTTTTGAAAACAAAATACTTGTTGCTCAAGTACTCAAACACCAGAATTGTATATTATATTTACAACGAAACAATATGTCCATATATATAGGGCACTTGGGCGATTTGATAACGGTAAAAAATGTGGCTTTGAATTATGTCTTCAAGGCTAAGTATGCGTTGCGTCATTGAGTAAATGCTAGCCAATTGCTTGATCGTTTGGACCAATAATGGTCATCTATCTATATACAATACAAATTTATCTATTTTTTTCAAAGAGAGTGCGGGGATTGCACACTTCAAGATTGTAAAGATAGTTTTTCTAATAATTTCTTTTTTAATTATAATGGAAAATCAAAGTGGCACCCAAAGTGTAGGATGATTCAAGCCAATCATCAACGAAAATGGGAATTATTGTTTTTTAAACTTGGAAAAAGACTAGGCATTATTACCAATAAACAGCTCCATGATTTTTTTTAGTTAATAAGAGATTTATTACTTAAGTAGTAGGCATAGTCCAAATACATAGAAAGTGCAAGAGAAAATACCTACAACAACTTTATGGTTTTAAAGAAACAAACGAGGATGTTATTGTCCAGCCAAGACGAGCTTTGCTACCAAATTCTATTGATCTAGAGCCCTACCACCCTAGAGTTTTGGCGGCTTGTAACTCGAGATCGCACAATTCATCTTTATGTTTTAAGAAAAATGATATTTGTAGTTATAAAACGTGTAAGTATGGTATAATTTCGATAAATAAATAAATAAATATGAGATTTAAAAAAAATTAACTTTTTAACAATGAATTTTTTTTTTCTTGAAAAGATTGTACAATGTTTATACAATTTTTGATTATATCTCACGTTACTCATTATCTCAAAGAGTCATAATAAGTTTAGAAGGATATTGCTAAATGTCCTGATAACTCTTTTGTCGATTGCTGTAGTGCCACCCATAAACTTACACAACTTTATCTTACATGAAAGATAATTATGTAAAATTTATAATTTATTAATATAATTATTCTTTTCTTATAAGTGGTTATTATTTTCATCTCCAGAACAGAAAATGTTGCTCTTCAACCTTATCTGACGTTGTCCCCATGTATAAAGTTTTATTCTTATACGAGAAATGATATTTGCAACATAATATTTCGCCGCACAATTTCTTTAAAAAGACTGTTGGATATGTCAATAAGATAACTGCCGACAGATTTATGAGTTTCTTAAGTATTTGTTTGGAAAATTCATCTTATATCATTTCAAAAATTCGTATAATTTATTTTCTAAATATCATTAAAACATAAATACTTCTTAATGTTAAATTTTCAATTTTTTCATCTGATCACTACCTAATTATTATAATTTTTTTAAACTTTCAAACGTAACACAAAAAATAATACAAAGTTTTCAAATTTCATAATGAAAATAATATTAAAAAATTATATATATTTTAATAATATTTTAACTTTATATACTTTTATTTAATTTTTTCTTTTGTAATATTAGATACAGTTATAAAGTGGGCAAGTCATGTACACTCATTTGAAAAAATATAGGATTCACCATTAAAAAAATATTTTTTTATACATATCCCATATTTACTAGCTTTTTAAAAAAAAAATAGAATGTGAGATTTATATATCTTAAAACTGTAAATATCATTTATTTTTTATTTTTTATTTTTTAAAATCTAATATAATATTTTAACTCAAACTATTTTATTATTATTAATAAATTATTTTATTAATAATTACTAAATTCTATTTCATCTCATTCATCAACTTAGATACGTTTTCTTTTTTGAAGTACGGGGTGCGAGCAAATGGCAAAATCCAAGGTTACATGCACACATATCCATCCATCCGCAAATGTGGTTGACACCTATCATCCATAAGCAAGAAGATGGCTCACACACTTTGATTCTATTCTTCACTTTCTTTTCTATATACACTTTGATTCTTTTCACACATGCTGTAAATATGCCTATATAAAAGCTACAATGAATACAAATTATACCTCTGTACAAAGCAATGAATACAAGTTAATCATTTTGAGGGCATATTATTATGTTATCTTATATGGTATCGGAGCTGTTAAGATTAGTAGTCTCTCTGATACGCCTCTATCACCATAGCAACCTCTTCTTCTTCCTCCCCCTCACCTCATACTTCTATTCCTTCCTCATTCTCCCACTTAAATCTCTATTTAACTTAACTTTGGAAACTATATGATGTGAAAAGTGCAGATAACAACCTATCTGTGTGGCCAAGATTTTTTTTTTTTTTTTTAATGTTGATGGCTCACAAATACCACCACCCAAAACTCTCTCTCTAAAAAATGATGGCAGTTCAAAATGAACCCAGCCTTCCTTACTTGGCAGAGGACAGATCAACTCATTTTGAGTATTTTGTTTTCTTCCTTAACATATTTGGTGGTTGCTAATGTAATTTCTGTAGGTACATCACGGGAGCTCTAGACCATCTTTGAATACATATTTAGCTCTCATTCACAAGCAAAAGAGTTCCAGATCAAATTCCAACTTACCAATCTATCTAAAGGGGATCAGTCCATTTCGCATTACTACAACAAGATGAAAATGCTTGTTGATACACTTGCTGCAACGAGACTCCACTCTCAAACAAAGAATTTGTCACATATCTTCACAATGATCTCGATTCCAACTATGAAGTCTTTGTTACCTCCATCACAACCAGAATTGAACCCATTAGCTCTCATGAACTATACCATTTGCTTCTCATACATGAATGCAGAATGACCCATAACTCACGACCTACATTATCTTCCCCCTTTGATCCATATGCAAACTTAACCACAAATGACCCAAGAGACCAACTGGCCATGGCTTTCATTGTGGAGGAAGAAATAATAGAGGTCATGGCAGGTATTGTTTTAACAAAGGTCACTCATACCCAAACCAAACCTCCATTTTTTCCCAAACCAACAACAACCGACAAAGACCTACTTGTCAAGTATGTAACAAATCGGGTCACATTGCATTACAATGCCATTTTCGGTTTGATCATGTATACCAATATGACCCTCCTCGATCCTTCTCAGGTAACTACACATCACCCTTTGCCATTCCCGACCAAACCTGGTACCTAGATAGTGCCGCCACCCATTACATAACCCATGATCTATCTCAGCTTAATCTTGCATTTGAACCCTTCAATGGACAAGAGTAAATTCGAGTTGGAAACGACGTAGGTCTTTCGATACATAACATTGGTGAATTCTCTCTTTATCTCAACTCTAGTTCCTTTAAGCTTTCCAATCTTCTTCATGTTCCTACTATCACCAAGAATTTCATCTTTGTCTTTCAATTTTGTATTGATAATGGGTGTTTCTTTGAGTTCTATGATAGTCATTTCGTAGTGAAGGACAAAATGATAGGGAGACTCTTCATCAGCGGTCCATCCCGTAATGGTCTCCATCAATTTCCTTCCTCCATGTCGTTGTCTTCTCCCTCTGTCAATCTTGGTGAACGAGCTTTGATCAGCTGCTGGAATATGCAATTCGGCCATCCCTCTCTTGATGTGGTCTCCAAAGTTGTGCACAACCACTGTTTGCCTTATTAACCCACTCAAATCCCTTATGTTTGTCCTGAGTGTCCATTGGCAAAACCCATCAATTACCTTTCTTTTAAGTTCTATTGTTTTTGTAAAGCCCTTAAATCTATTGTGGGCTAATGTATGAGGCCCAACACCAATTATTTCAAGAAATGGATTCAAGTACTATTTTTTAATTGTTGATCATTTTACAAGATTTACTTGATGTTTTCCACTTAAAAATAAATGTTATTGATTTTTACTTCCTTTATTTATTTTGCTGAACGCTTTTTCAATGCAAAAATCATTTCTCTTCAAATTGATGTTGGAGGAGAATTTATTTCTTTCTCAATACTTTGCATTTTGGAATAAATCACCATTTCTTTTGTCTACACACACATTGACAAAATGAATTTATTGAATGAAAACATCACCACATTATTAAAATTGGGCTCACTCTATTAGCCCAAGCCTAGCTTTCTTTCACGTTTTGGACTGAGGCCTTTCAAGCCGCAATCTACCTTATTAACCTACTTCCCATCCTTATTTTACAAAATGGATCACCTCACTTTATGATTTATCATAAACACCCGGACTGCGTCTTGTCGTTTACTATCATCAATTGTAACAAATTTTGATTCTATATTTGATTCTCTTTTCTGAAATTCATGTTGTAAATATGCCTATATAAAGGCTACAATACCTCTATACAAGCACTACTGAATACAAACGAATCATTTAGCACCCATGTGGGATATATAGGATGAGTAAAATTCGTACACCCGTAAAATAGGTAAATGTCATATAATTATTTTAAAAAAAGTAAAAATCATTATTTGAAATTTAATATATATATTTTTTATATAATTCTCATATTTCCAAGAAATTATGTCCTATTTATACTATTCACGATTGTCAATACCTATTTTCGAACAAGATTGGGCAGAAGTGGTACTCTTTATACCATTCATGATTGTCAATGCCTATTTTCCAATAAAACTGGGCAGAAGTGGTACTCTTTAGTACTCTGTCACTGCATTACACTCTGTCACGTACGTTGTTATGTTTTATGGACATCTTGTCATTATCTTTAGCACGTAAACAGGAGTTCCCATTTGCGTCATATCCAACTAACTCCATTATTGAATGGTAAAAGTGGATGACCATAGTTTATATGAATAATGATATATGTAATTTTTTTCTTACAATTATATATATAATTATGTATTAAAATAAGAATATTTATGTAAATTAATGTTTTTTTTATAAATTATTTTATAAAATATCTCTCATTTAACTCATAATTGTAATAATTATTATAAAAATGATTATATGTCTATCACTACTCTAATTATAAATCCATCTTCTTCATTGTCTTTGAGTATAATATATAAGCTCCTAGCTATATTTCTCTTTCGCGTCGCAGCTAGCTAGCTCGAGCAAAAGCTGAACATAATCAGACAATAATTCAACATTAGTATTTGGCTCAACTCCAGTGAATGGGAAAACATATTAAACTACAAATTTTCATTATATATGTAATAATTAAACCCCCCCCCCTCTCTCTCTCTACAGTTTATCTCAACAAACTCCCCATCCTCCCCCACGTACATTAACTTAAACCAATAGTAGAAATAACATGCATGATTATCAAACATAATGTACAGCTTTATTCCGAGTTCTCATCATGAAACTTTCTTTCAGAGCCGGGACAAGGCGTGCAGAATCTGCTCGCCATACCGAGGGGCTTGGATATTGGATTTACCGGAAAGATTATCGGAGACAACGAAGTGCTTTGCTTTATCCCTCAGTTCGTTTTTCAGAATCTTTCCTGTTGGGTTCTTCGGCAGCTCGGGCAAGAACACCACTTTCTTTGGAACAGTGAAATGGGGAAGATTTTTCCTGCAATAGGAGATTATCTCCACCTCGCTCACGTCGACGTCGGCTCCGCCGGCCGGGTTCTTACTGAGGGTGACAAAAGCGCAGGGGCTCTCTCCCCAATGAGGGTGCGGCATTGCCACCACCGCGGCTTCCAGCACTCTTGGGTGCTTATACAGTACTGACTCCACTTCGACGCTGCTGACGTTTTCACCTCCAGATATGATCACGTCTTTGGACCTGTCCTTGATTTCCAGATACCCATCTGGATGCACAACCCCAACATCTCCTGTTAAGAACCAGCCATCTTTGAACGCTTTAGACGTGGCTTTTGGGTCTTTGAAGTAGCCCTTCATGATGCTGCTCCCACGCAGAACTATCTCCCCCATAGTTTTGCCATCGTAGGGCACACTGGCCATGGTTTTCAAATCCTTTACGTCAACATCAGCCAGCGTTAGTATGGATATACCTTGCCGAGCCTTGAGTTTGGCCTGATCATCGCGCTGCAGTTGATTCCATTTGGCCTGCCATTCGCACACGAGTGCCGGTCCGGTTGCCTCCGTCAGGCCATAAGCATGAGTGACGTGGAATCCAAGCGGCTCGATTTTTTCAAGCAGGGCTGCAGGCGGAGGCGCTCCTCCGGTGAGTATTTGGACAGGAGGGGTTATCTTCGGGCCTCGTTCTTTCGGTTCTGCCTGAAGGAGGACATTGAAGATGATGGGTGCACAGCACATGTGTGTGACCTTGTGCATAGCGATGCTCCGATAGATGTCTGAAGCTGCGGCGTTGCGTAGGCACACGTTGGTGCCGCCGCGCGCGGCGATGCCCCAAGTAAAGGTCCACCCGTTGCAATGGAACATGGGAAGCGTCCACAGATAGACAGGCTCGCTTCCCATTTCCCATCCGAGAACTAAGCTAAGGGTGCTAAGGAAAGCGCCTCTGTGGCTATACACCACTCCTTTGGGTGCTGATGTTGTTCCCGACGTATAATTCAGAGCAATCGGATCCCACTCATCCTCGAGTTCATCGGGAACATATCTGGGATTGCCCTTATGGACCAGTTGCTCGTACTCCAACTCGCCAAGCCGGACGCCGGTAGGCGAGTCAATGTCATCGATGACAATCACCAAGGGGATGGACGACTCCGGCACCACAGAATCCTTCGATTGATGCATGAGTAACCGGAGAGCCTCGCTTGCCAGAGGCACGTATTGGCAGTCCACAAAGAAGACCTTGGCTTCAGAGTGTCGGAGAATGGTGGCTATGGTTTTAGAATCGAGCCGAGTATTAATGGTGTTGAGCACAGCCCCTGCCATCGGCACTGCAAAATGCATCTCATACATGGCTGGAATGTTTGGAGCCAATACAGAAACCTGCACAAAATAAGTCAAACAGATCATCATCAGTTCCTTTTCTCACGACAAAATAAAATATACGTGAGTTATCATGATGAACAGCAGCTAGGATCGATTAAGAAAAACTTACAACATCGTTCTTGACTATATTAAGGGAACGGAGAGAGGAAGCAAGGCGGCAGCAACGCTCGTACGTTTGCTGCCATGTGAAGCGGGTACGCTCATATATCACAGAGGTACGATTGGCATAAAACTTGGAGGCTCTGTTTAAGAAAGTTATAGGGGAGAGAGGGGCATAATTAGCTCCACATTTCGGTAACTGATCCATTTAAGTTCTTTGGATGCTAATTACTTGCTAGTTCAGAAGGTGCACTGCAGAGAGAGAAATAGAGAGAGAGAAGTGGGGTTTTTTTGGTGTGATGATGGAAGTGAAAGATCATCAAAATGGGGGGAATATATAGCGGTAGATAAGTGTGTACAGAAAACAGTGAGACCTACAAGGTTGGGCCCACTTATATTAGGTGGAGAGGAGTGTGGGAAAATTACTTGAAACTTTCATGGAAATAAACAAGGAACCTGCCATGGAAGCACCTTAAAGTTTGAACACACGACTTACTGTTGACCCCTTAATTTCTTGTTGCGCCAAAACTAAAAGTCGATTAACCTCTTTCGACTCTTAGCAAGATTTGCTAGGAAAAGTGTTTTAGTTACGAACACATCTCATAAAACTAATTTTATAAATTAGATGTGATAGATTAATTTGTGAGATTATTTTTATAAAATTATTTTATGTAATTTTTCATTTGTTAATCATCATTTATTTATTTTAAATTATTACAAAAAAGTATTTATTTATAACTAATAAATTTTAATTAAATAATTATTTACAATTAAAATTGACTATAAATAATTGTTTAATAGTAATTAAAAAGTTACAAAAGTCTATTTTTTTTTTTGTAATAAATATTATTTATTTTTTATTATTAAAACTTTATTTTTATTAAAAAAATTAAACGATTATATATTACATTTTATGTTATGAAGAAGTATGAGTAGAGTTTTTCTATGAATTTTTTTATTGGATTGTCTAAAATTAAATTTTAAAAAGTATAATTTTGTAAAAATATCAAAAAATTTTAACCATATTTGATAAAAAATAAGGAGAAGTTTATAAAAAAAGAGAATAAGAATATTTTTTGAATTTGATTTTGTTAGATAAAGTTTTAGTTTTACTATTTATAAAAAATATTTTTATTTTATTTTCTTATAAATTTCTTCTTATTTTTAATTAAATATGATTAAAAATTTTTGATATTGGTATAAAATTATGTTTTTTAAAATTTATTTTTAAATAATTTAATAAAAATGCTCCAATACTAGTAGTGGTTTCCACATTGTCTGGCTGCGTGTCGTCGATCCCATGCACGGTCCCACTTCTCACTAAATTTCTTCTCTGTTTCGGCGTTTTACTTTCTGGGCATGAGCAGTGCTAGCACGGTTCCAATAAGAGTATTTTTTTAATGAATTTTGTTATTTATTTATTTTTTTAATTTTTTTTAAAAAATTATAATTTTATTAAAAAAATATTATTTTATCCACTCATTTTGAATATTCGTTTTGATCACTCGTACATTTATTTATTTTTGAAATATTTATTTATTTTACTTATTAATTAAAAAAGTGACTACTAATATATGATATTTTTTTGAAAAATATTTTAAAATATAAAAAAATTAAAATAAATATAAATATAAATATAAATTTGGTCTAGCGGTCATTGGTCAATTGCAGCTGTCAACTTAGAAAGGCATAATACCACCGCTCTTATAAAAAATATAAAAAAATTAAAATTAAAATAAATTGTCGAAACAGACCAAATAACTGATGATAGCAGATTTAGCCCCCATTCAAAACTCATTTCAATATATTTTTATTTATTTTTATTTTATCATTATATTTTTATAATTTTTTATATAAAATATAAATTCTTATACACATTTTTTAAATCCCAATACACATTTTTCAAATTCTAAAATAATAATAATCATATTAAAAAATAAACCAAACTCATCTCAACTGATCTTATCTTCGAATTCAAATAAAGTCTTAAGGCTGTATTTATATATTGAAATAATTTTATTTTATTTTATTTTATTATTATAATTTTTTAAAATTTGATATAAATATTATAAATAGTTTAATTTTTAAATAGTAATAATATTAAAAAAATAATATTATAATAATATATTTTAAATTTTTATCTAAAATTACATTATTGAAGAATTGTCTGAGCACGTACATTTCACTCTATTCGTGTATCAGTATGTCTCGACGTATGCTAAAAAAAAAAAAAAAAAAAAATGTCTCAACGCTCTCAATTATAAGAGCCATGAACAGATACTGTTGCTGAAGCATAATAATTGGACATCTTTTTATTGCGCATGGTCAGAAATTTGCACTATCGTACGTTTTGCGATGCTTCTATGATATTTTGGGTACAAGATTGTCGTTAGCTCGTTAGTGGGTGCCATTGAAAATAATGTCGTCGTTTTATTTATTTACTAATTTTAAATCTTCATCTCTAAATATAACATCAAATAATTATTTTAAATAATAAAAAATAATTTTCTTTTTACTCTCGTAAGATTTACCAGCTCATTGATCATAAACTATGTCTTTCAAGATTATTTATCTCCATTAATCTCTTTGGTCAATCGTACGATGATAAGGGTTTTCTAATCAATGTAAACGATGAAAAAATACCTTGTAAAGCTCAGCGTCTCTATGGTCTTCTTAGCTGAAATTTTCGAGCTCTACTCCCTTGACACAACAACTTTTTGCACTATTCACCCACTCTTGTTAACTAGTTATGCTCGAGAATGATACGACGAAGCATAACACGACGCAATAACTCATCAATTGCAACAAATTCGTTTGCGACAAAGTTAAAATCAATGCAAAAAGTCACATTTCTTGTAGTATATGGATTGTAAGTATAGTATTATGGGTTGAGAAATGATATTTAGAATTTTAGAATATGTAAGTCTTGCACATTATTTTTTTTTAAATTGATAAATATGAAACTTACAAGAGCAATAATTTTTTTTAATGATAGAGTACTCAAAAGTTGCATAGATCATATCTAGTACCATTACTTATATGGAATAAGATAATTGAGGATGATATATACTCACATTTGTGTTAATTTCCACACATTTATTTTCTAAGAAATTGCTAAAAGATGTGAACCAGATTATAATGGCGTGCAATTTCCTGTTTATACATTATGTTCTGTCGGTTTCTGTGATCAAAAGGTTTTGAATTTCATCCACAAGAATAGAGACTCTAAAATCTAATTAAAGTCAAATAGAGGGAGACCGAATTATTATTAGCTAATGTAGATCCAATATCCCTTTGTTTTTTGTTTGTTTTGTTTTTGTCGTAGTCAAGATCATGGCTAGGAGACCACATGAAAATGTTTGTAGACCAACTGTTCTATTGTCGCCATCGATTCAAACTAAACTGATATGATAGTAAAAAAGGTAAAAAAAAAAAAAAAAAAGAATAAAAGAAAGAAAAGGAAAGTATAGTTGTTTTTTAGAAAAAAAATAATATCAATACGAGAGGTCGCTGTCTTCCTAAAGTTTTCCTCCATCTAGATGTGACCGGTTCAGATCGGTTTTCATTAATATATGTTGTAGTAATGTACTGACCGGTTCAGATCGGTTTTCAATTAATTTCCAGGATGATACTACGTACGTACCTAGTGGTTTCGATTGATCTAGACCTCAAATTATCTTGAGATAATAATAATAATTTTATAAAATGATAATAATTTCCAGTATGAATCCTCCCTCCTCGTGAATCACAAAAAGAAAAAGGTCAAATTAATTGTTTCAGACCCTAGAAAGCCAATTTCAACCACCAATAGCTTGTCCCTTTCGCATTTTCAAATCCAGGCCGTCCTACAATTACAAACTCATCACGAAACTCCAAGTATAGAGAAAGGAACACAATATATTTTTATATGTATAAAATAATAGAATAGCAAGCTCAATCTATTGGTTAAAAATATTGTAATAGATAGTCAGCTCATTATTTGCCACATTTTATAAGAAGAAATTGCCAAATTTGGATTAACATTCGGCTTGTAAGTAATTTTTATTTTTATTTTTATTTTTATTTTTTAGAATTATTTCAGATTAAAAAGAAGTATAACATCAACCTAATTAATGTAATTTTATTTGATATATAATATTTATTTTATAATAAAAATAATTTTATAATTTAATATATTATATCAAATTATTTCAATTTATAAACTCAATACTTTTATAAAATCTACTCGATCGTGATTACAAATTTCTTTAGTTCAATTTGTTTGTGGTGAGGGCGAGAATGTCGTAAACACGCAACATGCAGCATTGAAGTATGGGATAGCAACTCAACTCTTGTCTTGACTCTTGACCAGAATTAAATAACTAATAAAATAAGAGTAATGATAAACGTACCTACCATTATTTGTACGAACTAGGCGTTGCTTGTGGTATATATTTCATGTCAAATGTAGTACGTAGCTAGGGTCGTCTGTTTTGTGTTTTAAATGCCTTTCACAGTTTCCAAGCATTTCTCAATATTTTGTTTGGATGGGATAGTATTTTCATAATAGTCTATTATTATTATTTATTATTTATTTATTTATTATTATTATTATTATTTATTTTTATTATTTAATATTTTATTATTATTTATTCATTATTATTTATAAAATATCTAAAATTATCTCACTATTCAAACACAGCGAAATTAGTTAAGATTGGCGCATGCTTAATTAACATAATCACGAGTTGATTATGCAAGAAAATGTACAAATAGGCCATTAATTAATTCAAACGTCCCTTTGAAGCTTGAACCGACCAACGATAATTTATTTAGATACGATCAGGCCAAAATTTTTATAGATCAGTATTAATATCGTGACGGCCTTTTACTGTCGGTCTGCCACTCAAATCACGTACATGTTTTTTTCTCTTTCCGCATCATATTGACTTTTAACAAAAATGTTGGATAAACCTCAATGATAAATGTTAAATAAATATTAATTGATAATTTGTAATGTTTGATATTTATTATGTACGGTATAATATTTATGAATTGAAAAATAAAAAATAAATCTAAAATTAAAAAAAATAAAAATAATACATTTTATTTATCATACTATATTAATTAATATTTGTCTGATATTTGTCCATAACATTTGTTTCTAGCATTACGCGACTTTTAATTACTTTCGTCTGTTTGTATAGTTACCTACCATTTTATATTTTTTCTTTGGATTTTTTCCTTTTCTTTTCCACCCATTTCACATGTACCCACGCCAACCCAATTTAGTTTGAACTGATCCCCTCTCTTCAGTCCAATAGCTACTGTGAGGGGAGGCCCGCCCAAGCAAATAGGGCCCAAGCCCATAGCGGGATCGACCTGAATTCATTCACGAGAGTTAGAGTAACTAGGTAATGGATACCCAACCCACGAACCCATGGTAAAGGAGCGACCCAAAAGAAATGAAGCGCAAGACAATATTTTACATGAATCTATTGAGCTAGGCAGGAACGTACTAAATCCCACACTGTATTAAATGCAAAACCTGCCAACCAGGCAAATGCACGCCAAGACCCTCGCCGCATTAAATGCTAAGCATGTCAGGGCTACACTGCATTAAATGCGGACAGGGCATAAACGTGTCGTGTCTCTCACTACATTAAATGCTATGCATGTAGGGCTGTAAACAAGCCGAGCCGAGACAAGTTTTGGCTTGTCGAGCTCAAGCTCGGCTCAAAATATTGGAGTTTGATTTTTTATTTATTATTTGTTCAATCTCGACTCGATAAATCAGACTTCTAACTTGAGCTCAAGCTCGAGCTCGTCTCACAAACGAGCTCGAGTCGAGCTGAGCTCGAGCTTGAGTGTTTTTTTTTTTAATTTTTTGAATAAAATTTAAAAATAAATAAATATTTAATATTTAATATCTAATTAGTTGATATTTATTCATTATAAAAATATGTTATATGCTTATATATTATTAATAAATACACATAATATGATAGCATATACATATTTCATATTCTTCCCACGTACTAATATATGAAATTATTAAATTTTATAGATTAATTATTGCACAAATTATAAAACATAACTATGAAATATATTCATCATATAGATATAAGTAATAAAATTACATATTACATATTTAATTATAAAAATGCTATACTTATATTATTAGCAATACCTATATATAACATATATATGTGTATTATTTATCAATATATAAATGAATTTTAATCAAGTCGAGCTAACGAGTCGATTCGAGCATAAACGAGTGAGCCTTAACCTAGTCGAGTCGAGTTTTGTCGGGTATGTGTCATTTATTAATCGAGCAGGTATTTGCTTTCAAGAACAAATTTTTTTTTCAAGAGTCGAGTTCGATTCGAGTTTAACCGAACGAATACCGAGCAGACTGTCAAGTAACCTAGTTCATTTACAACCCTATATACATGCGAGCACTATGCAGTATTTAATGTAGGCTAAGGACCCTGGGCACGCAATGGTGGAAAACAATATTGATATAGCTTGGAGGGGACAACTCTCCCTGTCTTTGCCCAAAGTAGGACTGCTCACTCTGACACGACTGGACAAATAATGATCAAGCAGATAGACGGGATATTTTCTCCATTTCCAGCGACATGCTCGAACCTATAAATAGAGCAATGGTCTCCAAAATTAAGGTTAAGCTCTCATCTCTCAAAGTATCAAGTATTCCCATTCCTTCAACTCGTCTAATTTTATTATCGGAGTCGTCACATATCTCGATCCCCACCTTTTTCAAATGAAGAATAATTTCTAAATTGCCTATTTCTTTCTACTTAATTTGTAGTTTTTAAAAGTATTGTCCTCTTGTACATGACTTCATAAGCTCCAAATAAAACTTGGTTGACGTGTGGCCAATTGCTAAGGTTTTAGTTAAATAATTGATCCATTTAACAACCAACACGAAAGGGAGGAAGAGAAATTTGATTTTCGAATTTCAAACTTAGTTTGAGTATACAAATCGAGGTGATTTGAAGTAAAGATATTATTTGTACTATACGGTGCGGGATAGCCCCCTCCTCGCATCTCGCTCCATGCAGGAGGGGGGTGTGGTTTTTACCCTTGCTTCCCACTCTCTCATCTTAAAGGCAGGGTAGATCTTCAATTCTTTCTGACTCATATCCACTTAAAAAATAGATTACATTTAACTAGATTTAAAATTATTCCTAAGTTTAAAAGTAATCAAAAATATATTTTTTAGACTTAAATTGTAAATTTAAAATTTAAAATATGATTATAATTTTAAAATTATGTATTTTTTTAATTTGTTAGTGTATATTTTATATAAGTTGTAGTGTAGTAATTTTTAAACTATAATTTTTAAATTTGTTAATGCATACTTTATATGGGACATTTAAGATGAATTTAAATGTATTTAAATGTTAAAATGAATTTGAATATATTTATAGAAATTTAAAAAAAGTTTTGATTCTCTTATGTTAAGTTGAAAACGATTGTGAGTTTCACATATAAAGAATTTTTAAAACGAAATAAATTTAGTGATTTGAGAATTGAATGTTTGAATATTAGACCTAATTTAAAATTAGACTGAATTAAATTAACTTAATATACTTTAACAACTAAAGGAAAAAAGTCAAGTTATGTTAGAAGAAAACAAAAATAGGATAGTAGGTGGATCGTAACGGGTATCATTCAATTTATAACTCATATGTCATTCAACATATATAAGTCATAGTTTTTAGTATTAAAAATTATGAATGATCATTAGTTTGTTAATTTTCGAATTACAACATATATATATATATAAAGAATAATTATATTTAAAAGCATATGTCATTCACGAGCAAAACAATTTAAAATTAGGTAGGTAGCTAGCTAGCTAGGCAGAAGTTTTTAAGGAATCTCAGACTCTCAGTCCGTCCAGAAACTTTAGGACTTCCCACTCGATGAATTGTTCAGTCGCGCGAGACATTCAATTCAAACCTCAGCCAATACTACAAAACGCATACAATTATCAGTCGAAACCATGATGACCCCACTGGACTAGCAAACTACATAAATTGCTCATGAAAGAAAAAAGAAAAAAATTACAGCTACCCTCACAAACGGCGGATTTCGAATGGAATTTCATCTAGTTGAATTTTTTATTTTTATGTATTTATTTTTATCATTTTTGAATATTTAAAAAAAATTTTAAAAATAAAAATATTAATAAAACACATATATTTAATCACTACATATATATATATTTTTAATAAAAATGATATTCTTACTGTCGAGATTTCCGGTCATTTCCGAAAGAAAAATGCTACACGACATTGGCTATCGACAAGTTATAATTTATTTTTTCTATTTTAAATATATATATTTTAAATTTATATTGTTTAATAAAAAAAATTACATGCAGCTCCCCAAAATAAATCCGCGATGAGTGTAGATTTATCCCAAAAATAAACTCCCAAGTTCCAGTAGTACTGAAGTTAAGCTACTCACCTTGTAGAGCATCATCACCTTGCAGTGTTCTAAAAGGGGTCGACCCATCATTGTCAAAGCTAATCCTTTGCACATAATTGTTAGAAAGAAAACAACTAGGCTGAGTGAAAATAATTAATTAATGGTTGCTGATGACCAGCTTCTACCTGAAATTAAAAAAGAAAAAAAAAAAAAATCTAATTCTCATTATTTATGACCTGATTTGTTTTATAAACTAAGTTTTATTATTCACAACTCATTTCATACTTTCAACTCATCTCAACTACTCATTTTAAATTTCAATTTATCTCAATCACTCATTTTATTACTATTCACAACTCATCTCATCTCGTCTCTAAATCCAAACGAGCCCTATATCACACATCAACGTAATTTATTATTGCTAATCCTTTGCACATAATTGCTAGAAAGAAAACAATTAGGGTGTGTGAAAATAATTAATTAATAGCTGCTGACTTCTATCTGAATTAAAAAAAAAAAATTCTAATTCCCTTTATTTATATCACAAACCAAAATATAATTTATTATTTTTATTATTTTATTCAAATACACATATATTAATTTTTAAATATATATATATATTTAAATAGTAGAATAAAAACAATAAATTGAGTTAGTCTACCTATTATCTTCATTAAAAAATTGCTCATGCAAGCCCGGCCCATAAAATTATTTTAAAATTATTTTTAAAATTATAATAATATCAGTCTTAAAATCATTTTTTTTCTTCCTTCTTTTGGCACCATATATTAACAGCCGTCTACATACACAGTTCCTCCCTTGGGATTACATATAGAATTTCTCTAATATATTATAAAGTAATATTACTCTATTTGTATTTGTAATTCATCTCAATTTATCTTCATTTCATCATTATATTTTTATAATTTTTTATATAAAACACAAATTTCTATTCATATTTTTCAAATTTCAATAGATATTTTTCAAATCCAATAATAATAATAATATTAAAAAATAAACTAAACTCATCTTATCTCTGAATCTAAATAAAACCGTAGAATAATTTTTATTTGGAGATTGTTTATGTACGTCTAAATAATTTTATCTTTAATTTTTTTTTAGAATTATAATAATATTTCTCTCAAATTGTAATAATTTTTATTTAATAAAATCTATCAATAAGTGCACACAGAATCCTCAAATAGTTAGGATTGTGAATAGAATTTCTCTAAATAATATATTAATATATAGTGGGAAGATGATAATTAATTAAGTAGCCTTCCTGATCCTGAATTTGAATGGCCACAGAAATTTCATTTTGTAGTGTACTGCATGGGATCGGTCAGACATGATTAATATCGGGGAATTAAACTTACGTACGGTTTATTCCGTGGAGTATGTTTCACGTAATTTACATTTAGAATTTTTCAAAAGGAATCCCCAAATATTATTGTTCAAAGCATTTAGGCTGACCGACTGTCTGGAATTTCACTGTCTAATGCCATAAAGTGTAATCTTAGTGGACAGTAGTAGAGCACCAAACGTCGCATACACTTTAATTAGGTGAGTCATAGATCATGCTTTTAATTTTCTTGTTCTTTTCCCAGCCTTCAAATCTTTTTGGCCACATGCACCCATTTGTATGCATTTTTCTCACTGCGACGGCCAGCTCGATCGGCGTGCGTGTGCTTGTGGGAAAAGAAAAATGTATTAATTCGCTTTTTTAAATTTATTTTATTTTATTTTATCTTACCTTAAATTTATTATTATAATTTTTCAAATTTTTATATAAAATACTCTAAATAATTCATTTTTTTTAAATTTTAAAATAATTTTTTTCAAATCTCAAAAGAAAATTAATATTAAAATAATATTTCATAAAAATATTTTATTTATTTTTTAACTTTTATCTCATATTATTTCATCTCATTTATGAAAACAAATCAGATTGTTTATTTTCACAAATTTTATTAATTTATCTTATTTTATCTGATTTAATTATTATAATTTTTTTAAGTTTTGATATAAAATAAACAAAAAAAAATTATCTTTTTGAAATTTCAAAATAATAATAATATAAAAATATATATTTTAATAATATTTTATTCAATTTTTAATTTTAATTTTAATATCAATTCACCTTATCTCATATTTAGAAAAAATAAATTAATGAGATCCAAGTATAAACTGATCAGAGGAAAGAAAAGAAAGGATAGATGATGATCAATGTGGAAAAGACCGGGAAACTCATGTGTTGAGAATCATGTATTTATTTCCATTTTATCTTTCCCTAGAATTCTTGCACCATACTACTAAAGAATATGAGCACTTTGGAAAGTTTTTCCAATATTTGTGATCTCAATCCCGGTCCTCCATGAGCCTTTGATATTCAACACTATACTTTGACAATGGGTCCTACTGATCTGTCTCTCAATTTTCAAATCAAATTCCGAAAAGAAAATATTCCAAGTCTACAATTTGAATAGAAAAATACAGAGATTTTGAATTTTAAGAATATTTTTGAGTAAGTAACATATAGGTAGGAATCGAAGGTGAACTCGATAAAAATCTCAAGCAAAAACACAGATATCTAAATCGATATGTGGAACCCACATGCCGACCGTGGAAGGAATTGCACGTAAGTTTTTGTTTTGTTTTGTTTTGTTTTTTTTTTTGAGCTTTTGGTTCAAAAAGAATTATTGTACTGCATTATTTGTATCACACATTTTTCGTTTCTCTTTTCTCGGGCCTTCCGTCCCGTCAATGGCTGGGGGCACAGCCGCACACGTACGTCTGCTCCTAATATTATATGCATGTTTCCCTAGAGCTCGAAATTAGCTTGTGATCACATGCAGATCATATGAAACATGAATTGCATGCAAATAGGAATCGGCGGACCCAATTACGTTTACGTACCTTAATTAGGTAGCTTGTTCCAACAAAGAACCAACGTCCCCAGCTATTCAGTTTTGGATTCAGTTGATCAGTGATCAAGCTGTTTTAAGTCTGATTTGTTTTTATAGATAATAAGATGAAATAAAAGTTAAAAATTAAAAAAATATTATTATAAAATATTTTTTAATATTAATTTTGTTTTAAAATTTAAAAAAATTATTTTAAAATTTAAAAAAGTCGAATTATTTATTTTATTTTATATGAGAATTTAAAAAAGTAATAATGATGAGATGAGATGAGATGAGATGAGAGTATTTGTAAAAAAAAATTAGGACTTAATCTTAGGGATATCAAATCATATTTTCAGGTCGTATTCGTATTGTGTCAAGTTATGAATATTTGATTATATAGATTAACCTAAATCCAATCGATGATTGGTCGCAAATCAATCCACTTGATGATGTCTTTAATTTCAATCATGTTATCGCTTTTCCTGATCGGTGATCTTGAAAAGGAGATTTCAAATTTTTTCAAAAATCACCTTAAGACAACAAACGAAAATGCACTACTTTCACAGTTTTTATCAAATTATAAAGGTTCCACCGCCATAAGCAGTAGTTTCATTTTTCGTATTTTTTTACGAATAACTTATTTTCGTCTTTTAAGACGGCATCCTCTTTGTAGGACGTAGGTGAGGACCAACAATTTAGTCCCAAAAATTCACTTTTTTTTCCACCACTTTGCACTCATGTTGCTATTGTTTTGGTCGGGCGTTTGTTGGGAACCCCACCTCCTCCTCATGTATCATCATTTCTACTTTAAATGAAATTTACTAGCTCTCTTAGAAGAAAAATCACCTAAATCTAGGGCTGTTCAGCCGACCCGATTCGACTCATTAAACATAGTTCCGACCTGACTTGATAATATGACCCATTCCGATTACAGACATTCCTTTGTGTTTTTTTTTTTTTTTTAATTTTATGGGGAGATTTTCGTTTGTCTCTAACAAATCTCCAAATCCATCAAAACCTCAATCCCAAATAATCACTCAGAAGAGGAATGAAATCCCAAATCCCTTAAAATCGAAATTCCAAATTACTCAGAAGAAGAAATAAATTACAGAGGAATTAAATCCCAAATCCCAAATCCCTCAAACCGAAATCCTAAATTACTCAGAAGAAGAAATAAATTACAGAGGAATGAAATCTTAAATCCCTCAAAATCGAAATCCCAAATTACTCAGAAGAAGAAATAAATTATAGAGGAGTGAAATGTATCCACAAAACCTTTCGACAGATCCATTTCTAGGCAAACCGAGATCTACTGCAAGAATGAACGAGATGCTTGCAATTGTTCTCAGATAAAGGGTAAAGTGATTTGAGGTGCGCGGCGAGGGTGAAATGAAATAGGATAAAATGGGACTAACCTTGTAGTCGACGGCAATGGCAAAATGAGAAAGTCCCTATAGAAATATGGTACCATCCACATCTGGTGATGTCATTACAGTGGACGGAGCCTTACGCACACTTGACCGAGCTCTGGCGAGGCAGTAGTCAGCGTGACAGACCTGATTGAGAACGCTGGTGTCACCGAAGCTAGAGGAGCAAGAGGTTCTCAAATAGTCAAACGTGCACTTAGTTGGCTTAGGGTTTTATACACAATCGAGTAAACAGAATACCTGTTACCGCTTTAACGGGTTATCGGGTCGGCATATCGGGTCGGAATATTTCGAATAAACGGGTTGGGTTGGAATGTCGGGCTTTTTGTTTAGCCCTACCTAAATCCAACTAGTTAAGTTAAATGTACAATTTCCAAACCCCAACCCAATCCAGTTATATAATAGTTTGTGTCATGCATGTTATTTATTGTGAACCATTTAATAATTAATTAGAAATATATTAACATAATACAACTTATTTAAATTCACTGATTTCATGTAAATAGATTGAACTAAAATGTATAAGTCATTTGACCTGATTAACATATTTTTACATAAAAATTATAATCTATATTTATTAATAACCACAATATCTTAAAAAATATATCAATATTTTTCAAAATTTAGCATATAATTAATAAAACCAATATTATACACCATGCATTAACAAATATGAGCATATATCTAAAATTGCAATCACAATAATAAAAACACAAGCATACCGAGACAATGAGATATACAAATATTACAACTTAACAATAATAAAATTTTAATTTTGTAATAAATTTTACACAGGGCAAAACGAATTGATTTCATGTTAAGCAGCCCGTTAATTAAGTAGTACTACGTATTATGGACTCATTTATAAATTGTGTCTTAACGGTTCAATCTATTTTGATTCAAATCGGTTAAGATCAAACTCAAATTCACTAATTTTGTATCATATTCGTTTGGATTCATAGATCGTGTTATATTTTGCCTCCTCTATTTAATTATTTAATTCATGTCTGGATGCATATGTGCCCTGCATTATTTTGCTGTGCGCGTGTAACGAGTAAACAAGCTCATGATCATTATAAACGCATGCGTATTATATATAAATCATGGAGATCAATATTCATGCAGCTAATTAAGTTCGATACATTGTGTTTTTTCAAACCATGCTTGTTCTCACACCGACCGCTAGCTAACTGGCTAGCTAGAATAACATATAACATTTATTGCGTTTAATAACAACGTCCATTTTGCTTTCGTACGCGGTAGTTGAGAAACTTCATATATAGGTGAATCGCATGCACTCTTTTCCTATAACATGTATCGCGTTTACAACGTCCATTTTGCTTTCGTACGTGGTAGTTGATCAGAAAGTTCATTAATAAGGTCAATCCATTTCGTGGAAACATAGACCATGAAGTCCTTCAACAGATCACATGAAAACGCTAGCTGTTTATATATATATATATATATATATATATATATATATATATATGTACTTGATGTTGTTCTGTCAACATGCAGAAAATGATTCCCTAGGTATACGTTATTTACCAAACTAGTTGGTCCACATGGTCATTAATATATACCGGCCACGTTTTATATATGGTTGTTGTGCAAGGAAATTAGATGCCGTACGTTGGGTTAATTTGATCGTGACGATGAGAAGTTTATCTGAAATTAGTATTCAACTCCAAAATTAATTATAAATTGGATCCAATTCTCTGCATGCATGTAGTGGTTTTGGGATACCTACTTTTTCTATATTGATCATATGTAATAATATACGACAAGTTTGACCGCTCTACATGACTTGCAATTTTTGTATATAATTTATTTAAAGCACTGGGTCATATACCGTCATTTGACTATTCGCAATTTGCTGAATCATCATCGAGTCTATTCAATTTCTCTTTACTCTCTCGTTTGCTATTTGTCTCTAAATTGATGCATATTTTTAATCTTAATTTTTTTTCTGTCTAAAAAGTATTATCTATATAAATAACAAATTAATAAAAGATTAGGCCAGATCATCAAAGATGGATTTCTGACTTCACGATAATACTAAAGGTTGATAATGCATATCAGAGTTCCCACCCCATGAACAACAAAGCAGCAGCCCCCCAAAGTTTAAAGAGAAAAGCTCTCTTCCATCTCTAGAAAATCCTAATTCGTAAACACCACTGAGGGCAGAGCCCCTCCCTCCCTTTCTCTCATCTTCCATTTCCCCCCCTCCCCCGCTCTCCCATTTCGTCATTTTCTCTCCTGTGCGCTGCAATTTTCTTGTGTTTTATTTTAATTTTTCTTCTGTTTATTTTTTGGTCTAAAAAATGAGTGGTTTCTTTTTATTCCGGTAGCTTGCCATCACCTCGGGTGAGGGTGCGGGTTGCGCCGGGGGGAGGGGGGGGGGAGCTTTGTCTCCCCCATACTTTTTCCCCCTTCCTCGGGTTCGTGTGCAGCAAGTTTTTTTTCCCGTATCTTTTTTTCAGGTCCAGCACAAGGTAGTGGTTTCATGATTTTTAGTGGTCTGTTGCCACCACACGCCTCATTGGGAGGCTTCTCAGTCGTCGATCTATCAACTTGTCGAAGGGTTCGCTAAAAGGAGCGGAGCGTGCTTCACGCGTGTGGATTGGTGTGTTCGTGTGCCACACGCTCCCATCTAGAAGGCTCTCCGACCACCACGCGAGGCACTTTTGGGCACAACAACGGTGGAGGCTTCAGCAACAACAATCTGGTTAATCCCAGAATGGCGCGTGTCCTATATTCACCACTACAGTTATACTTTATGTTTGTTTGTGTTGTTTTCTGTTTTTAGTTCTATGTCCTGGCCTATTTGTTTCGGGTTTGCATTGTAGTTTGTATTCTATTGGTGTTGTTGTTTGTTAGGTAACAATAAAAAAAGAAGATTAATTCCTTTAGCTATCCCACTCTTGTATGAAGGAGAAAGGTTTTGTCACTCTCCTAGAAGGATGTTGCTCCCTTCTCACTCATTTGAGGGTGGAGATTAGTTATCCTTGTTTACAGAGTGTCTTACTCTCAGACAAATCGTGATTGGAATTTCTAAATGATTTTGTCACAAGAGAATATATAGAAGTTAAGACGATCTTTGTTACAAAGAAATTTGTACGCAAGAGTGACCTAAACAATTTAATAGTTTGATTGTAATTTGGATTTTTTTTCCCTATATTTTAGTCATAAGCTGTAACTTTGACTTATTAAATACAATGAAATCTCTCCCATTAAAAAAATTAAAAAAAGCCCAAAGTTAACATAAAAGTCTACCCACATAATCACAAGTGGCAACGGGAAGATCTTCCCAACTGTTTTACTTTTCTCCAACAGTCCAATTGACCTGTGTTTGTATTTGAATTTGTTGAGAGCGCAAACAATGTAATTGAATTTAAACATGCAATTAAAAACCCAATTTCAAGGAAACCACAAATTGATTCATATACATAGCATTTTTTTAATATATTTGGAGGAGGGGGGTTTCGAACTCCAAACCTCCATTCTGTGAAAGAATAGAAGAAGGAAATGGTTTGGTACAATACAAACCAGTGTATATTATTCATCATATAAATAGCTCTGTGGCTTTGTACAGATTTGGAAAGAATAAAGACATATACCAGTAAGGAAATATACATATGTGGATGTTGAATTACAGCAGAAAATAAATCCTAAGAGTAGTCGTATATCAACTATCTTCTGTATTAATAGCTTGAGATATGTTGCCTTTCGGGTAGTCTTGGGATTGAGCATCAGACATGTGCTGTGATTGATTCTGAGATTGAGCAGTAATATCAGTATGGTTAACATCCTCCCGCAAGCTAATGGGTGTAGGACACACTTGTAGCTTGTCTCTTAAGAGCAGAAAACGAGCTGAGGTTAACCCTTTGGTAAAGATGTTAGCAATTTGTTGAGCTGTTGGGATGTAATTGATGGCTATTTCTTTATATACAACCTTGTCCCGAATAAAGTGGTAGTCAACTTCAACATGCTTGGTTCGAGCATGAAAAATAGGGTTGCATGCAAGGGATATGGCTCCAATGTTATCACACCACAAAGTAGGGGTGTTTGTGAGTGAAATGTGAAGATCTTGAAAGAGTATCCTGAGCCAAAATAATTCTACAGTGGCCAAAGCAAGGGATCGATATTCGGCCTTTGTACTTGATTTGATACAACAGGCTACTTCTTAGCAGATCAACTGATGAGACAAGATCTTAGAAAAATGGCATAACCTGTGGTTGATCTTTAGTCATCTGGTTTCCCTGCCCAGTTGAGTCAGTGTAAGCATTAAGTTTTAGAGATCTAGGTTTGAAACACAAGCCTTGCTGTATGGTGCCTTTGAGATATCTAAGTACCCTTTTTGCTGCTGCCAAATGAGTGGTGGTTGGATTGTGCATAAATTGGCACAGCTGGTTGACAGGAAAAGCAATGTCAGGTCGAGTCAAAACATAGTATTGTTGGGCTCCAACCAAATGTTGGTACTCAGTAGCATTATCCAGTGGATCTCCATCATATTGGGACAGTTTTGAGCGACCAAGAATTGGAGTTTTAGCTAGCTTTGCTCTAGCCATTTTTGTGGTCTCGAGAAGCTCACCGATGTATTTGAGTTGAGACAAGTGAAGTCCACTAGCAAATCTGTGAACCTGGATTCCCAAAAAGAAATGCAAATCTCCAAGATCTTTCATAGAAAAGCTTTGTTTCAAACATGAGTTTAGATGACTGATGGCAGATGCATTACTTCCTGTGACAATTATGTCATCAACATAGGTAAGTAAATACAATTGAACATTTGATTTGTGAAATACAAATAGAGAATAGTCAACTAGTGATTCAACAAACCCGAGAGCTAAAAGAGTGCTTGACAGCTTGTTGAACCAAGCTCTGGGAGCTTGCTTTAGCCTATATACGGACCTTTGAAGTTTGCAGACATGTGTGGGGTGTTGAATGTCAACAAAACCTTGAGGTTGTTCCATATACACTTCTTCTTCAAGTGTTCCATGAAGAAACGCATCGGAGACATCCAATTGTTTGATTTTCCAACTGAAATCAACAGCCAGAGCAAGGATAGTGTGAATGGTTGTTGCCTTTACCACTCGGCTAAATGTTTATGTAAAATTCACACCATTTTGTTGCTCAAATCCTCTTTCCACTAACCTGGCTTTGAACCTTTCAATTGTGCTGTTTGCCCTTTGTTTAACCTTGTAAACCCACTTGTTAGTTATGATATTCCTGTCAGCAGGCCGAGGACAAAGAGTTCAAGTTTGATTAGTTTTGAGTGTTTGAAACTCTTCCTGCATAGCTTGACACCATTGAGGAATTTTACTAGCCTGTGTAAAATTTTGGGGAGCAATAAAGGGTGCTTTTGCAGTGTAGACCTACAAGGGGTACTTAGTATAATAAATACACTTGATAGTCAGAAAATTTTTTAGTTTTTCTAGAACCATCTTGTGATTGAGTTACCATAGAGTGTGAATGCTGAGTATTTAAAGGGAGAGGATCAGCCTAGAACTCCTATGAAAAATTGGAGTCTTGACTCTGATCAAGAAATGGTGCCTCTATGACTGGTGGATCAGGTTCAGCAGGGAGTTCATTGGGTTCATTTTGAGTGACAGACACAAAAAAATCATTTGTTGGCTTAGCAACAATGGGGGATATCTGAGAAATTATATTAAGTTGAGAGAGAGCAGAGGGTATTACCTGTGAAGGACTTGCTGATGTGAGGCCAGAGTTTGTTGCAGAGGACTTAGTAGAAGATGGGATCCAATCTTTGGCAGGAAATGAACCTTCATCGAAAACAACATGCCTGCTAAGAATTATTTTTCTAAATGTAGGATCAAAACATCTATAACCTCGATAGTTTGAGCAGTAGCCAAGGAATATGCATTTCTTGGATCGAACATCAGTTTATGCTGATTGTATGGTTGAATTAAAGGATAACAAGCACATCCAAATACCTTAAGAAATGTATAGTTTGGTTGTTTATTCAGTAATTTGAAATAAGGTGACTGATGTTTCAAAAGGGCTAATGGCATGCGATTTATGAGATAAATTGAAGTGTTAAAGGCATCTACCCAATATTCAAAAGGCATATTGGATTGAGAGAGCAAAGCTAGACCAGTTTTCAATATGTGTCTATGCTTTCTCTCTACCAATCCATTATGTTGGGCAGTATAGGGGCAAGACAGTCTGCGAGTGATCCCATTTATTTCTAAGAATTGATTGAATCTATTTGAAATGAACTCCCCACCACCATCAGAGTGAAAAGATTTAGGGGCTGCTTGGATTGGGAAGTGAGTTGAGCTCATCTCAACTCACTTCCATTTCATCATTATATTTTTATAATTTTTTATACAAAACACAAATTTCTATACACCTTTTTCAAATCCCAATACACATTTTTCAAATTCCAACACACATTTTTCAAATCCCAAAATAATAATAATATTAAAAAATAAACCAAACTCATCTCATCTCCGAATCCAAGCGGGGCCTTATAATTTTCTTAGATAACAAGTTTTCAGCCATGCATTTGAATTTGACAAAACATTCAAAAGTCTCAGATTTTGCATGTAAGGGGTAAATCCAAGTGAATCTTGAGAAGTTGTCAATGAAAGTCACATAATACTTGTAACCATTGTTAGACATTATGGGTGAACTCCAAAGATCCGAATGTATTATTTCAAGAGGAGAAACAATGACATTATGAGATTCAGTAAAAGGAAAAACTTTAGACTTTGCTAACTGACAAGATTCACATAAAGTACACTGTCTAAAATTCTTGGAAATAGGAATTTGCACAAGAGATTTTATTTTATCAAAGATAGAAGCGGAAGGATGGCCAAGCCTTTGATGCCAGGTGAGGGAATCAGTAGTGACACCAAGGAAAGCAGTAACATGCTTAGGTTTTCTTTTAGAATTGGAGAGGAAGATTGGATATAACTCATCTTTATTGTGCCCTTGCAAAAGTATCTGACCCATCTGTTTGTCCTTTACAAAATAATGAGATTCAATTAATATAAACAGGCAATGATTATCTGAACAAAATCTTTGAATTGAAAGCAAGTTTGCAGCAGCTGAGGGACAATGCAAAATATTGTTCAATTTAAAAGGTGTTTCAGATTAAAAAAGGGTAGCAGAACCTTGATTGGCAATAATTAAATCTGTTCCATTGCCCACAACAATTTCCTTATCACTTTTGTATGGTTCTTGGATGGATAAGTTCTCCAATGCAGATGTCACATGACTGTTTGCACCATTGTCTGCATATTAGGGCTGCTCTTGATATTGTTCTATAGCAGAAAAATTGGTAATAGTGACTCAAACATGGGTCATTAAAATCTTTGCAACTCACTAAAAGAAAAATGGGTAATAGTGACCCAACATTAGTGACAAAAAGGACTATTAGCGACTAAAATAGGTTATTAGTTACTAATAAAAATGTAGAAAATAAGCAATTTTTTTGTAGTGACTAGACACTCTTACTTGATGAGATAAATGACCAATTTGTCTTCTACCGTAGTAATAGCCAGAACTTCTGATAATCTTCAATATATTACCTTTTTTTCCTGGAACCTTCACTGGTTGAAATTCAATTATCAATCAATGATTCTTTCAAATCTTGAGTAAGATCACACTCGCAAGTATATAAAAACACAATGAAAGTTTTTCACTAATTTTCTTCTTAAATGACTCTCAAATATATCTAAATATCAACTCTGGCCGAAAATCCTAAGTAGGATTACAGTCTGACTTATTTAAATATACAATCCAAAAGAGTTTTGCTGAATTGCATTTGCAAATAGGTTGTGCTTTATCAGAATCTTTCTGTTGATAAGTTGATAACAGATCTCCGAAAATCTTTGCTATATTTTGATTTCAAATTGTCTTCTAATTTGGCAATTTGGATTTTGAAATTAAATAACACAGTAACCCTAATTGACTATTTAGACTTTTAAAATGACTAAAATGACTATAGATAAATCCCATAGTCAAATTACATTAATCCCAAAATCAAACTTTAAGATAAGTAAAATCCTATATTTTAGTTCCCTACCCTATTTAAACTCAAACACCTCATCACTAATTCATGCCAACAAGATCTGCATTAACAATGGTGTTGTGCTATATATTTTGTATATAATCATTAGGAACAAATTTCAGATAATTTATTTCTATCACATAATCTCGATCTATAATTATGGAGTTGGAGCTGTAATTAAAATGATAATAAACATATGATCCCATTTATTACATGCGAGGAATACAAGTTTATTTGGATAATTATAGCCTGATTAATCATATTTTGTTTCCTTATAACCCTCTTTTAAAATCATTTAGAATTTAGCCAAAAACCTTTATATATTTCCTTTCGTCCTAGGGATGAACGGATTCTATACTTCTGAAATTCAAATATCTTATGGAAATAGGAAGCTGAGTAGTGCTGAGTGGAATCAAGATTTGTTACAATGTCATGTTAAATGATCAATTATACAAATTAAAAATAACTAAAATTGATAGAAAGATGTGAATTTAATCATTTAATTTAATTCCAAGACAAATTTGATTGATTGATTTTTATTTTTATTTTACCCTTGTGCTCGTCCCTAGCTATGAGCCGGCTTCCAAAAGCCAAAATCTCTATACTCGAAGACAACTTTGGCATCTTGTTTGGGCGGATATTCCAATCGGAGTTGTAGACACTATTACTCTCATTGCCGACGATTACCCATTTGTAAATGTAAAAGTTTCTGCGCATTGCTGATACAACAGAACAAAGAGGAAGATTAGCAGAGAGATTCACAGTTTAAGATGTCAAAAGGAGAGTTGGATCTTCTGGATTGTCAGGCCAGTCCTTTTAGCATGCGAGTAAAAAGAGCACTGGAGGAAAAAGGTGTACGACGTGAAGATAGAGCGGAGAATTTGTTTGGCGGCAAGAACGAGCTGTTAATCTAATTGAGCCTTACCAGAAGGTGCCTGTATTGCTGCATGACGGAAAGCCCATCTATGAATACACCATCATAGTCTGCTATATCAAAGATTTGAATGTTAAAATGAGTTTAATTATATATATGAAAATTTGAAAAAAATTATAAATCTTATATGTAAAAAAAATGTTGAGTTAAAAAAAGTTATCATCTCACGTGTATATGAGTTTTGAGTTAAAATAAACTTATTAATTTGAGAGTTTGATATTTGAATATTAGACTCAACTTAAAATTATAATAAATAAACTTTACTGTATGGCTATTACCTAAAGGGTGATGCTGGGGTTCGGTCGGTCGGACCGAACCCCAGCACAAATGCAGCCACCCTAAAACACCCTAAAAATATAATAAAAAATGCAATAAAATGAATAAAATAAAATAAAAATATAATAATAAAATAAAATAAAACACAATAAAAAATAAAAACATAATAAAAAATAAAATGAATATGAATTTAAGAGAGGATTCGGCCCTCAGCCGAATGGAGCCGCTGTCGGTGGCAGTGGGCGATACCGCCCATGCCATCGGGACCGGCGAAATGGACCCATTTCGAGTTTAAGGCCATCGAGGGAAGTTGAGAGGTCGCTGGGGGTCGCCGTCGCAGGGGTGAGCTCGCCGGAACCCGCCGGTCCCAATGGCATGGGTGGTGTCGTCCACCGTCACCGGGGGCGGCGGTAACTGCATTACTTGGGAGGTTCGGTCGAATCCCAAGTATTTCTTTACCTAAACTCGGATTTATGTTTTTCATTACGGTTTTATCTACATTGGGAAGGTACATGAGGTGGGCGGGAGAATATGGAGAAACAATGGAGAGGCAGGCAAGGAGGACTTCATAGAGGTATGAAGCAGTTAGAGCGGGCTCTTGGTGGTGATTGCTTCGGGTTTCTGACATCATAGCAATCGCTCTAACCAGTTGGTTCGTGGCGTATGAGAAAATAAGGGAAAATCATCATGTTCCTTCATCTTCTGATGCTGTTTGGGGTACGCTTATGGAATAGGGAAATTCAAGAATTGGCTGATTTCATGGTTTTTTTCCCTTGGATGGAATAGAGTTAAGACCCAAGACACTTGTAAGTAACTTACTAGTAACAAAATAAAAGGTTATCACCCAGCCAAACAACAGCTGATTAAAGTTCTTACTAAACCAAAGATCTGGGCAAACAGAGAAAAAAAAAAGGGGTCAAAATCCCATAAATGTCAAAGCATATTATCTGTTAATTGTCATACACATTTGACATGACGCTTTCTCATCATAAACCGAAAATATAATAACTTTGCCTTGATTGAGAAAAAATTAAAAGAACAGCATGTCGCCCATAAAGAAGTTCCTGAAACATGTTGAAAAATTGAGCTTTGATGCAAGGTATGTTGGGATTGCCTGTAGTGTGACTTGTACAACATACGGAGAGCTTCAAGTAAAAGAATGCCTCTTTCACCTATAAAGATATAGATGTTTATAGTAGAATGCCAAATGCAAACAGTATCCAGAAGTTCAAGGCAACAGCTGGTACTTCCAACTAATAACTCGTGGCTATATCTATTTTCAACTGCAAACCAGATGGGCTGGATGCTTTTCCCAATACTATGAGATGAAACAATCTGCAACATCTCTATAACCCCCCCTTTTATCCTGATCAACAGCATTTTATTTCTTTTAAGACGCGAAATTTCACCAAGACAGGATCCTCTCGGTCCACTCCAGGGATGCAAAGTTGTGAACTCCGGATTCACTCTAGCCTATTACTGCAGAACAATAAGCAATTTTAACTGTGCTAGATACTTCCCCCTCTTCTGAGAAAAAAATACATGAATATGTTCATAACTTCTACATCAGAAATCAATCTTCTTATGTAATACATGAAAAAATTAAACTGTCACAGCTAAAGGACAACATTTAAGTAGTTTATCACCGAGTCTATACCACAGTCCTCTACAACATAACACACATGAAGATAGTTATCCTCGCAACTCGCAAGGACAACAAATAACCTTCTACTGCTCCTGTCTTACTCCATGTTCTTTCCAACTTTTACATTCATGCTAATGCTAATCCTAAAGAACCTTTAAAGTGATGTTTTGAGATGTCCAGAAGTCGCTGATCCATTATATGCTTCAATTTGCTAACGTAGACTACGTATATAATAAGGTCAGGATCCGCTAAAATCAAACCGATTGACCTTCAGAAGGTTATGGGAGTAACTATTGACGTCACTTGTGATCCCAACCCCTTCTTACTTTTGAGCACTACTTGTTTAAAGTATTAAGGCAAAACATAACATGGGATGTTTGGTCACAGGGTAGTAAACACAAGTCCGACTGATTATGGATCTCTATTTGATTTGATGTATAGCTGTTTTTATGGCAGCATTGACACATCTAAAGACCATAAATCAACCCAACAACTCAACCTACCCATCTCTCAACCATTTCAGGTGTACCACACTTCAATTTTGTTTTTGTTTGTTTTTTCTACCATTTAATCCTAGCAACTGGCATGTTAGTATCAGATTACATTCTGTCCCATTCGGTTTGGCTCCCAGAACTCCAGACTCATTTCACTATCCTTGTGGTGCCATAAAACCAACCCAGAACAAAATTAAGGCAGCAACGAGTACTGCTAGTCATACAATGCTTTCCATTAAAATTTTACTGTGTCCAAGTCGGCATATTCACATCCTTCACAAGATTGACAATTCTAGAAATTTGAATTTTGCAAAATGGCTACCTTTTGCGGCTTCTAGAGAGCAACTATCTTCCAGAAAAAGTGTCCCTGCATTCTCATCGAATCCATAGGCAGATAAACAAATTGCCAAGCACATGATCGTGGTTTCAGGGTTGATCACCAAAGTCAATTTCAAAGGTTCAGCTTGAGAAGACACAAAGCTCCATTAAAACCACTTCTCATCTGCCTAAAACTATGCATTCTTCAATTTTCACCACCAACCTAAAACAAAGAAGAAAATTCAAAACATTACATTCCCTTGTGCACTCGTTAACTTATCAACAACGAAACCATTGGTTTACTTTCTTTGTTTCCTCTAAGGATGAAAAAAACAGGAAGCTTTCTTTGTTTCCACTTCTTGTAAAATTCTTTAGCTTTCACCCCAAATTCCATAACATTTGGAATTAAATAAACGTTCTCGATTTGGAGTCTGCTCTCTACTGTTTCAGTGTACTGCTTAAGACTTGTTAACCACCGAGATAGAATGAAAAAACATCAACATACATATTGAAGAAAATAAGAAATTACTCACAAAGGGAATTTTGCAATTTTCTTCCTCATCCAGAAAAGAAACACAGAGGAACAGCTTTTGCAACATACCATAAATTACAAATACCTGCATCCATAAACAGAATGATCACAAAACGAAGCCTTTCAAATACTCCGGGTCCCGCTTCGACCTCTCCTGAAACTTCTTAAACCACCGATCCAAAATATCCATAGGCACCACCAGTTTGCTCCCGTCAACGCCGCAAAATGACTGCATGAAATTGAATAGATTCTCCCCAACCTTCAAGGCGAGCCGTTCAATCTTCTTCTCGGCAACCACGTCGAGTGAGGGAAGCGTGGCCAAGTCCTCCACGGAGACCCCGATCTTGGCCGACAAAGGAGCGCCGTCAGCTGTGAGCTGCATCTGCCCGCCCGGCTCGGGCCACGGAAGCGAGAGCACGGCCGAGGGGCGACCCAGAGTGACCGCGCCACAGAAGAGGAAGGAAGAGCCGGGGGATTGGATGTAAACGGCCAAGGCTTTGTCCGGTGGGAGAGTGAAACTGTTGAGGAGGAAAATGCACATTTCACGAACCTGATCGTACGCCTCACCTGCGCAAAGTTAGAATAATTAGAAAGGAATTAGTGAGGAAATAAAGAGCGCCGGAGGATAAAGGGGGAAAACGTACCGACAAAGGTGTTCATGTCGAGAACCCAGTGGAAGGTGTCGATTTGGGAGAAGGTAGAGATGTCCATAGGGAAACTACGATTAGGAAAAACGACGCCGAACATGTTTCGGTAACAACGTGTTGGTTCTGTATCCCCTTGTGCGAGAGTGAGTGAGGCCGATCAGAGAAGATGGCGGTGCGAGCTGACAAGATTTGAAATGGATGTTGGTATTGCGGGGGATTTGATTAAATGCGGAGCGTTCAGAAGGGTCCAGTAGCGTCTAGAACGGTGGAGATTCACGCCGGATAGACTACTACTGCACTACACTTTCCTCTTTATATCGTTCCTCTTTTATTTGATTTTATTTTCGTCGTTCCTCTAATCTCATGGGTTCAAAAGGTTTGTTATTTATTATCTTTCACAAAATGTCACATATTGTTATAAAATTAAAATAAAATTATTATTATAAGAAAATTTATAAGAGAAAATATTTAGAATTCTTTATTACTCAAAAATTGAGTTTTCTCTTTTTCTCTTTTTCTTTATTTCTCTCATATGTTTTTTTTCTTTCATCGTTTCTTCTGATTTTTGTGTACATAAACTGATTGATTGATGCTCGTATTTATAGGTTTTAGTTATTGTATAAAATTACTGTACACATATATAAAAGTCTTTGGTGGAAGGCATATTCACATGGTGCATGAGGGAGGGGGTCATTCATTCCCCCTCCTTCATAATTGTAACACTTCATAAATATAATCTGTCTTGTTAAAATCTTACTAATGAAAAATCCAGTTAGAAGAAAAATCAATGGCAAAAGAAAAAGAGTACAATATTCTTATGTACCGCCAAGTATTTTAAAATTGTCTCATTAAAATTTTGCAAAAGAAAACTCAGTAAGACAAAATCTCAGCGAAGAAAAAAGAGTATAATTAGCACAAGTCTTCTGGATATTTACTCAATCTGAAAAGTGCATGACGATAGATCTTTGAGTTTTCGCATTCTAATATTCTGCACAATTTTCTTAAATGTTGCAGTTGGTAATGCCTTTGTGAATGAATTTACCAAATTATCATTTGATCGTATCTGCTTAACATCATTTCACATTTCTCTTGAAGTTCATGAGTATCAAAGAATTTAGGTGAAATATGTCTGGTTCTATCACCTTTGATATATTCTCATCTGATTTGAGTGATACAAGTAGTATTATCTTCGTATAAAATTATTGGGCTATCATTGATCATGGGAAGACCATGCTTTTCTTGGATATGTTGAATCATTGATCTCAGCTAAATACACTATCGACTTATTTCATGAATTGCAATGATTTCTGAGTGATTTGAAGATGTAGCAGATAGTGTTTGCTTGATAGATCTCTATGATATGACAGTATCTCCATAAGTAAATACATATTCAGTTTGAGATCTACCTCTATGTAGATCTGAAAGATAACCTACATTTGCATACCAAATCAATTGTGGATTTGATCTACGTTGATAAAATAATCTTATATCAACTGCACCATGAAGGTAACGAATGACATGTTTAATACTATTCCAATACTTTCGAGTTAGTGCAGAACTATATCTTACAAGTAGATTAACTGAGAATATAATATTAGGACGAGTACAATTTGTAAGATACATCAAAACTCTAATTGCATTGAGATATGGTACTTCAGGACTAAGAATTTTTTCATTGTCTTCACAAGGACAGAATTGATCATTTTTCACATCAAGTGATCAAACAATCATTGGAGTACTTAGGGGATGAGGTTTGTTCATATAAAAGTACTTAAGGACTTTCTTTGTATACATAGACTGATGAATAAAAATTTCATTTGGCAAGTACTCGAGCTGTAGGTCGAGACAAAATTTTGTTTTGCCAAGATCTTTCATTTCAAATTCATTCTTTAAATATATAGTAGTTCTTGTGATCTCTTCAGGAGTTTTCACAATATTTAAATCATCAACATAAACTGCAATAATAACAAATCCAGATTCTGATTTCTTAATAAAAATACATGGGCATATAGGATTATTCTCAAATCATTCTTTCAATAGATATTCGCTTAGGCGATTATATCACATGCGTCCGGATTGCTTTAACCCATATAAAGATCTTTGAAGTTTAATAGAGTACATACTTCTAGATGTACTTGTAGATGTTTCAGGTATTTTATATCTTTCAGAGATTTTCATATATATGTCATGGTCTAAGGATCCATATAAATATGCAATGACCACATCCATCAACTACATATTTAATCATTTTATAACAACCAGACTAATCAAAAATCTGAATATGATTACATCCATAATGGGAGAATATATATCTTCATAATCAATTCCGGGTTTCTGTAGGAAATCTTGTACGACAAGTTGTGCTTTGTACCGCACAATTTCATTTTTCTTATTACGTTTTCGTATAAATACCCACTTATATCCAACATGTATTACACCATTTGGTGTTTGGACAACAGGTCCAAATACATCTCGTTTTGCTAGCGAGTTTAATTCAGTTTCAATAGCTACTTTTTATTTTGGCCAATCATTTCTACGTCGATATTTTTCGACGGTTCTTGACTCACTTTCTTTATTACTTCTAATAATATCAAGGGCTATCTCTTATAAAAATATGTTGTCGGAACAGCTTTATTTTTATCTAAAATTTCTCCAGTATTCATGAAATGTATTGAAATCTCATTATTTTTAGGTACCTGTTCCTCTTTAGGAGATGACATTTCATGAAACACCTTTTCAAGAAGTACTCTTCAGGAGTTTCCTCTTCACGAAGTTTGCACTCTTCAGGAGTTTTTGAGATAGAAGATTTGATCTCTTCAAGAGTATTAACTATGCTTGTAGCATGTATTGTAGGTATTGAATTTTCAAGAACACCAAATTTATTTTGTATTATTTTCCTTCGAAAAATTTTATCTTTTGCACCAATAGGTCTTCCACGCTTCAGATGTATCTTAGACTCACCTATTACTTTTTTGACAACTTGTCCTTTAAGGACTTCAATTATTATTGGAGCATTAACAGCAGGAATATATGATTTTATTACACTTTTAGTATCAATAAATACATTCGATAATTGATTTGCAATACTTTGCAAATGAATAATCTTCTGAAATTTAGTTTACATTCATTTGTACGAAGATTAAATTGAGACAGTATTTTATTATCCTAAGTAATTTCTTGTTGTACTTCAGGTATCGACTTTTCATTACCCAACAATGGAAAAATGGATTCGTCAAAGTGACAATTCTCAAAATGTGCTTTAAACATATCTTCTATAAGTGACTCAAGGTATCTAATAATAGATGGAAAATCAAAATCAAAATATATCCCAAGTCTACGTTAAGGACCCATTTTTGTACGTTGTGGAGGTGCAATTGGAACATATACAGCACATCCAAAAATACGAAGATGAAAAATATTTGGTTGTTGACCAAATACAAGCTGTAATGGAGAATATTTATGATATGCAGATGATCTAATTCGAATTAATGATGTTGCATAAAGTACAACAAATGCAATATTTCTAGTGGAAAGCAGACAAACATATGACCATCAATTTAATGCATCAATCAAAATCATAAAGTTTCTAAAGGTTCACTTAATGGATGAATAAGTCTTGTGAATCTTTTGTAAAAAGGATGGAGATTCAACAACGACTTTTGAAGGAGATGGTCTGATAATCAATTTACCTTGAGAACATACAGAGCACACATATTTATTGGGTAAATGAGTTTTTTGATTCTTTAAAGGACGCCTATGCGAATTATCAATAATTCGTTTCATCACTATTGATCCCGGATGTCCAAGGCGATTATGCCAAGTCATAAATACTTTAGGGTCAATGCACTTCTGGTGCACTACCACATATGATTCAATTGTTTTTATCTTTGTATAATATAATCTATAAGAGAGAGTAGTCAGTTTTTCTAATGTAAGCTTCTGACCCAATATTATTTTAGTAATAAGAAGATACTCTTTACTGCTTTCATTGGTCGTTTTAATATGGTAACCATTACGACATATATTTTTGAAATTCAAAAAATTTCTTTTAGATTGTGAAGAAAATAAAGCATTATTTATACAAAATTTTCATTACAAATATAAAGAGTTCTAAAAATAAAAAATACATTGATGGGGAGGAACACTTCCATCTCCAATCAAGTGATCAATTTTACCATCATGATTTTCAAAAAAATTAGAAACACCAAGATGATTAAAATCTATATTTAATGAATAATCTGATAGTTCTACTAAATCTGTTTCAAACTTTTTATTCTTTCCTTTTATAGATGTCTGAAATAAATCAACCAAGTGTTTAGCCTACGACAAATCGTGACCAATGTCTAGTCATACCACATTTATGGCACACCTATTCACTTCTCTTTGAAAAATTATTTTGTAGATTTTTACCCTTTTCTGAGTTGTACCATTTTTAATAATACGGTATATTATTATCCCTTTTAATGTTGTCATTTCTGGGACCACCATCTCTATAGTTTCTCTTACCACGTCCATATCACCGATTTCTTTGAAAAGATACACCATTCGCTTTTGGGAATGATGCAAGTCTAGTATCATTCACTTCAGGGAATGATGTTGAACCAGGAGGGCATGACTGATGATTTCTTAATAAAAATTCATTATTTTGCTTAGCTACTAAAAGACAATATATAAGTTTAGAATATTTCTTGAATTTTTGCTTTCGATACTGCTGCTGCAGGAGCACATTTGAGGCATAAAAAGTAGTATATGTCTTCTCTAACATATCATCATCGATAATTTTCTCATCGCATAATTTTAGTACTGAGCTGATTTTAAATAGTGCAGAGTTATACTCACTAACACTTTTAAAATCTTGCAACTTCAGGTGCAACTATTCATAATGAGCTTTTGGGAGGATAATAGTCTTCTGGTATTCATATCACTCCCTTGAAATATTCCATAAAATAAAGGGATATTTTACTGTAAAATACTCAGTTTTTAATTTTTCGTGAAGATTGTGGTAAAGAAAATTTATTATTTTAGCACGGTCCTACAATGACGCTTGATTTCCTTCTTTTATTGTTTCTCTCAGGTTCATAGCATCCAAATGGATTTCAGCATCAAGAATCTAGGATAAATAATTTTTCTCAGATATGTCAAGAGCAACGAATTCCAATTTTGTAAGGTTTGACATTTTTTGAAGAATAAGATCACTAACTTCAGAATTGGTAGAACCGTCGTTCTGATAACGTGTTATAAAACTAAAATAAAACTACTATTGCAAGAAAATTTATAAGAGAAAATATTTAGAACTCTTAATTACTCAAGAACTGAATTTTCTTTTTTATTTTCTTTCTATATTTCTCTCATCTTTCTTTCTTTTATTTTCTTTCTTTCTTCATTTCTTTTGATTTCTATGTACATAAACTAATCGATCGATGCTCGTATTTATAGGCCTTAATTACTGTGCATATATATAAAAGTCTTTAGTGGGGAGCACATTCACGTGGTGCATGAGGGAGTGGGTCATTCATGCACCCCTCATCCATAATTGTAACACATATATTTTTTTAATTTTTTAAAATTCATTCGTGAACCTTTTTTACTAGAGAAAAAACAATTATGGTATTTGGAAGATAAGTATCTGCTAATTCTGTACCAGCAGATGATTATATTTAATAAAAAATAAAATTATATATATGATATATAAAATGATGAATATTATTTGCACTTTTGAATTCTTCAAAAGAGCAAATACTATTTGTTTTCTCTTAAATAAAAAATACTATTTCTCAAATTTTAGGCTCTCAAGAAACATAAATAATTATAAAATTATTATTGGATTAAGTAGCAATAATCATGCAACTTGCTTTCTATTTTTGTAAAAAAAAAAAAATTGTAAATATAATTTGTTATTTCATTCATATTGATCAATGTTATACTTATTTAAAATAATATTATATTTAATTTTTTTATTTTTTATCATAGATTGGTTTTATTTGAATTTGAGAGTTTTACACTATAAAAATATAAAATTAACAAAAATTTTATGTGTGATAACTTTTAAATATTTTTATGTGCACTTCGTTATGAATTTTTTAATGTAAAATAATTATTTTGACTGGACACAAAAAGATATGTACAAGTGATTGTAGCCAGCAGAAATAAAAAATTAAACATCTATAGTCCACTTCATACACTTCTTTTCATTCTTCTTTCTTCTTCTCTGTCGTCTACGCCTTCACATACTGCGACCATAGGTGTGAGGATTGATAATTTTATTCTTTATGTAATTTAATAATTTAATATTAAATATGTTTTATTTGTTAATATAAATATTGAGTGTTATGAGTTAGTTGATATTAATATTATTTTATTATACTTATGATTATATATTTGAAATATTTCATTTTCATATAAAAAATTATTTCCATGATTTAATTGTAAGATAATTTATTCTCTTATTAAATTATTGTGTTGGTATTTAAATTAAAGTATTGCAGATTATTTTCTCTTTAATTAATGTGTTTTAATTCATTTATTTTAAGTGTTTTTGATTTGGGCTTATAACTATATATGTGTGTGTGTGTGGGTGTGTTTAGTTTAAGTTTGTTTTGGGTTGTAAGCCCAAGTCCAGCCCTTTAGCTCTTAAAACTAGCCCTTTCTTTTAATTCAACCGTTGCCTTTTATTTTCATTTGAGTTAGTTAAGTTCAGGCCACTTTTTTTTCACATGCATCGGCTTCTTCCATTGGAGCAAATGGCGACGTTTTTAGATGGGTTTAATGAATCCCAGACGTTATTTTTCTGCCGCACACCGACTTCTTCATTTCTTCTTCTTCCTCTGTTTCGTCTTGTTTACCCGTGATGCTCTAGCTCGAGTTTTGCAGCCTTTCTCTTCTCTATTTTATCCACGTGGTGTTCCATTGATTACCCTGTACTCTGAGGAATATTTCCCTCTGATTTTGGTTCCGATTGATGTTATACGCACCCAGAAACGGCTTGAAATCGTGAGTGTCCAGCTTATTTTTGTCCCTAGTTTTCATTTGAAAAAGCTAAAGATTCTCCTTCTTTACAACTTGCATTGTATTGGCTCAGGTTTGGAAGTGATTCCTGCGATTTTTTTCCACAAAAAACACGAGCTTTACAGCCTATAAAATGGCCATCAACCCTTGCGTAAAATCTATACCGAAAATCATTCTCAATGCCGTGTTCTAGCCTCCTTTTAGGTTAATTTAGAGTATTCATTTTCCCACAACTCAGACTTGATTTTTTCTTATCTTCAAACTCTAGTAATCCAAAAATTTCAAGTGAGATTTTAATAGTGTTTTAATCACTATTTCATTTGCCGTATTTCACCGCTTGGGATATCTTTCGGTAAGCTTTTTACTTGTTTTAATGTTTAATTAATTATGTATTGATCTTAATTTATTTTTGTGGTACATTTTTATTTACGATCAAGTGCTCAGTTTAATTAGATAATAATCGCATTTTAATTATCTACATTAAGATGATTAATTTATTCAATTGAGATTATTTTTTGAGTTTGTTATATATAAATAAATATCGTTTTATTTATGTTAACTGTTTTAAATTATTTTTTAATGTTATTTATTGTTTTTATCGACTTCGCTTATTTATGTTTAATTATTTGTGATATATATATACATTGGCGTGATGGGCGCGACTTTAGCCGCGTGTTCGTGGGTGGAAGCGCAAGGTTGTTGTTCAGTATCTTCGCTAACATCTGGAGCTTTTAGCGAGTGTATTGTAAGTATTTTTCAAATAATTTTTGAGATTTAAATATATTTTGCATTAACAACTCAGTATTTGGTTAATAATTGGATTTATTGAATGTTGGATATTTTGTACATGGTAGTACGTATAGCTGTAATTACACGCTTGTTTATGTGTATATTGATATTTGAGATTTTAATGTGAGACTTGGTTTTTGGTATGTTGAAATGATTTAATTGATCGGTTTTAAATGAGGTACTGTAGGGATGGTGGTAAGCATGGATGGTGGTATAGTCCCGCCTGTGATTCTCGCCTACAGTATTATTTGATTTGTGGATTTTAACGGTTTTGGATGAATCATAACGGGGACGACGATACGTAATGCCCGCTATGATTGGTATGTGTTTATGTTATATCGGGGACGGCGGTACGTAACGCCCGATATGATTAGTATGTGTAGTTGTCATAATAGGGACGGTGATACGTAACGCCCACTATGATTGGTATGTGTTTATGTCATATCGGGGACGACGATATATAACGCCCGATATGATTGATGTATGTGGTTGTCATAACGGGGACAACGATACGTAACGCCCATTATAATTGGAGTGTTTATGTCATTACGGGACGGCGATACGTAACGTCCGTATGACTAGCTTGATTATGGAGGTAAGCAGGGGTGGTGGTAGAGTCTCGTCTACGATTCCCGCCTATAATGTCAATTGGTGGTTTTGTGGGTCATTCTCTGGGAAAATGGCGAATATTGATAAATGGTTTTATGTGCTCTATTTTCTGGGAAAATGATAGTAGTTTCTAATGAATTTATTTTTGGGCCAAAATGAGATTTTGGCATGTGTGGAAAAGTATACATTTTGAGAATGATAATTTTTGAGCTTCATGTATATGGTGTCACGTACATGTATTTTGTTGTTGCATGAATATATTTTATATCTTGTGATTTGTTTGGATTGTATTTACCTACGATGCTATTTTTGGTATCGTAGATTTTGGATGTACAGGTCGAGAAGACTGAGCCTGAGGAGGCGGCTCTGCCGTTGAAGTATTTTTGTTATAATTTGTTATCTTGGGAAATGTATTCCTCTTTGATAAATATGTATATTTATGATTTGTTTTTGGGATGACTGTATTAAATATTCTATTGGAGAATTTGAGTAAAACTGATTTGTATTATTTTAAAAATCTGGTACTTAGTTATTAGCTTAATTCATCCACTACGACTTTTATTTTATACTTATCACCTGTGCATACACTTTTAGCACTTGTTGTTGGGATGTGTGACCCGTATTATCAGCATCCTGACGTCTCGATTTTTGTGCTTTCATAAGTGAGAGTTGGGGTAGGGCTCAGCAAAAATCCGACTATCCGACTATCCGACTATCTAACCCGACTCCGCCTCGACTCCGCTCCGACTCCGACAAGTCGGAGTCAAAGTCAGAGTTGGCAGTGGAGTTCTGCCGACTCCGACTTCGACCCGATCCGACTCCGACATACCGACTCCGACTTGTAACCCGACTCCAACTTCGACTTTAATTTCGACTCCGATTCCGACTATATATCCGACTCCGACATTTTGCATATAAATGTTAAAAATATATATGTATTTTCATATATAACTATTATAAATAAATAATTAAATTAATTATTGTTTCCAAATAATTTACTCATAATATAATTATAAACACTTATATATTAAGAATTACTAATGTAATAATTTGTAATATTGATATATACAAAATTAAAGACTAATATATAAAAGTAATGATATATATAAAATTAAAGACTAAACCCTAGACTATTACAACCCTAGATTGATAATTAAATAAAATAATAGTATATTGGCTAATGTATAAGCATCAATGTATGAGCTGATGTACATTAATAGTAATATTAATGTATAAACACCAATGTATTTTTAAATAGAATAAATATATTCATCATTCTCTTTCTCATTATATTTTCATTATCTCATTATGTGGCATTAGATGCAATGCTAATATATACAAAATTAAAGACTAATATATAAGTAATAATGTATTATAAGTTAATAAACAATAAAATATCATAATGGATTTGGATTACTATTGCATAAAGTTATAATTTTATAAGTACAAACTTATTCAAAATTATTTCTTAATAATATAATAGATATTTATTAAGACCAAAGTTCAAACCTTAAATCCTAAACCCTAGACTATTACAACCCTAAATTGATAATTAAATGAAATAATAGTATATTGGCTAATGTATAAACATCAATATATGAGCTAATGTACATTAATAGTAATATTAATGTATAAACACCAATGTATTTTTAAATAGAATAAATATATTCATCATTCTCTTTCTCATTATATTTTTATTATCTCATTATGTGGCATTAGATGTAATGTTAATATATACAAAATTAAAGACTAATATATAAGTAATGATGTATTATAAGTTAAACTTAATACACAATAAAATATCATAATGTATCATAATACTATAAGTAATGATGTATTAGAATATTATAATGTTAGCTTATAATATAATAACCACATTACAACAATATTGATATTTTCCCATGAATTAAATAAGTACCTATTTTGATTTCTAAAAAAGCATTCTTATATTTTAAACCCCAAAAATTGTATAGTTTAAATAAATCATTTTATTTAAAAAACTTATAATTATTTAAAACTGTTTTTAAATTCTATTTACTTACATGATTTTTTTTCCTTAAAAATATTTAGTAAACTTTCTTATTTTATTTTATGATAAAATAATATTAGTTCTAGTATTTAAAGTTGATTTTGAATTAGTGATAATGCATTTATAGTTTTTATTGTCTATTTTTATTTGGTTTATTTATAGAGTTATTTATAAATTTAATATCTACCGTTAGATCTAGCTTTAACCTAGATCTAACGGTATACATTAAATATATAAGTATAACAATCAACATTCCATTCGGCTGCTTCGGCATTCCGCATTCGGCCATTCCCCTAACTCCTAAGCCCGACACAAACCTTCCCCTCCTCCCCCCTTGTCTCTCTTCCTGTCGGTCCGTCGGAACTGAGATTTTCTTCCTTTCGAATCTCTTCATCTCTCATTCCGAAGCTTCCTTTCGGATCTCTTCATCTTTCATCCCGGACCTTCCTTTCGGTCCGTCTAAAAACCTGGTCTCTCTTCCTTTTGGATCTTCTTCCTTTCAGATCTCCCTTGCGCACCTCAGGACCACTAGCTCTGTTCAAGACTTGCCGTCGGGAGCCACTGTCGCCGCCTCCAGAACCAACATTTGTGAGTTCTTCAATTCTTCCATTTCAATAATTGCCTCTGTGCTGAAATATTTGTTGGGTCACTAGGCTTTAATTTTCTCTTTGAACTGCGATTTGTAAAATGTAGTTTGTGTGTTAGCCGAAGTTTCATGTGGATAGGTCTTAGATTGGTTTAAAATGGGTGTCGACTGCTAAATTAACTATATATTGTAATATCATTATATATGTTTTCAATGTCTCATCTTCTTTCTCTTTTTTAAAGATAAACAAATAGTTTTGCACGTTCAATATTCAATCGATGATCACTAGTATGTGCTCCATATAAGGACAAAGGTAAATATATTAATTAACAGATATGGTATATATGTCAAATCAATTATCATTTTTTTGTGTTATTCCCAAAAGAATGAGTTTGATTGGTGGTCTATCCTGACTTATTCGAGATTAGGATTTGTTTGAGTAATTGTTTGTGTAAGTGACATGATTAAAAAACCAATTGATCAGGGAAAATTAAAGAACATCTAAGTTTAATTAAATGATCACTTTTAATTTAATAGGCGTAAATTAAATTTAGAGTTAAGTACTTTACTAATTAATTCATATCCATTATCTCTGCTTTAATGCCATCATGTATTAAATCATCATATATAATTTTAAAAAGTTTAGGATCTATACACGCATAATTAATTCATCTCATTTTTTTCTAATATCACAAAAAATCCCGATATATATATATATATATATATATATATATTTACTCTATTTTTTTTTTCAAGTTTTTAATCATGAATGTTCAAGACTTTGGAAGCACTCCTACGTTCACCTCTGCATCATGTCCAGCAGGGCCACTACCTCCCCTGTTGAAGAACTTGAATCTCTCTCTCCCATGATCGCAGAGTCTAATGAATAATTAGATTCTACGACGGCATCCTAGCCCACTTCTAAGACAACCTGTTCTACTCGTCAAAGAAATCCCCCAAGAATAGGTTTATTGTCTGGGATAACTTCACAAAATATACGGATTGCGATCCAAATGAACCCACATGCACTTGTAACCATTGTGGGAAGCAATTTAAATGCCATCCCAAGAGGCAAGGTACTTGGGCATTGAAAACTCATGTTGACCTTTGCCCTAAAAGGCTTAAGAAACGAAAAAATCAACAATTTTTGATCTTGGAGGCAAGAACTGGCGGAGGGAAAGAGGGAAAAGGGAAAAGAAATTAGGGATGACCAAGTACAATGAGAAAAAAATTAGGACTGCCCTAGCTAGGATGGTGATTATTGATGAGTTACTTTTTTCAATTGTTGAGGGTGAAGGGTTTCGAGAATACACTAAATCTCTAGATCCTAAGTTTCCTATTCCTTCTCGTTTACGATAATGATGGATTGTATGAGATTGTTCTTGAGAGAAAAGGATAGTTTGAAGAAAATGTTTTTAACTACTAAGCAAAAAGTAAGTTTGACCATCGACATTTGGACATCTATCCAAAACATCAATTACATGTGTGTCACGTCTCATTTTATTGATAGTAGTTGGAAGTTGCATAAGCAGATAATCTCATTTTCTCGTATTGGTGATCTCAAAGGGGCAACAATTGGTAGGGCATTGGAAAAATGTATGCTTGATGGGGGAATTGACAAATTACTTACAATAACTGTGGACAATGCTTTCACTAACGATTCCGTTATTAATTGGTTGAAAATAGTTGAAGTTGGTAGATTGAAGTGTATTAAGGATCATGAGTATATCCATATGAGGTGTACTGCACGCATTTTAAACCTTATTGTCCAAGAAGGTTTAAGCGAAGTTGATGAGTCAATCGGCAAGATCCGTAATTTGATTAAGTACGTGAAGTCTTCTCCTCAAAGATTTGGCACTTTCAAGACTTATGTTGAAAGGTCAAAAGTTCCATGTAATTGTTTCTTATGTCTTGACGTACCCACTAGATGCAACTCAATTTTTCTTATGTTGGATGTGGCTACCAAGTATAAAAAAACCTTGCAACTTTTGCTTGATGATGATTTGTACTCAAGGGTTTATTTGTTTGAAGATGGGCATGAAAGAAAAGGATTGGGAGCTCCCGTGCATGATGATTGGGAGGCAATAGAGAACTTTTCGAAGTTCTTGGGAGTATTTTATAATGTCACAATGAGCTTCTCTAGTACATTATATGTCATTTCAAATCTGTTTTTTAAAGAACTTGCTGGCATTCATAAAAATTTGATGGGTTTTGGTGAGAGTTACAATCGACGCTTCAGTTCAATGGCCTTGAGAATGAAAGAAAAATATGATAAATACTGTTGAAAATATAAACAAGTTGTTTATTGCTGCAATTCTTGATCCGTGGTGCAAGTTGGAAACTCAAGAATATTGGTTCAAAAAAGCATTGGGTGAAGATAAATGTAAGGGTGATTTTACCCGACTGTATGAACAATATGCAGAGTTCAATAGTGAGTACACTAGCACAAGTGGTCCTAAAGAAGATACTTCTAGCGCTCAGAGTGATACTAGTAACTTAAAAAGGGATAGCAATAGCATTATTGATGACGATATTTACATGGATCTCTATAAAGACAAGAGTTCAAGTATGTTGGATACTAAGTCAGAGTTAGAATGGTATTTGTTGGACGCTGTTGAGATCCCCTCACAGAGTTTTGATATTTTAATTTGGTGGAGGGTCCACTCCACCAAATATCCAGTTCTTGCAATGATGGTGAGAGATATCTTGGTCATTCCAATTACCACTGTTGCTTCGGAGTCTGCATTTAGCACGAGAGGCCGTATCTTGGATTCATTCTAGAGTTATTTGGCTCCTAGAGCTATGGAGGCTCTTGTGTGTACGCAAAACTGGTTGAGGTCCATTCACATATGCTTGAGTCGAGATCATTTCGCTTTAGTTGATGATCCAGAGAGCTATAAGTTAGAATCAGGTAATATATTTTAAATTTAATTAATTATGTTATATATCTTGATTTGTCTTTTGTTTTTTAATACTAATATCTGATATTTTAACATGTTAATATAGAATTGGTGACTAATATAGCGAACTTACTACGTGAAGAATGAAGATGGTTGAGGTGCATTTGTTATTGTTGATTTTGTGTACTTTTTTATTTGTTAATTCTGTTTTCTTATTTGTAGAAATTTATGTGGTATTTTATTTCCTTACTAATTTTATTTTATTTTTCTTCAGGCACAAGTTGAAAATTTGGAATGACATGTAATTTATATTAGTTCTTTTGTTGAAATGAGGAAATTATTGTTTGTTTGTTTTCTATTGTTTCTCTTTTGTTGTTAGATGATAATTTGAAATTTAGAAAGATAAATTGTGGAATGTGGATGAATCATCTATATAATGTGGTAGATGATGGAATATGGGTTCAATCATGGTACGTGATGGGTGTGTTGTTTGCTTATATCCAGGATGATGGAATATGAGTTCAATAATGGACCATGGTAGATGATAGATGCTAGATGATTGGTGTTGTTTGCTTATATTTTTTGTTGAAATGAGACAATAGTATGGTTGCTACCATCAAGTTATGTATTGTTAATTTGTATGAATGCTTTTATTTTGTAATTTTTGACATTTGGCTTTGGTTATTTTGTAAGAATGATTTTATTTTGTCATTTACATTTGGCTTTGTTACTTTGTAATTTTAATTTGTAGGAATTTGTAATTTTAATTTGTAGGAATTTGTAATTTTGGACTTGTGGCTTTGGTTTTGTAATTTTAATTTGTAGGAATTTGTAATTTTGGACTTTTGGCTTTGGATGGTTATGTAATGATATCGAAGCCCAACTTCGATCTTTTATAGTTCGAAATTGTAAAATTGAAATGTCGAATGGATTAAGAAAAAGTCCAATACTTTAAGCAAAAAAAAAAAGCCCAATTCCGACTTCGTTCCGACGAAGTCGGAGTCAGAGTCGGATTGGAGTGTATAGAAGTCGGAGTCGGAGTCGGAGGTCGGATTCCGCTTTCGAAAAAGTCGGAGTCGGAGTTGGAGGACCTTATTTTCGACTCCGACTTAGTCGGTGCTCAGCCCTAGTTGGGGGCGTCACAATAGGCTTGGCCTAGTTGCCACTACCGATCGACCGAAGGCAAGGCACCCACAAAAAATTAAGGTGGTTTCTGAATTTCTTCAAACGAAATTCTTCGTTCATGTTTATATAGGATGGTTAATGAGCAATATAACAGACCACCAGCTGTTGCTGACCATTTTAATGGCTGAAAGAGCCTGAATTGGATGTGAAATTCACAATTTCGACATATGAGGTATTAAGTCAGACTTATCTACAACCTCAGCAGAAGATCCATGTCAATGCCACTGCTTATGTTTGTGATCGGACGTAAACTGAGATGTCAGGGATAAACAACACAGGGAAGTTCACTCATCGTTCATAACTTAAGTTCGAGCATACCTCTTAAATTAAAAGCAGTGAATAAAAATTTTTGCAGTGGAAAAGGTCAAGCCGACCTAAAGTTAGGCAAGTACTTAAAATTTGCCTTACATCACATGGTATAACAATTTTAAACTCCCAAAATATCTTCAAATTAATAAATATCACCAAAAAGTATCAGTTTTCACAAAATATATACTTTCCCAAAATATCTAGAACCATCAAAATATACTAAAATATTAATAGGCGACAATATCCATACGTTGATCCCATGACCATCCACTAAAACAGGGGTTCATCCTTAACCCCGGGACTGTATAAGGATTGCCCCAGGCCCATCCGATTGTCGCGTAGGAGGCCCATCCTCACCTCTAAGGTGTAGATGCGGTCCATAAACAGAGACCCGATGCATTGGCAACCAGCGATCTCAATGAGCACACTCCATCGCATATTTGATATAAAATAGTTGTACAAAACGGGAGTCACCATATCAAAAGGAGGGGAGGTTACCAGCCCATTAGTGGTCTGGAGAGTCTTTTCGAGCGTCAAACTCGTCGACGTCATTCTCACCTGCAACCACTTCTATCACCCCAACAAGGAACAATAATAAAAATATAAAAGGGTGAAATTTCGAGAAATTTCAGTAAGTACATAATTATCTCAACGAAAGCATTGAAAGCATAGATATAAGCGAATAACCAAAACAGAGCACATGTCATATGATGAGTGCGCGAAAGTGCACTCTAAATATCCTAATATTGGATTAAATTGCAAAGAATAAAAATAGAAATAATTGAATTTCACTTATTTTATTGAATTAAATTTCTAGTTATATTGAGATGTTTTTGAGTATTATTATTATTATTATTATTTTTTTTATAGGTGAGTGGTGATTTGCACATGGGCCTATTAACTAATTGCAAAGAATTCCGTTGCAATATATGGTAGTTTTGGACTTCATCAATTGACCTTTGACTTCTAATGCACATGGGCCCACGACAACATATATTCATGGAGGCAGGCATACATATAATATATATATATATATATATATATATATATATATATACATATATGGGCTTAAGGAGAGACCAGCTTCAATTAATGAATCACACGGCACCAAAGTCAAGTCAAATAGGAAACGACACTTCAACACTCAAGCGGCAACATATATATATATATATATATATATATGTATAGATTCATATTGATATTTTAGGCCAGCGCCGTTGGACAGAGACGCGAACGAAGGCTACGTAGAGAGACGGAAATTCAATTCTCAATGGTCGGCTGCTGCTTCTTTTCCTTGAGATTCTTGTTGTCCATCATGTGTATGGATAACTAAATTTTCATGTAGGGTTAGGGATGAACTTGCACACTAGATGGTATTTTTAATTTATTTTTAATTCATATATTTGGATTTTTAATTATTAAAACTCTTTTGTTTAATCATTCTCAATATATTATTGATATTTTCTTCTCCAAATAATCTTAGAGTTTATTCCGTTTATAAATTCAATCATACTTTTTCTATTAAATGTATTTATTCTTTGATTATTGTTAGATCCATTGATTATTTATATTGATTTAATTCTCTGTTGCAATATTGCTCATTGGATATATTGTCGTCGTTGGATTTTCTCAATGTGGTAACAATTTGCGCGATTTAAAAGTGATGAATGATTTTCAGAGGGTTAGATTTGGTTTAATTTTTGATTTATAATTTTATATCTTCCGATTGGTAATTACGGAATTGAATTCTCAATTGAGTTATTAGTGAATTGAAAATAATTAAAATACCGGATATGAGCAAGGGATTACCGATACTCTACTATTTATCAATTTTGATTAGTTTTTCCGTTATTTTTTTAGTTTAATTCTAATTTGCATTCAAAATCAATTTTTATTTTCCTATTAATCATTTAACATTTTTTTTTAGTTTCTTTGCTATTTTACTATTTTTTTAATTGTTTCTCTGTGGAATTGGCACCCTAAAGCTGAACTACAATTACCCCTTTATTATTTGGGCGTTATCAAATTTTGGCGCCGTTGTTAGGGAGACGGTAGAAGAATTGTTAGATAGTTTTTTTTCAGCAGTTTGTAAAGGCGATAACTCAGTTCCCTCTTTTTACTTGCTGCATTGATTTTTTTTTTTTTCTCTTTCAAAGTTTTTTTTAGTGTTGCATTTTTTTATTTTTATTCTTTTATTGTTATCTTGCATGCATAATAGGTATAGGGACGCACTAGGTCGATTTGCTTGTAGGCCTCTGTTAGAGTCAGACTCAGAGTCTAATTTCTCTCTTCATTTGTTTGATACTCCTTCTGCTTCTGAAAATATGAGTAAACATGAGGATCAACCCACTAGGACTCTTCAGGATTACCTCCACCCTACATGCACAGCCACACCATCGTGCATCATGTTTCCACCCAATATGTGTCAACTTGATGTTAAAACAGGATTGATACAGTTACTCCCCACTTTTCATGGGTTGGAAAATGAAAATCCATATATGCATATTAGGGAGTTTGAGGAGGTAGTTGTGACTTTCCATAGTCAAAATGCAACTGATGACATTGTGAGACTTAAGTTTTTTCCTTTATCTTTGAAGGATAAAGCTAAGAGTTGGCTATACTCACTGAGTCCATGATTCATTGGGTCGTGGAATGAGATGACTCAGGCTTTTTTTAATAAATATTTTTCCCAACATAAGACCAATGCTTTAAAAGATAGATCTCTACGTTTGTACAGAAGGACAGTGAGACTTTATATGTCTGGGGAGAGATTAAAGGAGCTATTGAGTCTGTGCCCTCACCATGGGTATGAGAGTTGACGTCTAGTGAGTTACTTCTATGAGGGACGTACACCTAGGGAGCGCCAATTTATAGAGATGATGTGTAATGGTGAGTTCTTACAGAAAAATCCTGATGAGGCCATAGAGTACCTCAATGAGCTTGTTGAAAAAGCTCATACTTGGACTGGACCTAGTGCTACTGAGAGCACAAATAGGTCACGATCTGCAGGGAACCAGAATGGTGGTGGAATTTACCATCTTATGGAGGAAGATAACTTGAAAGTTAAGGTTTAGGTACTTACTAGGGAGTTAGAGTTGCTAAAAGCCAAGGACTTAAAGCCAACACACTTGGCTAATCATGCAGAGTCTTGTGGACCATGTTTTGTGTGTGGCGGGGTAGATCACCTCGCCCAAGAGTGTTCTACATTTGCTGAGATGAGAGGGTTGTATCAGGAACAATGTAATACTTTAGGTATGTATCAGAAGCCTTTTGCACCATTCTCTGAGACCTATAATCTGGGGTGGCGTAATCACCCCAATTTTAGCTGGAAGTCTGAAAATCAGCCACTTGTACTACCTACATAGCTCACTAGATCATATCCTATACCATTTCATGCACCTACATCTTCTAGGAGTCCTTTAGAAGATACTTTACATGCTTTTATTGAAGCACAAGACAAGATTAACCAAAAGTTTGAATATTTGATTATGCAGATAGTAGAAGAAAACAAGGAGATAAAGAGTCAAGTGACCAAACTGATGAATTCCTTGAGTGTGACTGAGCGAGGTAAGTTTCCTTCTCAAGCTCAGTCCACACCCATTATGAAAGAGGTGAACTCCATTATGACTCGAAGTGGTAAGTCATCACACCTCCAACAATCGATAAATTAGAGGATGCAAAAAAGGATAAAGATAATAGTGGTGTCGAGTTACCCAATGAACCAGAGGTGAAAAAGAGCCCTATTAAGGTACCACTCCCTCAAGCTTTAAAACTAAAAAAGCTAACTTTGGACCCTAACAATGAAATCCTGGAGAACCTCAGGTAGGTAAAAGTCAATCTTCCTCTTTTACATGTAATTAAACAAGTGTTTACTTATGTAAAAGTTCTCAAAGATTTGTGTACAGTTAAGAGGAAGCACCACGTGAAAAACACAACGTTCTTAATAGAGCAAGTTAGTGCTCTAATTGAGCAGCAGATTCCTCCCAAGTACAAGGATCCTGGGTGCCTAATCATCGCATGCAGTATCGAAAATCAAGAGTTTGGGCAAGTTTTGTTAGATTTAGGAACTAGTGTGAATCTAATGCCTTATTCTATTTATTTACAGCTAGGGTTGGAGGAAATCAAACCAACTTCGGTAGTATTGCAATTGGCTGACCGTTCAGTCAAAGCACCCCGGAGTGTGGTAGAGGATGTTTTAATTCAAATTGATAAATTTTATTATCTTGTTGATTTCCTAATTTTGGACACTAGCTCTGTTGCTGACACCACATATAAAATCCCTTTGATTTTAGGTAGGCCTTTCCTTGTTACTGCTAAATCTCATATTAATTGCAGGAATAGGCTCATAAAGCTGTCTTTTGGAAACATGACTCTAGAAGTGAACATTTTCCATATTACAAAACAACTAGAAAAGGATGACGAGTGTCATCAGACATATATAATTAACTCACTCATAGATAGGGAAGTTTTTACAACTCGTGATTTTGATCCTCTTGAGTATTTCATTGTTAATTCTGAGTTTAATCCTATGAGTGATTCATCTAATGTGGCTGATATTTGTGCAGTTTTTGATATAACTCAGGATTATAGCACATAGGCTTGGCAACCGAAGTTTGAGGAGTTGCCTAAGAAAAGTGAAGAATAAGTTCCTTCAAGAGGAGAAATACCAAGAGTTGACTTGAAATCTTGCCACCTACCTATGGATCTCGAGCATCAAGCTTATTGGACCAACAAGCATTTCAATTTCGACCCAGGAGAAGTGGAAGACATTCCACTTGCGGACCTAGCCTATCCACCTTGACCACACCATTCAGTCATTTTTTATTTTGTTTTTGTTTTTGTTTATTTTTATTTATTTTTAGTTATTTTTGGTAATTTTCTTTTTGGTTACTGCTGATTTTCCTTTTTTTTGTTTGCAAGTTAGTGTCAGTTTGTCATTTCAGTTTGCCATCTCTAGTGCTTAGCGAGTCATCCCATGTCTTACATCAGGTGTATTCTACCCTTTTCAGTTACTCTCCATTCGGTTTTGATTATTAAAACATTGAGGATAATATTTCATTTAAGTTGGGGGGTGGGAATGCAAATTCTGCATTTAAAATATTTGTTAAAACTCTGTGGCATATTTTCATGTGTTAAATTTTTTTTAAAAAAAATTGCATCACACAGGCACCATTTCATATGGGTACTCATGCTCATTCACGGCCGTCTTGGTGAATTCATCAAACCTATCTTGATCATTTTGCTGAGGCATTTATAGAACATTTAATGCACTTATCCAAATTTTATGGTAAGATGGTGATTTGACACATGTAGCTAGAGAACTCTTTTATTTAAGTATTCATGTGAGTTTTGGAGAGAATTGAGAGCTTACAAATGCAGAAAATTGTGATAAGTATTCATTGATCTGTTGAATTGGACATTTCTTTTGAGAATATCACTACATGGTTGGTGGTAAGATGGTGGATATAATTGGGATACGATGAAGGTCAACTTAGGATTAATGTTTGAGTCTTTCAAACTAACCCTTCTCATCATAGACCCTTAGTAGCCAATTTTGAGCCAACAAACACATATAGCCTTTTTCTTTTCATATGCCCACATCATCCATACCTCTCCACATTGGAGCTTAGACTATACACTAATTTTTCCTACCCTTATTGCTTCTAAGTGTGTATTAGGTGTGGAATTTACAAATTTTCTTTAGTTTAAAAAAAAAGAGAAAAAAAACAACAAAGAGATTGAAAAAAAAAAAGGGAAGAGTACTAGTGCAAAGTGTTTGATTGAGTGAGCTTCAAAGTCAAAAAACAAAAAGATCGAAAAAAATGAGATTTAAAAAAAAAAGTGGGAAAGAAAAAAAGAAAGAAAGAGAGAAGTTGAAGAAGAAGGAAAAGTAATATTTGATGATCTGAAAAGTTGAAAAGTACATTAAGTGATAAGTGTGGTTTATTGAGATTTTTAATAAAATTTCCCTTGGTGTGTACTTGGAAGTTTTTAAATCCCTTTTATCATTTTCTTCATATAGCCCATAACCCAAGCCACGTTACAACCCTTTTTGTGTTGATCGTTCCGATCATAAGTAAGCCTGTGGAAGGAGTAGTGAAATTCTCATTTGTTAGTGTTTCTATCATAAGATTAATATTTGCTTGTTGCTTACACATAATTGCCTAATTCCCCATGAGAGTGTGTGTACACCCATTGTCAACTCTATAGAGAGAACCTCTACACGAAACACTGTTATACCCGTGAGTTATGGAGTTGAACCTTTAGCTTGAGATGTTCTTGATGTTGCATGTGTCAGGGTTTGAGGTTAGATGGATATAATTTGGAACACACACACACTCTGTGGATTGCTATATGTGGATTAATTGCGATTGTGTTATTGGGTTCCTAAGATTGCTGTGATATGTGACTCTGAAAAGTGTGACTTGGTAGCCTTCTGTGTGTGATATTCTTTGGTCTCTTTTATCATTCTTTTGCATGAAAATTGCTAGGGATTAGCAATGAGTAAATTGGGGGGTGTGATGAGTGCACGAAAGTGTACTCGAAATACTCTAATATTGGATTAAATTGCAAAGAATAAAAATAGAAATAATTAAATTTCACTTATTTTATTGAATTAAATTTCTAGGTACATTGAGATGTTTTTGAGTATTATTTATTTTTAATTTTAATTTTATTTATTTTTTTTTTTTTAGGTGAGTGGTGATTTGTATATGTACCTATTAACTAATTTCAAAGAATTCCGTTGCAATATATGGTAGTTTTGGACTTCATCAATTGACCTTTGACTTCTAATGCACATGGGCCCACGACAACATATATTCATGGAGGCAGGCATACATGTATAATATATATATATATATATATATATATATATATGGGCTTGAGGAGAGACCAGCTTAAATTCATGAATCACACGGCACCAAAGTCAAGTCAAATAGGGAACGGCACTTCAACACTCAAGCGGCAACATATATATATATATATATATATATATATATATTGATACTTTAGGCCAGCGCTGTTGGATAGAGATGCGAATGAAGGCTACGTAGAGAGATGGAAATTCAATTCTCAATGGCCGGCGATAGCTTTTTTTCCTTGAGATTTTTGTTGTCCATCATGTGCATGGATAACTAAATTTTCATGTAGGGTTAGGGATGAACTTGCACACTAGATGGTATTTTTAATTTATTTTTAATTCATATATTTGGATTTTTAATTATTGAAACTCTTTTGTTTAATCATTCACAATATATTATTGATGTTTTCTTCTTCGAATAATTTTAGAATTTATTTCGTTTATAGATTTAGTTATGCTTTTTCTATTGAATAGATTTGTTCTTTGATTATTGTTGGATCCATTGATTATTTATATTGATTTAATTCTCTGCTGCAATATTGCTCTTTGGGTATATTGTCGTCGTTGGATTTTCTCAACGTGGATAACAATTTGTGTGATTTAAAAGTGACGAATGATTTTCAAAGGGTTACATTTGGTTTAATTTTTGGTTTATAATTTTATATCTTCCGATTGAGAATTACGGAATTGAATTCTCAATTGAGTTATCAGTGAATTGAAAATAATTAAAATACCAGATATGTGCAAGGGATTCCCGACACTCTACTCTTTATCAATTTTGATTACTTTTTTCGTTAATTTTTTAGTTTAATTCTAATTTGCATTCAAAATCAATTTTTGTTTTCCAATTAATCATTTAACATTTTTTTTAGTTTCTTTGCTATTTTACTATTCTTTTAATTGTCTCTTTGTGGAATCGACACCCCAAAGATGAATTACAATTACCGCGTTATTCTTTGGACGTTATCATCATGCATATGAGACCAATAACTTAGCATATGTAAATGCACATGATAATTTTCATAAATCTTGACTTGCTTTCAGATTTGATTCATTCACGTGCTTTTCATATAAAGGGTTTCATATAACTTGGACTTCTTTGTCACGGATTCAAAATATTTTCATGAACTTTTTGTGTCTTTCATCATTTCTTATGTTAGGCGCTGTTTAACATATTCATATCATTCTTGGAGCTCGAAAGCTGTTTTTGTCATGACTTCTTTATAGACACCTCACAGTTCTCCTATGCATTATGTGTTCCCCACTAGTTACTGCATCACCCAACGACCACTCAAGTCTAAGTGACTACGTTACTCGTTACCGCATCTCCCACAGACTACTCAAGTCGTGGCGTTTGCGTTATCTGTTTTTCATCACTCAGTGACCACTCAAATCGAGTAACTACATCTTTATTTTTTTAACGATAAGGCAAAAGCCAACACCGTCTTTGGGCACCCACTAGCTTTAGGTGCGACCACGCTCCAGACACTTTTTGGAGTCATACATGGTTCGCCGACTGTTCTTTGTCGACTCAGGGATTTTCACTTGACTTTAAACACTCTTGAGTGAACAGAGAGTTTTATTGGGACACTACCTCGTCCCAACTTTTGGGATTCTTATAAAAACTTTAATTCTTTTCTTTTTCTTTAAAAATATGTTTGACTCAAAAACATGATTTCCATGCTTCATGCATGTAACATGCAACCCTTAGTACTTATCATGCGAATCTTGAAACTAATTCAAGCACACACTTTGTTATGCATCCTTCACAATCAAACCATCTTAAGATTTCATCAACAATTTCCATAAAAATACACAAATGGGCCTAATAAGCCAAGATGAGTACTCGACCTTCACTATTAGGGTTGGGCTGAGACCCTCCATGGTAACAACTTAGGATTTTCTTCTTCCATCTTCCTTCATGTACTCCAACAAGCCTTAATAAAATTAATTAAACATTTATAGCATCACTAAGAGGGGTTGACCAAACCCTATAGTTCTTAGAATTAACATTTTAATCACTTTTCTCTCAACCCAAAATAGCATACTTACTCCTAGATAGGAAAACCGAAATTTCATGCTATTAAATCCTCCTAGTTTTATGCCTCTAATTTTTTTTTTCAAATATTCAAGACATAATTATCACATTAAAGAATAGTTGAGCATTGAAAAACTAAACCATATAACCTTAAAAACCAAAATCCCCATGTGCACTAAACTAATAATTTTCAACTCCAAAGTTTATCTTAATCATACATGCCTTTTGTCACCATTTATCATATCAATCATGTTTTCTTTTTCCTTTATAACAGAGTAACTAAATCCACCAATAAAATGTAAATCTCAAGCCTAGAATAATATACTTACTAAGCATGGATTTATAACTAGACATACAAGGCATCACTTCAAGCAATCTAACCTAGCATCACTAATCATTCAACAAAATTCATCTTAATCATGCATGCATTTTTGTCACCATTTATCGTATCAATCATGCTTCATTTTTTTCCTTTGCAACAAGTAACTAGATCCACTCATATAATATAATTTCAAATCTAAATATCATATTGACTAAGCATGTTTGTAACTAAATAACTAAAGCATTTCCTTTAAGAAAACCTAGCCTAGCATCAAACATTCAACAAACAATAACCACATTCACTCAAATATATACATGAAATGCTAAAGATAAGATGAATGTGCACTTACAGTACTCCAAGTAGAAGAGAATAGCTCTCTTCAAGTATGCTTCCACTCAAGAACACATTGCTCAAACTCCACTAGACTTAGGATATTTTTGTACTTGGGTGATGAAAGAACACAAAGCCAAGTGAGAGTGGAAAGGGAGTGTTGTTGCCGTGGGGTATGGTGTGGGTGTGTGTGTGGGAAAGTGAAACCAAAAGAAATGGGAAAGCAAGCATAAGGCCATTCGGCCAAGGGAGTCTCTAGTCATTCTAGGCACTCCATTCCCCTAGTTTTAGAATTGACATTTGATGGATAGTAAACCACTTGATTGACCCCCATCACTAGAGTAAGAATGATGCCTAGTGTAGCTTGTACTAGGTTGGACTTCTCTCCCCATTTTCTTCTATGGCCGGCGCATACTTGGGTGAGAAATCCCTCTTCCTTCTTTCACATCACATCTTACTCACTCATCTATCACTTCTCAAGTCATTCACCAAGATCTTGTAGCTCAATTTGGGAAAATGGGACAAGCCCTAGTTCGGTCAAGGCCATTCCTTGCTCAACCAAATCCTCATCCCTTTTCCAAGGGTTTTTCTTCCCTCTCAATTGTTCCATCAATCAACACTCAATCACTCATTCTTACATACACAAATCTCATCATCTCTTACACAATCCAACATGTCAAGATCACTTAGATTTGAGAAAAACCTTAGAAGACTAAAATGGCATGGGCGGCTACACTCCTTCACCCGAATCTCTTTCTCTTCCTCAAGCCAACTCTTCTCTCCAATGATGATTTCCTTTGACCAACACTCATCACCTTAATGCACTTCTGCTTACAAGATCTATCATTTGTCATTTATCTAGATTTGGAAGCAATGCATGGAAAATCACAATGAGGGGCTCGGCTAGGTCTTCCACCGAATGCTTCCTTGCTCAATCTTCCATCTTCACCAAATCTCTCATGTGTCAATCATCCAGATATGACATGCTCCTAGGAAAACTCAATCCTGCATACCTGCCAGTCTTTGAAGAAACCCACTAGTCAATGTTCTATCCACTATTTTTTTCTCCCACATACTTGCTAATCTTTGAAGACTCACTAGAGCTCTTATGTGTGTAACAAGTGTCCCTTACATGGGCTTGGTTGACTATAGATCAATCCTATGGGCCTTGCCACTTCACTTTGGGCCAAATACCTAAGCCATGCTCTCAAAGCTCAAATCTAAGCCCAAACCTCAAGTTCTCAATTAATTAAAATACTATCATTACCCTTATAACAAATAAATAAAATAAATAAATTAGAGTAGAAATTCTAGGTTGTCACAATCCAGCCCTTACATACAACACATTTAGTACACACGCATGTGGTGAAATCTCCAGAAATGAATAGAAGGACCTGGAAGAATATTTTGTAAACGACGTGTACCAATCATTTGAAAAAGTCTGTTATGAATTCAGTCTATAAATAGACTCCTATTGTATTGAGGAAATTAAGCAAGAAAGGAAACATTGATTCGGATGAGAAATTCTCTCTTAGTTATTTTATCAAATACCTGTTGTGCCTTCTATTCCTTTTGTTAAAACATGGTATCCAGAGCTTGGTAAGGCCAACACCTACCTCAACTTTCTTTCTAGTCTTCTTTTGTTCTTTCAGTATTCCATGGATACGGATGATACTAATTCTACTGATACTCCACCATCTACCCCCAAATTTACCACCACCCCCAAATTGAACACCACCATAGTCACTGCTGCCTCTCACTCGGTTACTGTCAAACTTTCTATAGATAATTACTTACTATGGAAAACATAGATAGTACCATTCCTATAAGGTCATCAACTCTTTGGATTTGTTGATGGCTCTGTTCCTCCACCTCCCTCCACCATTAATAAACAACCTAATCCTGTGTATGAATGCTGAGTTCTTCAAGATCAATTGGTTATTACGGCTTTATATTTGTCTTTAATCGATTTGGTTCTTGCTCAAGTTTTAGAGTGCATCACATCCTCTCAGGTCTGCTCTGCTCTCCAAAGCCTTTACACTACTCAATCCTCTGCTCATCTTATTCAAACTCAGCTCCAGCTCTTTACCTTAAAAAAAGGCTCTGAAACCATCACCGAATATTTCACTAAGGCCAAAAATCTCTCTGCTTATTTGAGTGCTGCAGGTAATCCCCTCACACATACCCAGTTTACTGCCTTTCTTCTTGCCGAACTCAACACTAAATATGAATATATTGTTACTTCAATTGCTACTCGTCCTGAATCATTGTCCTCCCAACAAATATATAGTTTCCTTCTAAATCATGAATTCCGTTTGGCCCATCAAAACCACTCTCTTCTCTCTGGGATTTCCATCGCCGCTAACTCCACATCGAAACCTCCCAATAACTTTTATAATTATACCAGAGGTCATAACAATTCTCGTAGGGGTCACCATGGGGGGTAGTCAGGGTGGTCCCAACAACTTCTCAAATTCCTTCTTCAATTGCCCTGGTAATAGTCTAAAATGTTAAGTCTGTCATAAATTGGGTCATATGGCTGATGCTTGTTATTACAGATTCGATCATGTGTATCGAACGCTACCCTCTACTTCACTCACAGCAAATTTCTCATCTATTTACGACTCTGCTCCTACGAATCAGTGGTTTCCCGACACAACAGTCACCCACCACTTTACCAGTGATTTTGCAAACCTAAATTTGGACTCTGCGACTTATCATGGACCCAATCAAATCAGCATAGGGGATGGTTCCACACTTCCCATCCAAAACATCAGCACTGCTCAGCTTCATTCTTCCTCTGGCAACTACATTCTCTCTCAACTCCTCCACGTTCCATCAATTACTAGAAATTTGCTTCTGTTTGTAAATTCTGTCTTGATAATCCTGTATTCTTTGAATTTCGCTCTTCATGTTTTTTTTTTTGGGTGAAGGATTTACAAATCAATGAGGTTCTTCTTCAGGGACCCATTAAAAAATGGATTTTATGTTCTTTCACTGGATATTGCAAGGCCCTCTGTTTCCACTACTCCTTCTCCTCAAGCCTATCTTGGTGAATGCACTACTGGTTCCCTTTGGCATGCTCGTCTTGGTCACCCATCCACCCAGATTACCTCCTTCATGCTCAATAAGTTTCAGTTGCCAGTTTCAAATAGATCTGTCGCTTCAATGTGTGCAGCATGCTCCTAAGCCAAATCACATGCCCATCCTCATCCTTCATCTCCATCTCCACCCACTATCCCTTTTCAATTACTTTTTTTAGATGTTTGAGGCCCTGCACCCGTGTTATCTACTAATAGTAGTCGTTTTTATCTTTCCATTGTAGATGCTTAATCAAAATATATATGATGGCTCTTTCCCATTCAAACTAAATCAAATGTGTCTACAATTTCTCTTGCCTTCTTACGTTATGTCAGAAATACAATTTCTCGCAATATTATTTCAATTCAAATGGATGGTGGTGGTGAATCTCGACCCCTCCATTCATTATTTCAATCATTTGGCATTTCTCATCGTTTAACTTGTCCATACTCTCATGCTCAAAATGAGACAGTTGAACGTCGCCATCATCATGTTGTTGTGACTGGGCTTACTCTTCTTGCACATGCGTCTGTTCCCCAAAAATATTGGTCTGAAGCTTTCCAAATGGTTGTCTATCTCATTGATAGAATTCCCACAATTGTTCTCAATTATAAATCTCCCTTTGAAATTCTTTGCAATAAAATTCCTGATTAAACTTTTTTAAGAGTCTATGAGGCTGCCTGTTGGCCCAACCTTAGGCCCTTCAACAAACATAAAATGGATCAGAGGTCTCAACTTTGTGTATTCTTAGGCTACACTCCAGATCAGAAAGGATATTCTTGCCTACACATCCCTTCGAGCATAATATACATTTCACGAGATGTAAAGTTCGATGAGTCCTTCCCTTTTTCATTTCTGTCTCTTGATATAACTGTCCCTCATCACTCAACGACACGAATTGGGCCCCTCCATCCGCATCTTTCTTTAAGCCCACCTATCACACTTCGGCCTTTTTCATTCCACCTTTATTCACTACTGCACCCGCCCACATGGACTCCACTCCACCTAGCGGCCCATCTCCTCAGCCCAACTCTCACTCACAAACTCCAACTTCGGTCTCTCCTGATAACCCTAGCCCACCTCATTCATCTTCTCACCCTAATATCGCACACACCAACTCGCCGCCTCCACTCTCTTCTTCCTCACAACTCGATTCTAACCCTAATCCTCCAACTGTATCGTCTTCCTCCCATCATCCCATGGCTACTAGAGCCAAGAATAACATCTGTAAGCCACGGATATGCAGTGATGGAACCCGACCCTGGCCTCCCAAATTGTCTCTATCAAATACCATCTCTTCCCTTGTCCTTCCTGAAGAACCATCCTCCTACACGGAAGCATCTAAATTTTTAGAGTAGAGAGTTGCAATGGTTCACGAGTTTCAAGCCCTTCTCGAGAATCGAACCTGGGATTTGGTTCCAGCATCGTCTACTTACTGATCATTTAATTGCTATTGGTTTTCGAGGTTCTGTTGCTGATACATCTCTGTTTATCCTTTAACAACAAACTGATTTTACTTTTGTTTTAATTTATGTTGATGACATCATTGTCACGGGATCCAAACCCGACTTAATTTCTGATTTCATTTCTGCTTTAAGTTCTCACTTTCCTATTAAGGATCTCGATCCTTTGCATTATTTCTTAGGTATAGAGGTTCATTGCAATGCTTTTGGTCTTTACTTGTCCAAAACAAAACATGTGAATGATCTACTTGTTCCATCCAAAATGCATAACTCTAAACCTGTATCCACTCTACTTTCGACATCTATCAAACTTACGGCACTTGAAGACCCTTCATTTGAAGACCCCAAACTTTACCGAAGTATTGTTGGGAGTCTTCTATACCTTTCTTTTACATGGCCTGATATATCATTTGTTGTCAATAAAGTATGTCAATTCATGCATTATCTCAGTCTGGCCAACTAGCAAGCTGTTAAAAGAGTTCTTCGTTATCTTAATCTCACCAAACATCTCGGTCTTTATTTCTCATCCTCTTCTTCCAATAAACTGGCTACCTTCTCTGATGTTGATTGGACTGGATGTCTAGATGATCGTAAGTCCACTGGCAGATTTTGTATTTTCTTTGGGTCACATCTTAAATCATGGGGTTCAAAGAAACAATCTCTCTTGAAAGAATTGGTTACAATCTCTCTTGAAAGAATTGGGCATTTATCGTCCTAATCCACCTACACTTTGGTGTGATAACTTGGGGGGCCACTTATCTTTCTCTCAATCTTGTTTTACACTCACATACTAAACATATTGAGTTAACTTATCACTTTGTTCGTGAGCGTGTTACAGCCAAAACACTTCAAGTTTCATTTCTGTCCACTAAGGATCAGCTTGCAGACATTTTTACCAAGGCCTTATCTTTAACAAGATTCTCACAATTATGGTCAAGCCTCACCATTGGACCACTGCTGCTTGACTTGCAGGGGAGTATTAAGGGAGACTTATCTACAACCTCAGCAGAAAATCCAACCCCTACACACAACACGTATGGTACACACGCATGTGGTGAAATCTCCAACAATGAATAGAAGGACCTAGAAGAATATTTTGTAAATGACGTGTACCAATCATTTGTAAATGTTTGTTATGAATTCAGTTTATAAATAGACTCCTACTATACTTAGGAAATTGAGCAAGAAAGGACACATTGATTCGGGTGAGAAATTCTCTGTTAGTTATTTTATCAAATACCTGTTGTGCCTTGTATTCCTTTTGTTAAAACATGAGGTGTTTACTAAAAAACAGAATAGTAATAATAATAATAATAATAATAATAATAATAGGGGCTCTTAAGTTGGGGTTTTTGGGGTTTAATGTTCTTAACGCTTGCGAGCACTTAAGTGGCTCATGTGACTTGTGGATGAACACCATGAAAACGGATTGAAGTTTGCGACTTCGTTGATGATTTCTTCTAATAATTTTTTAGCTGAATTGTTAACGTTAAACTTGGCCGCTATGTGTTGTTGTAGCATGAATTATATTGGAGTTTTGAGCTTACTGGTCTGGTAAATAGGGTGGCCGAACCTCTAAAGTGGCATGGACGCCGAATCACAAATTGTCTAAATTCTTGCAGTATATTTTTTGTGGATAAGTTGAGCATTTGTAAGGCCTTAAAGGTTGTCTTTTTTTATTAAGTAATGAAAGATTTGATTAGCTTAAGGGTTTTTTCTTTTAAGGGCGATATCAATCTCATTGTAATTCACGTGCTTTCCGTCTTGACTGAGAATAATGGAAGGGGAAGTTGTAAAGCTTTGATTTGTGGGATTTCATTTTAAACAGCTACATACATGGTTTTAATTCGAAAGTGCTCTAAAATCCTGGATAATTCGGGTCAAACTTTTGAGTATGGTCTGGCTGGCCACATACAAACAGAGAAAATTTGAGTTTTGACTTTTGATACTTCACTGGCTTCCCTTAAAAGAAATGAAGTCCTCTCAACTTTTGATTATTTTTCGTGGTTGGTTAAAAAGAAAGCCATTTGTTCATACTTGGAAATCAAAGAGAGTCCTACTATCATGAGAGGAAAGAAATATAATATATATATATATATATATATATATATATATATTTGTTCTGTTTATTTAAGTCACTAAAGATGTGATAAATGTAAATAGCGTTTGATTTCTCATTTACCTCGTGTTTTTGCTTTTCTTCCCAGATGCCAGTGGATGTCCCGTAAATATGTCATTTTCAAGGCTTTGTAGAAGAAGCAATCTCCTTCCTTGCATTAAGAATTTACAACTACTTATCCTGAAGCGAGGTAATTCTTTCATAAAATAATATTGCAACTTGAATCTTTCTTCGGTTCTGTTTGCTTTGGTAGAGAAGTTGGAAGATTATGCCATGGAAAATTAAATCCCAGTGCTAGGCCTGAAATTACATGGGTGGAATTGGTGAAAGAGACTGTTTCAGATAGGGTCGAATGACAAAATGATACACATGGAAGGCCCTATTTAGTTGATTAGTACCCACAGAGCAGGCCTCGTTTTAATTGGGATTAGACTTTGTTTAGTTTACTTGGTTTAAGTTTTATATTTTCTTAATATGCCTAACTTGCTCATGTAAAGGCCATGCATCTTCAGGAAGCATTTTAAGGCATGTTACTTGTTTACTTTACTCCAGCTTCAGAGTGAGAATGAGATACAATAATATCGATAAAAATTATCCCACCAACTATTTTTTTTTTTTCCTAAGTACCGGAGCATGATAATCGTTTTTTCAAATTTCTCCTTATATCAGTAAATCATAGTTTATTTGCTGGCGTTTTTTTATGCGTAGATGGAATTTGTTCTTGTTTCAGGTGCATGCTTAATATAGTAATATTTTAGGCTGGTCAAGTTATAATCTCGTTGGATCTAGTACTACTGGATATCAGAGGGGTCACAAATATGATATTCAGGGTTTGAACTTAAGATGTGAATTTAGTACGAGGTCATTTGATAAACGTGACCGGTTTTTACCTTTTGCTTCTGGGTATACTGGGAAATATTTTCCTCTGCCCAATATTCTGCGACGCTATGCCTCTCTAGCTTCCAGAGAACAGAAATCACGGAAGACTCTTTTATACCTTACAGCTTTGGTTTTTGCAATGGTGGGTAGTAGCTATGCTGCTGTTCCACTGTAGAGCAGGTTCTGCCAAGCAACAGGGTATGGAGGCACTGTCCAGCGACGAGAGGTGTGATTGAATTTATAGCTGTGTTTTTATTTAATTTTATGTTTTCTTGCCTGTTTTATCATCTTTCCCCCTTCATACTTCCTCTGTTCTTTTTCTTTATTATGGCAAGATCTTGCTATTTGTAAAGTGTTGAAGTAAAGACAGCTCGGCATGCTAAAGACGGAACTGTCGCTACACGGTGTGATTTATATTTCATAGATGAGGCTCATTCTCTCTTGTTTCAATATGAATGACTGTTGCTTTCTGAATTACAATAGGGGCTAGATGTGGTTGTCAGTACTAGTCTTTTGGTAATTTCATTGTTTCTGGTTTTGTTAGTACCCCTTATTTTTCATTGTACTGTTTTTGGAGTATGTATTAATTCACTTTGTTTGATGTTGTTTGTGGAGCAAGTAGCTTGAAGACGGTGATGGCATTGAAAAGGAAGGAAGAGGAGCAGGCAAAATAGCCTGTAAAATTGTTTCTTAATTATTCAAAGTAGCCTGCAGTAAAATTGTTTCTACGAATTTGCATCCCTATCCATCACATGTGGGACTTCTTTGGACTTGAGAAACTCTACATTTACGCAATTAAAGGTCCACCCTTAATAAAGTGTCCTTGCCCTCATACAATTCACAGTCAGTGATTAGGAAGTGATGCTGCTGCGGAAGCCCCTCATCATCCAACCGTGCTATTTCCACTCAACTTGTTACTGCTATAGAAGTTATCAATTGGTGTTACAATAAGGAAATATGAGATTATGAGTCACGTTTATATTCTACCTTGTACATTGAAGTTGAAAAATTCCATGCATTTGGGAAGAATTTCAATGAATGGAATTTGATAACAATGACGTCTTCTCCCTCTACATTGCCTTACGAATTCTTGTTTTTATCCTTTTTTTTTTTTTTTAAGTAATTCTTGATTTTATCATTACAGGGAGATTGTAGTGCAATTCAATGCCGATGTAGCTGATGGAATGCCTTGGAAGTTTGTGCCCACATGAAGAGAGGTTCTTTCTTTTATACACATGGGTGTGTGCACAGTGCATTTATAACTTACATTAACAATGTGCTCGAATTATTTGATTAAGTTATTAATCTGCTTAAAAAATTATCAATGTGAAAAAAAATAGCATTAAAGACACTAATTGTGCAAAGAACATTCCTTAATCTTAATTAAGGAAAGGTTTTTTGAACTCCATTTGAAGCGTCATTAAGTTCAAAGTCGTTATTCTGAAGCATGCAAACAGAGGGGAGTTTGCTTAATGGAAAGATAGTAGGAAGTGTGAAATCCCAAATTTATGTATATTTTTATACATTATTTTATTCTCGATTTTAATTATTTTAATTTATTTTAATAATATTATTAATCGTGTTTTATTTGTTTAAGATATTTATTTGATCTATTGATTAGTTAATATTAGTTTTATGTTGTTTTTATAATTAAATGTTGAGTTACGTTATTTTCTTTATTAATTTAAATGTGAGGTAATTATTTTAATGAGTGGAATTTAATTTCTTTTATTTTATTATGTAAGTTTATTTAATATATTTTCGTTATATTAATTATAGTTTTATAATTCAATTGCGCTTGAGATTAATTTATTGTGCTTTTTTTTCTAGTAGACTTTATTTCATTTTCATTTTCATTTTCTCTTTTTCTTTTATTTTCTTTTATTTTATTTTCTTTTTCTTTTCCTTTCTCCCTTGCCTCTCCCAGACCCTTGCGTGCCAGCCCCCTATCCCCTATTCCCTCTCTTCTCTCGCCGTCCCTTCTCCCTACCCCTAGTACCGCCGTGCGCGGCCCGTGACCAACACTGCCCCTCCCATTCCCTTCCCCACTTGCCGGCGATCACTCCTCTCCATTCTCAGCCCAATCCATGTCGTCGTTGACCCCCACGCCGACCTCAAAGCCGTAACCTCTATGTGCTCCAGCGCCGCCGTCGCTCAACCACCGGCCACCATCTCTTTACCACTTCACCACCAACCCTTCAGCTACCTAACTCACCCTTCCTCAGCCCCGATCCGCCACCCTTGTAGTCCATTGATCAACATCTCCATTTTAAACTTTTCGACCTCCAACCGCCGCCCACGCCGCCACCCATGGCCAACCACCACTGCCAATCACTTCACCAACACCTCTAAGTTCTTCTCTAGCAATCTCAAGTCTTCGTTTGTTCCCGTTCAAAAATTGGGTTTTTGAGACCCATGGCCATAGTCAGCGTTGTACTGTTACGTTGCTTCGCCGCCGTCGATTGCACCTGGAAGATGCTTCGAAAGTTATATTATAGCACTGTAAGTACTTTCCAAACAAGCTTTTAAGATTTAAATATATTTTTGCATTAACATCTATGTGTTGGTTGATATTGGTATTTGTTGGTTGATTGGATTGATTAAATGTTGGATATTTTGGTGCATGGTTGTTTGCATTGTGTATTTACGTGCATGTTCATGGAAATATTTGGAAATTAGATTTTTGCGTGATTTCGGATATTCATGTGTTGTAAATGGAAACTGAGTTTTTATTGAGTTTATGGATTTTAATGGTTTTTGGCTAAGTCATAACTGGGACGGCAATACGTAACGCCCGTTGTGATCAGTGTGTGTGTGGATGACATAATGGGGACGACGATACGTAACGCCCATTATGGTCATTGTGTGTGTCAGTTATAATGGAGACGTCGATACATAACGCCTATTATGATTGGTATTGTGTGGATGACATAACGGGAATGGTGATACGTAACGCCCGTTATGGTCATTGGGCGTGCATTTCATATCGGATACGGTGATACGTAACGTCCGCTATGAAATGAGCGTGTATGAGTCATAATGGGTATGACGATACATAACGCCCATTATGATCGGTGTTGTGTGTATATCATATCAGGGATGGCGATACGTAACGCCCAGTATGATTGGTTTTGCGAATATTATTTTCTGGGAAATGATGGATGATTTTACTGGAATTTTTATCATGGACCAAAATGGGATTTTGGCATGTGTTTATCTTATTCATTTTGAGAAAGATATTCTTTTGAGATTCATGCATTTAGTGTCGTGTTCATGAGTGAAGTTGTCGTTATTGCATGAGTATATTTCTGTCTTTTGGTTCGGTTAGGTTGTACTTACCTGCGATGCTATCTTAGCGTCGTAGATTTTTGGATGCAAATTTTTGTAGAAGCTGAGCCTGAGGAGGCAGCTTCGTTGTTGGAGTATTTATTTATAATTTGTTATATTGAGAAGTATTCCATTTTTACAAATATGTATCTTTATGATTTAATTTTCGGATGACTGTATTAAATCTCCTATTGGAGAATTTATGTTGAATTAGTTTGTAAAATATTTCTCTAAAATTCTGGTACATAGATAATGATTTTTATTATCCGCTGTGACTTATATTTTATGTATGTCACATGTGTACACACATTTGACACTTATCGTTGGGATGTATGACCCGTGTTGTCATCATCTTGACGCCTCGATTCCCGAGTTATTTTAAGGAGAATTTGGAGGCATCACAGGAAGGCCTTCCTCGATCAAAGGTCACTTGTACGCCTCGGTGTTGAGGTCACCAACGAGCAGTCCTGTTGAGAATAGCTCCACGGCAGAAGGAATAAATAAGACATTTGTAGGAAACAAAACTATCAGGTGAAATTAGGAGAAGTGGAGGGTAAGCACCATGTGGTGCAGGCTAGAATGGCTGCCTCGATCAAGTGCTTGAGTGTGAGAAAAGTAGAGGGGGTCTTGTGGACTATTAAATTTGTTTAATTGATGGGAGTTATGGAGCATGCGTGAGATCTTATGATAGTGGATAAAGGGGTTGGACCTAGTCAAAGGTTTGGGTGGTGGGTTGAAAACATATATATATATATTTTTAGGAGGGGTGGGGTGGGGTGGGGTGGGGGGTGTGCAACGGGTTTGAAGGCCTCAAGTTTGCCAGCAAAAGTCACTTGGACGCCGTCACAGATAGGGTCATTGGATGGATGCCAACATCACTATTCACGTCGGTTTATTGTTAGACTACCCTTGTGATGCTCTCAAATTCTTCTTAAAATAACACGGAAATCGATACGTCAGGATGATGACAATATGGGTCACACATCCCAACGACAAGTGCCAAACGTGTGTGCACACATAAAATATATAAAACAAAAGTCGCAGCGGATAATAAAGTCATTATTAAAGCACTAGAATTTTTTAGAAATATTTTACAAACTAATTTAACATAAATTCTCCAACAGGAGATTTAATACAGTCATCCGAAATACAAATTAAATAAATACATATTTATAAAAAAAAGAAAAATAATTTCCTAAGATAACAATTTATAATAACAGTACATCAACGGCGGAGCCGTCTCCTTAGGCTCAGCGTCTTCAAAATCTGCATTAAAAAAATGACGACGTCAAACATGGCATCGCAGGTAAGTACAACCTAAACAAACCACAAGATCTAAAATATACTCATGCAACAACAATAACTTCACACATGAACATGATACCTTATGCATGAATCTCAAAAAATAATCTTTCTCAAAATAAATAAATTAACACACGCCAAAATCTCGTTTTAATCACAATAAAATTCTAATAAAAACCATTCATCATTTTCCAGAAAATAATATCCGCAAATCCAATCATAGCGGGCGTTACGTATCGTCGTCCCCGATATGATATACACACATCACCAATCATAATGGGCATTACGTATCGTCGTCCCCATTATGACTCATACACACTCATTTCATAGCGGGCATTACATATCGCCGTCCCCGATATGAAATGTACACCCCATAACCATAACGGGCGTTACGTATCGCCGTCCCCGTTATGTCATCCACACAATACCAATTATAATGGGCGTTACGTATCGCCGTCCCCATTATGACTTACACACACAATGACCATAATGGACATTATGTATTGCCGTCCCTATTATGTCATCCATACACACGCTGATCACAACGGACGTTACGTATCGCCATCCCCGTTATGACTCAGCCAAAAACCATTAAAATCATAAATTCAATAAAAACCCAGTTTCCATTTCCAACACATGAATATCTGAAATCATACAAAAAATTCACTTTCCAAATATTTCTATGAATATGCACGTAAATACATAATGCAGACAACCATGCACTAGATAGCCAACAATTAATAAATTCCAACAATAACCAAACACAATAACTGTCGATGCAAAAATATATTTAAATCTTAAAATTTATTTGGAAATACTTACAGCGGTTAAAACGCAAATCCTTTGAGCGAACGTCAATCCACAGCGTTCATAGCGGTCACTTGTACTTTAGGCTACAGTGTTTGGTTTGACATCAAAATTTAGGGAGATATTCTTTGGAAGGTCGGGAATCTCATGGAAGTTGTGGTGTGGCGGCACAACCACCGGAAGGTGTCGGATCGGGCTCCAAAAGGGTGGAAACCCATTTTCGGGTTTATGCTCATACATGAGAGGTGGGGCCACGGATGGAGGAGCTGAGCTAGGGGGTTAGTCGGCTGAGCAAGGGGGACTTTTGGTGGCGGTGGTGAGGCCTACGGTGGCCGGATGGTGGCGCGGCGAACAGGGGCGGAACCAGGATTTTGTATTTGGGGAGACGATTGATAAAATGTGTGCTATATATAAATTTTAAAAGGATATAATAGAAGTATCACATTTTTTCATTGTCAAACTCTCTAAATGTATTACTCTTCGAATTATCTACGTCCTTTTAAAAAAATCAATTTTTTTACTTGCTCATATTATTTTTTGATTTTAAAAAAATTATGGATCAAGAATAAATATAATTTTTTTTTAATAACTACTGATATACCGATGTTAGATTTTTAACGAAGTATATCTCATAATCATACAATCAAGTTAGAGTGAAACTATATAAGTAAGTATAATTAATTAATTTTGACAATCATATAAATTTATAACCATATTTTTTTTAGAATTAGACTGTTAAAGTAATTCTGAAACTAGGTGAGTTGAAATTTGAATTTCAATAAAGTTAAAAGTTATAATAAAATTATATATGTATTGACATTTGAGAAAATAATTTTAATGAAAATTTGGGGGGACAATTTTTAATTTTTTTATAATTTAAGGGATAATTTAATATTATATATATGTAAATATATATATGTAAATATATATATGTAAATATATATATATATATATATTTATATATTATAAATCAATTTTTTGAAGAATTTTGGTGGGGCTGTAGCCCCCCAACGTTACAAGTGGGTCCGCCCCTGGCAGCGAGGATGGTACCATTTAATGACCCATTTCAGGTGGAGGAGGAAGTGGCTGAGTTGGGTATTTTTGGGCTGTGGGTTATGCTCGCTGGAGTGAGGGGAGGCTGGTGATAGGTCGCCGGTGCCAAGGGGTGGCCGGCGATTGCCGGAAAACGCATAAAAAGCCAAGAACTCGTTTTCGGGTAGGGGCTGTGTAAGGGTGGTGGGGTGGCTGGAGATGACACCTCCGGTACCATTGGACTCGCCGGCATGTGGAGGTGAGGTTAAGCTGGGCGGTGTTGCCGGTGGGTGGCCGACGGCGGCCTTGGGTGGAGATGGGAGAATCGGCGAGAGAGAGGAGGCAGGGGCAGCTCGCGGGTCTGGGGCCGAAAATGAGGAGAAAAGAAAAAGGAAAGAAAAGAAAAGAAAAAGGAAAAGAGAAAAAGAAAAAAAGAAAAAGAAGAAAAATTAGGACTACTAGAAAAAGTACAGTAAATTAAATAAAAGCGGATTGAAAATACTACCATTCAATATCAATAAAATAAGATATTTAAAGTCCAAGAATAAACTAATTTAATTTAAAGAACAATTTAATTATAGAACACTAATTATTACTAAGAAAGCACATCAAATAAAATCACATAATACAATAAAGGAATTTAATTTCAATTATTAAAATAATTGCTTCATATTAAAATTAATAAGAAAAGTAACGTAACTCATTATTTAATTATAAGAACAACATAACACTAATATTAACTAATCAATAGATCAAATAAATATCTTAAACAAATAAAACACGACTAATAATATTATTAAAATAAATTAAAATAATCAACAACGAGAATAAAATAACGTGTAAAAATACACGTAAATTTGGGATCTCACAACCCTTAATACTAATTGCATTAGAGGTTGCTACCTTTTTCCAGGGTTCACTTTTAAGTGAAGATGAGGGTCCTTCCAAGGTTTTGAATACTTTGAAAGAAGCAAACAAGCTTCTTTCAGAAGATAAAAATGGGGTAACGGGAGGTAGTACTCCCCCTATCTGTTTTATGCCTCTTAAGGGAGTAGTAGGGTTTGACAAACTGATATAGAAAGGGTGGTCGGGGCGTGGAGCACGTACAAGGAATGTTCTCATCAATGGAACGACCACATCTATGTTGGAGGTGAAGAAACCTCTAATAGTCACTAGAACAATGGAAAGCGAAAATATAACTATTGAGGATGTTTGAGATTTGAATGCAAGATACTGCAGAGAGGAATTTTTTTTAAGTAAAAATATTATATATATATATATATATATATATTGGAGTAATCAAGTATATTAGATGTATACAAGAAAACACTTGCCTCATACTAGAAAGCTCTTAATGACCTAAAAAGCCTATGAAAAACTATCCAAAATACATCAAGCCTAAGTTAGAATAAGACACGCCTCCCTAACCCCAACCATTTGTTTCCCATAAGACTAATACTCCACCAGAAACTCTCTCTAAGAATACGTCTTCATAATGCCCTTCTTTTAATCTTCCTTTGACTTAAGCTACCGCCCTTAGCGTCCTAGTTTATTGTCCAAGAAAGACTCTTTTAACTCCCTAATTCTCTTAAAACTTGATTGGGTATCATGCGAGTGGCTTGCCTCAATTGTAGTGAGTAGTGCTTTAAATTAATCTTCACATTCTCCATGTGAGAGTCCCACGATATACTGAATCTTGTTAACCTTATGCAGAATCCAATCCGATGGTAAACCCACTATATTGTTTATTAAGGAAGAGAAACCAGGGAAACAACATTATCCTCAAACACAGTACCCAACTGCGTTCCTGACCTTAAATATTCTTCCTCACAAAGCACCAACGACAAACCCATAATTTCCTCCTTCCCATTTCTTATAAGGAGGAAATTATGGGTTTATTGTTGGTGTCCTGTGAGGACAAATGTTTAGGGTGGGGAGAGTAATTTGATACTGTGCCTGGCAATAATGTTGTTCCTTTGGCTTCTCTTCCTCTGACAAACAATATAATGGGTTCACCATCAGATTGAATGCTGCATAAGGTTAACAAGATTAACATATTGTGGACTTTCATATGGAGGATGTGAAGACCAATTTAATGCACTACTAAACTTCTATCGCTTGAAATCAAATCTAGTTCTAAGAAAAACAGGGAGTTAAAACATATTTCTTAGGCAATCAACTATGATGCTAAGAGAGGTAACTCAAGTCCAGAGAAGATGAAAGGGAGGGCATTATGAAGATGTCTTTGTAGAGGGAGCTTTAGGCCCCGTTTGGATTGAGAAACCATCTCATCTCATTGTTACAACTTTCTCAAAATCTCACACAAAATATAATAAACAATTCAATTTTTTTAATCTTAAAACAATAATAATATTAAAAAATAATATTCTAACAATATTTTATTCAACTTTTAACTTTCATCTAAAATAACAATCTCATCTTATCTAACTATCCAAATAGGACCTTAGTCTTAAGGGGGTTGGATCTAGGGAGATGTAGCTTGATGTATATTTTTGGATAGATTTCTAATTTTCATAGGCTTTTTGAGTCATTTAGGACTAGCTAGTATGTGTTATGTGTTTTCTTATATACATCTAGTGTATTTGGTTACTCATATTGATATATATATATATATATAATATTTTTACTTATAAAAAAAAACATTCTTTAATCTAAAGCATGTTTGTTTGCCTGCATGTGTTTTGGTCTTCTAATTGTATGGGAGATCCTCTGTGCAGTTTCTATTGTTGAGCTGTTATTATATTGGTATCTTTTTTCGCAGGTTAGAGTCAAACTTGGAGAAAGTGCTTTTGCATTCTACACTACTGAAAATCGAAGTTCAGCTCCAATAACTAGTGTTTCTACCTATAACGTCACCCCTGTGAAGGTACTGATAAGTGATAAATATTATCTAGTATTTGTTGAAATCAAGCATGCATAGGTAGTTAAGCTTCCAGAGGGGGGAGTAGGGAACCGTTTCCCCATTTTTCTATGCTTTTGTATTCTTCTCGTATTCTTAAGGTAGTTCAGCTTACAGAGTTACAGTCTTCAAAGAAAACTGAAAGAATTAGGAAAGTGGGGCACTTGTACTTTGAATAAGGCCTCAAATGTTTTGTTGTTTCTAAGAAGATGACTCAGATTATTTTGTTGGTGTTGGATTTTGATTGGCCTTTTGGTGGCCCTAAAGAGGATCCCCAGGCATTCCTTTGTGTTTTAAAATCTGCAGGAGGGAAAATGATGCTCTTTTTTCCCCTTCCTCTTTTTAGGCTACAGTTTACTTTAACAAAATACAATGTTTTTGCTTTGAGGAGCAGCGTCTTCTTCCTAGGGAGAAGATTGACATGCCTGTAAGTACTGTTTTTCATATTTGAAGTGATTTCATCACAAAAGCTGTTTATGATTTAACATTACTCTAGTATAAGTGATTGTGTCACTTATATTTATAAAAAATGCAGGTATTCTTTTTATATTGATCTTGAGTTCGAAACATATTCCAAAATGGATGGCATCAATAACTTAATCTTATCATATACATTTATCAAGGTCTCTTGAGGAATGAAAGGTAACCTGCTATTGCAGCTTTGCAAGTTCCCTAAGAACATCTAATTAAGGGAATGAAATTTTGTATTAAAAGAGGAAGATTGCGAACAAACATTGTTAATGTAGATTTTGTTGATTTGGATTAGTGTTAAAGTATTTGAATTCTAGTGGGATAAGATTTCATCTTATCTCTAAAACTGTAATTTTGGATCATTGAGTTTGAATTCAAATAGGATAAGCCTTTATCTTATCATTAAAGTTTTGATCTTTGAATAAATGTAATTTAAACTATGGGATTTATTAAGTCTATTTAGGAGTCTAGGGAGTCTGTTAAAAAGGTTGAAAAGTTGAATTTCGAGATCTGGAACGATAAAATCAGAAAGCAAATTCGAAATTCAAATTGCAGCAGTAAATCTGGAAGCCTGTTAACAACCTGTCAGCAAATGGATTCTAATGAAAGATGACCTGTTAGCATACGCATTTCAGCAGCACTTTTTTTATTGTCTATTTAAATCAAGTCATATTGTAACCCTAGTAAGAGTTTTCGGCCATAGCACATATCTAGAAATATTTGAAAACCGTTTGAGAGGAAAATTATTAGATAAAATTTCTTGTGATTTTTATACACTTGCGAGTGTGATCTTGCTCAAGGTTTGAGAAGATCGTTGATTGATATACGTGATCAACCATTGGGGGTTCAAATAGGAGAGGCATAGATTGAAGATCGCCATAAGTTTTGGCTGCTACCGCGGTAAATATAAACGGGTCATTTGTCCGGTCAAGTAATGGAGTCAATTGATAAAGATTTGTAATTGAATAGCTTACTTGTAAACTGATTTTCAATCAATAAAATTAACTTTCCTGAGTTTGGTTGTCTCGTAGGGTTTTACCTTTGAAGAGTTCTTCAAAGGATTTTACTTCATAACCAATTAATGTGTTACGTTTAGTAATTTATTTATTTCTTATTTCTGAATATTCACACGATTGACATCTAACAAATTTGGTTGCGAAAATTGCTAGATATATTCGACTATACAGGGGTACAAAGGGATTTTCAATTGGCATTAGAGCGTGGTTCACTCATTCGAGTGTGATTCGTGCCCTTGTATGGTCATGACGTCATTACATATGCCATCATATTTCGATTGTGAAAACTATACGTATTGAAAAGTACGTATGAGAGCATTCCTAAAATCATTGGATGAACGAGTATAGCATGCTGTTGAAAAAGGCTGGAAAAAACCCAAGACTGATATCAAAGCTTGGTCAAAAGAAGAGCTTAGCAATTGCAATTTTAATAGCAAAGGATTGAACGCCATCTTCATGACGATATCTCAAGAAAAGTTCAAAAGGATCTCTATGTATGAGATAGCTAAGGAGGCATGGGACATATTAGAAGTCATATATGAGGGAATGAAGATTGTGAAGAAATCTAAATTACAATTGCTAACATCTAGATTTGAAAAAATTAAAATGCTTGAAGATGAATGTTTTAATGATTTTTATGCTAAACTGAACGATCTTGTAAATTCCAGATTTAATCTTAGAGAGAAGGTTGAAAACTCAAGAGTCATAAGGAAGATCTTGAAGTTACTACTCGAGAGATTTTGACCTAAAGTCACAACCATTGAGGAAATCAAAGACTTGGATACAGTCAAAGTTGAAGAGCCGGTCAGATCCTTACAAACGTATGAATTCTCTCTTCCTCAAAAGAGAAAAGGTAAATCTATTATTTTGAAAATTGTGAAAGAAGAGCATGAGGATGTATGTGGTGATGAGAATTTAAATGATGAGGATATAGCTCTTATTACTAGGAAATTCAAAAAAATTATGTTTAAGAAAAAGGCTAATGAAAAACAAATGAAAGTAAAAAAATTTCCAGCAAAGAAAAATGAAATAGAGAATTGGAATAAAGAAAAAATTGAAAAAAATGAGAAGGTAAAATGTTATGAATGCTTAGGTTATGGTCATATTAGAAGTGAGTGTCCTAACTTCAAGAGAAATAAAGGAAAAACATCAAATGTGTCTTCTAGTAATACTTCGAATTCTGAAAATGAAAACTCATATTCGGATAATGAAAAATCTTTTATGGCTTTTTCTACTATTGTGAATGACTTGGCTGAAAATTCATTAACAAAATTTGAAAGTAGTTGTACTTCTAGTGATTCGGACATTGTTCTAGTTGATGCCGACCAAAAAATGTGTGTTCAAAATATCTATAATAAAGTGTGCAAAAAGATAGTCAAGCTAAAAAAACTCACTAAAAAGCCATATAAAAGCATTACAGCAGTAAAAAATGAGAAAAATAATTTAGTTAAAACTTTAAAAGTTTCTGAGGTTGAAGTATCAAGACTAAAAGATCAAGAGGTTGCACTAGAACAAAACTTGAACAATTTTCAAGAGTGTGAACAAAATTCAGCAACCCAAAAATTAAATGAAATGTTAAGGTTTCAAAAACCAAACAATGATAGGACGGATTTAGGATATGTGGTTTCTAAAGGGAAAAGAAAACAAATATCATCATCCACTGCGTCGAGCTCCAAAGGTATTGTGTTTGTAAAATAAAGTTAAAAGAAGAATCACAATAATCCTCCCATGCCGAAAGCTAACCATTCAAGAGACTTGCACAAAAATATAGCCTCGAGCATGATGAAGAAAGGTAGGTATGTAGGTAAGTTTACTCCTACTTGTCATAATTGTGGAGTTGTTGGGCATATAAGACCACATTGCACTAATGTGTCTCAAGTGTAGGAAATCAAATCTGGAAAAAGTCCAAAAATGAGTGGAAAAAGCCTACAAAATCAAGTTGATGAGATAAGCCAACAAATTAATTTTGTAAGTCGTGAACTTGGTGAATTGCTAAGGCTATGCATTCAAAATAATGGAAAGGACAAGTCAAATCTCAAGGCAAATTGAGTAGTCAAAAAGGATGTCGTGTATATTAGTTTATAGGATCACATGCATATTCTTGTTTTCTTGCATATCGTTAGTTTAAGACGTGCATTTTTTTTTATGTTTATATTTTTTTTTTTTAAAGGAAGAAGAAAAAAGAAAATGCCTATTTTTTTGGCTGGTTTATATTGGTCTGGTTTTTTTTTTTTTTAATATAAAAAAATGTGTTTTTTGGCCCAATGATGTAGAGTGCATGACTGATGATGTATTGAAATTCTTGAACATGTTGATACTCACTTAATAAATTTTGAAACTCATGCATTTCTTCTTTATTAAGCATCCCACCTTGTGCATTCTAACCTTATGGGTCATCACAATAAATGTTCACTCTTAATGCACTATGAAAAACTTGTGTAGATGCACTTTTGTTTGATAAAAAAAAAGGCTGGATGAGTCTATTGAGATGCTCATCATAGAGGGAATCTAAACCTTAAATTGACTAATACTAGTTGAACCTAGTACAACTATTAAAAAGATCTCCCCTTACCAAACATCACTTATTGATCCATATAGAAAAAGTCGATGTAAAATTTATTGCAGAAAAAGACTCACACCCCATACCGATCTAACATATGAAGTTTTTATACAAAAAATCATTACTCCAATTATTGCGGAAAAAGATGAGCAATAAAAATGAATCAAAAATGGGTTATGCAAGTAAAGTGTTTGGATGAGACATTTATGTATCTAGGCCCTAACATAAAATTTGCCTTAAGGTGAGTGACAACCTCTTGAGAACATTTTTTAAAAGAAAATTCCTATTAAAAATGATGATTAAAAGAAAAATGCATTTATGGAAAAAATATATATAAAGAATAAAATCATCAAGAAAAAGTTGCTACATTTCATAAGTTGCTCACTCACACACTCATATGAACTTTGACTTTGATGATTTTATGAGAAATGAAAATTCATTGTGGGTATCAAAGTTTTGAATATCGTACCTGTGAGCGTACCGATTAAGGCACTAGAACGAAATATTTCAGTTCCAGTACCGTTTCGTGTTTCAGAATAGTTTATATAAAAAAAAATTATATATAAATTATATTTCAAAATATATGTATTTATATGAATAATTATATATATAAATATATATGTATGTAATTAGTCTAGTATGAATTAAGGTAAAAAAAAATAGCAAAAAATGAAAAAAATTTGGTATGGCCGTTACCGGCCGAAATAGTAGTCGGTACGACCAGTATTTTGACCGAAACAAAACACTATAATTTATATCGGAGAGCCGGCCGGTATGGCATATTTCGGCCGTATCGACCGGTATGGTACGAAATTACAAAAGTGGTGGGTATTGCAATTAAGAGGATGTATGGTTTTAAATTTATTTTATGAGTAACACTTTGATTAAACTGAGATGCATATATTTATGTTACTTGCCCCATTGCCGTTGTTTTTTTTTTTTAAATCTACTTATAAATATTTTTTTTGGTAATTTATTTTTGGACCAATTTATTTAAAAAAAAAATTGGGTCAATTTTTGGTTTTAGTGCATGTGAGGCATTGTTTTAGGGCTTCTTAAGGTTCATGTAAAGTGGCTATTTACTAGTGGGACACAAAGAGGGTGCTCTTGATGAGTTTATATTGTGTTTAAGTCCCCGGAGGACACTATTTGGGTACTTCAAGTAAGTCAAGTTGTTTCACATTGGGTCCTAATAGGCATATGTCATGCACAACATTTAACTTAGATGACATATGTCATTTGAAGCACCATGAGATAGCACCCCGATAACCCCATCCCGCAATATTACCTCTTACTTATTCTCATGGCACCATTCCACATCCCGCTCTAGTCACAATATATTTTGCAATCTCACTTGGTTTCTCTGTGATTTCACCTGAGCCTACTCATCTTTGTCTATCTTTTGACATTGCGGTAAGTATCCTTAACTCAAATCAGCATCTTTCCATTTCTAGGTTTCGGTCTATACATGCATGAAATGAGTAGCGATATTTGTGGAAATTGAGTAAGTTGGGATTGAATCTTGGTTTGGATGAGTTGGTTGTTATATATTGAGTGATTTGGTAGTGATTTGTGAATGCATTAAGGTTGAATATCATGGGTTTCAAAATTTTACACTTCAGGTTATTCACATTGCACATAAATGGTTGATAAATTGCCTAAGCCAATTTCTCGTGCTTATTTGCCACTTGCTTGATCTTTGTTTCAAGTCCATATACTCTGACTATCTGCTTGTGAGATGTACATGTAAATATTTTCTCAATGCCAAAGCATATTGCTTATTTTTTTAATATTTTTTTACATGCTTCATTCTCAAGTTCTCCTATGAAACTAACTTGTATTTGTTTTCTCAAATCCAGATGTTTTGTCACCAATCAGCTAAAGGGAGAGATTATTAATGCAGATTTTGTTGGCTTGGATTAGTATTAAAGTATTTGAATTCAAATAGGATAAGATTTCATCTTATCTCTAAAGCTGTAATTTTGGATAATTGAGTTTGAGTTCAAATAGGATAAGACTTTATTTTATCATTAAAGTTTTGATTTTTGAATGAATATAATTTAAATTATGAGATTTATCCATAATATTTTAAGTCCATTTAGGAGTCTAGGGAGTCTGTTAAAGAGGTTGAAAAGTTGAATTTCGAGATCTGAAATGATAAAATTAGAAAGCAAATTCAAAATTCAAATTACAGTAGTAAATTCGAAAGTCTTTTAATAACCTGTCAGCAGACGGGTTCTGATGAAAGATGACCTGTCAACAGATGCATTTTAGCAGCACTTTTTCGATTGTCTATTTAAATCAAGTCATATTGTAACTCAAGTAAGGATTTTCGGCTCGAGCACATATCTAGAGATATTTGAGAACCGTTTGAGAATAAAATTAGTAGAGAAATTTTCTTGTGATTTTTATACATTTGTGAGTGTAATCTTGCTCAAGATTTGAGAAGATCGTTGATTGATGTACGTGATCAACCACTGGAGGTTCAAATAAGAAAGACATAGATTGAAAATCGCCGGAGGTTCTGGTTTCTACTATGGTAGGGATAAACAGGTCGTTTGTTCGGTCAAGTAAGAGAATCAATTGACAAATGTTTTGTAATTGAATTACTTACTTATAAACTGATTTTTAATCAATAAAATTGACTTTCCTGTATTTGGTTACCCCGTAAGATTTTAAATTTGAAGAACTCTTCAAAGAGTTTCCCTTTGTAATCAATTAGTGTGTTATGCTTAGTAATTTATTTATTGCATATTTCTAAATATTTACACGATTGACATCTAACAAATTTGATTGTGAAAATTGTTAGATATATTCAACTAAACAATGGTACAAAGAAAATTTCAAACATAACAAATATCATTTTTTATCATATAATTATTTAGTGGTCATCTTATTTTCTACATTTTGTGAGCTCTATCTGATTATCTATGTTTCTTGTTCCACATTCAGTGCAAACCGACATTAAATTTTCACGTATTCATGGTATAATATAATGCTTTCAGTTATTTCTTCCAAGTTCTTTGAGCTTTTAAAACCTGTACAAAGATCCCATTAAGTTCTTTCCAGAATTTTGAGGGTCTCAAGTGAAAAAAAGATGTACACACAAAGTGAGTTTTCTAGTATTTATTGAATATTTAATTTTATTTGAAAAATTCATGTGAGCAATATAATTTTAATAGATGTCGTAGCATTCCATTCATTCCATGTGGTTTATGATCTTTGTCCCATTTGAGATCTTTAATTTCAAACAAAACTAATTTAGGGTTTTTTTTTTTTATCAAAGTGCTGCATTCAATACAAAATCATATGAAAGATCGTTGCCACCAAGTCAGAAAGGTAATGACAATTGACCAATATTAGAACAAAGTGGTAGATGACCTCAGTGTTGTCAGACGTTATACAACTCTTTCCACTTCTGGTAGGACTTGGGAATCTGATATCATACCGATCGGGTGGCGCCCAACCGTAAAGGGTAATTAAGGTCCCGTTTGATTAAGGTCTCGTTTGATAGTGAGATGGGATGAAATAAGATGGTTTAATATAAAAATTAAAAGTTAAACAAAATATTGATAGAATATTATTTTTAATATTATTATTATTTTAAAATTAAAAAAAATGATTGAATTGAAATTTAAAAAAATTGAATTATTTATTGTATTTTATATAAGAATTTTAAAAAATTATAATGATAAGATAAGATGAGATGAAGAAATTTTTGAATGCAAATGATCACGACCAAATACAAAATTTGGAGTTCGAAAGTAATTACCCGTAAAAATTGGCTATGGGTTTGCGTGATAGACCATTTTTTACGTTTTTCTCAGTCTCAACATGAGTGCGCTGTTCATGAAAATTATTGCCCAGGAAAAAAGAAACACAACAATTTATTGAACCTGGTTGTGGAAATCTCATCCTACCAAAAAAACTAATAATAATAAGTTCAACAACGTTGCAAAACGAAGCATGCATGCATGCAGCAAAGATAATGCATGTGATTGAGGAACAGCTGGCTAATCTCCAACCATCTACCAAATTGCTTCCTGCATATATATCGAGTAAAAGTTTCCATTTTCTCTTGTTGATTATTGTAGGATTTGAACCATAACATTCACAGCTTCATGATGAAATCAACAAAGCTTCTTCAAATGCTAGAGAATTTCTATCACAATTTGGTAGAACGCAGTCCACCAGAAGTGGTGGTTTGTCCATCCTCTCCTGTTTAGTACAATTGTCTATTCAGCTTTCTCGATGGGGGAGAGAGAGAGAGAGAGAGGCAATGTCTTGTTATATTCTTCTTTTGGGGACTAATCAAACTGTCTAATTTCAAAAAACTTAAATCACAAGCACTGAATCATTAGTAGGTTAATCTTGGAATCATGACCTAACTTACTGATCTCTGACATGCCGCTTACCCCCAAATCGTACTTTTAAAAAAGAAAAAATTAAATTAAATTAAATTTTCTTACTCCTTAATTTGGGGTTCCTCCAAAAAGCAATCAAAACTTTGTTTTCTGCCATTGTTAGATAATGTCTGCCTTTGTTAGATAACGGCTTCAAGAAGAAATAGTTGAAAATGGGTGGTTAACAACCAGTACTGCTAATCTTTTACCCATTTTTTAACTGTGGTACTTATCAGTAGGAGAGACAGTGTCCTGATTATACAGCATGTAACGTTACTAATGAGTCGATCAGACATCCCATCCAACTTGTTTTCTGTAATTATTAATGTTGTTACTTGTACTAATGTGTTCCCAACTATTATTATCATAAAATCATGTCACGTCTGACTTTTTTGGTTTCTAATTACGAGTCTTTTTGGTGAGCAATAATTCATAGGTTTCATTGAGATTTAGAGATGATATGAAATGAGATGAATTTATTTTATTTTTTAATATTATTATTATTTTAAAATTTAAAAAATATATATTAAAATTTAAAAAATATGTAATGAAATTTAAAAAAAATGTATAGAAATTTGTATTTTGTATAAAAAAAATTATAAAAATATAATAAAAAAATAATAATGAATTGAGGTGAGTTGCGAATACAAATTAACCCTTAGTCTACGACTTTTATGTACAAAATTAAACGTATTTTATTTCTGCATATGAAACTTTAAATGTACAGTGCTTCCCTTGATTCCAAGTAACAGATTTCACACAGAATAAAAGCATTGAAATGAAAGGTTCTGCCTGCAGTTTGTTCTTGAGCTATATATGTCCGGAAATCTTAAAGGATCCTAGTACGCAAGAGTAATGCTAGTTACAAATTTTAAATATACAAGTCTCATATAAATATTTTGTGAAAATGGGGATTCCACTAATAAAAAATATAATAGGTTATTTTACTCCTTTTTTAAGTAGAGATTACCTTGTTACAAAACTTTGTACGTATGAGATTTATCTATTTAGAACTTTACAAATTATTTCAAATCATGTGTTGTCCTCGCATATTTTTGTTTCGATTATCGTACATCAGGTGTCAGTCTGCTGAGATGATCACCAGCTATTGAAAAGCCCCCGTGTCTCAAAAAGAAAAAAATTAATTAGAATTTAAGTCTTTGATTAACTAATAGAAACCTGGGATTATGCCGTTGATTAAAGCCAAGAGGAGATTGGAAAGATCAACTCATTATGCCATGAAAAATATATGGATGAGAGGGAGGTTTAATCAGAAAGTTTGGTGCAAGAAAGCATGCAAATTTGTAGGCATGCTGGTGATGTAGCAACAGAAAAGAAACAGTACTGAAGACAGTTACCAACCTCCATCCCATTAAGTTTCCCACCCTTTATATAGTCTCCTCAGTTCAGTAACGATTCAAACCATCAGAAGACTAGATCTTAACATGGAGAAGACACACACCAAGTCCGCACTAAAGGTTGCCATGTTTCTTCTTCCAGCTTTATAGTTTGTTAATTTCTCTTCTCTATTAATGCTATAATTAGTACACTCATGTTTCAGTCCTAATTAATTAATACATTTTTTTTTCTCATTTTCCTCGAAAGTTTGTGAAGGCAAGTACACAATCTGCAGTCTCGTGGAGCTCTAGTTCCAGTAATAGAAGCATGGTGAGATACATATATATGTTCCAACTCAAACACAGGTTTACAAAGTGATGATCAGATGATCAATGAGAAATGCTAATTAAGTAGTAACTACTACTTTTTAAAAAGTCGCTGTCAATTGGTAAAATTAAGAAGAAATTAACGTACATTACAAGAGCAGGGGAAAAGAGACTAATAGAAGAATAACGTACGGTGTATTAGCCGGAAAAAAAATAAAAAATAAAAAAATATTATTAATTTTAGTACTTTGGATATGGATATTGCGCCACAAAGGTCGAGAAAATTACCTGTAGGTCCCCTCCCCCCTCCCCTTTTCTATCTATCACATTAAATATATTGCTTCACGTATCATATATTTGGTCATTCTTTATTTGTTATGTGATTGGTTTGGAGGCCCTAGATAGCTATGTGCATGATTGCGACTAAAGTATGTATATTGATGATCTGCTTTACAGACAAAAGACGAACTCAAAGACCGGCTCTTCGACAAATCTAAGGTAAATGTATTGATCAACTCCAGTTATATATCTTCTCTCTCTCTCTCTAAACTGTACTGAGAGTCTGAGACTCGATGCATATCATGTACATTATATCCATGATCTGATCTAGGCTTCTCAAAAGCCTTTTCCAAAAGAGAACACCAAGCCACAAGAAATCAAACTTCATACCCAAGAAAGAGCCGTCAAACGCGCAATGTTTAACTACGAGGTGAGCCGATGAATGAGCAGCTAGCAGCTTGTTTTGTGTCTAATTCGCTTATTTTGATCATTTCAACAAATTGAGACCCACTTTTTCAAAGTTTTTCTTTAAGCGAGTTGATATATACATGCAGGTAGCAACCAAGTTGTATATCATAGAGCAACAGAAAAGACGGGCTGAGAAGTTGCAGAAGGTATATAAATATATTGAAAACGTTAATTTATATGTAATATCGTAGTTGATGAAGAGCATGCAGACTGATCCAAGAGATCATGCTGATCATTATGATGATGCAGATGATAGAAGAGGAAGAGATTCGTTTGCTAAGAAAGGAGATGATTCCAAGAGCTCAATTGATGCCTTTTTTCGACAGACCCTTCTTCCCACGAAGGTACGTAAACTACTAAACTGATGATCCTCGTGTCCCTCCCCAATATGATGTACTTCTTAGCCCTATCGGATGAGGAAATTCCTGATAAATTTATAGCAGATGTTTTATTTTGTAGATCAAACAGGCCCTTGACAGTTCCAAGAGAGCCAGGTTTCCGCATGATGAGCAGCAACTCATGCGGAAGTCGCATGTTTTGCAGTGGAATCTACGACTTTGGAGGGAGTCAAGGTCTGAAGCCCATCAAATAATAAAATTACCGTACGTGGCTACAAAAATTAAGAAGTTTCTCAAAAGTACAGTACTATTTCCTGATGCATATGATGGTAATTCGTGCATGCCTGCTGTACAACGTACGTACGTAGACGTACGGCCTCATGATAACAAACTTCGCATGCGCTGTAATTGGGAAATGGTAGATTGATCGATCATCCATAGAGATCACCAGCTGGCTACTAGCACTCGTGATGAGATTGATTTTCCTATAGCTAGTTCATGTTTTTTCTTTTGGGTTTCTATTATCTTCTTTTTTGGGTGTTGCGCTAGGGAATCGACTCGTAGGAGAGTGCTGTTTTCTAAGCTAGAACGAGTAAAATAAAGTGAATTGCATGTGTTTTCTCGGCCTGTAATCTGATCTCTATCACTCCCTCCATTATAAGCCTCATGATCATGATCAGTTCTGTAATTTGCTAATTACTTGCTTCTTTCGTTAAACTACGAGTTCACGATTCCATGCATGCATGCGGTACTTATAGAATCGTTAGATATTATAATAATATAATTTTTTAATGGGAGAAAAATAAAATTAATCTACGAAAATTTTAAATTAAATGTAAACTTTGAAGTCAGAACATTAACTGGATGTGAATTGAAACAACCAAAATTTTTAAATTAAATGTAATCTTTCAAATAATAATACATGCATGCATGCAAGCTAGCTATCACTACAAAAAAATTGTTTATTTGTAGTCAATTAATTCTAATCAATTAATTATTTACAGTTAAAATTAATCGTAAATAATCATTTGATTACAATTAAAGAATCATAAAAACTTATTTTTCTTATAGTGTATCGTGCATATTAATGATACAATAGGATGATAATCATATGATATACTCCAATCAGTCTTGTTGGCAACACAAATCCCCTTTAAATTTGAAGGGATCAGTTTCAACATTGTAGAAAGCTTTTTTTTTTAATCTCCATAAAAAAAATATGTAGTATTACAAAAACTTTTCAAGATTTTATTGCACTAAAAACTGTTGGAAATATTTTTAAAATAATTAACTATATATTATATTTATTAGTAATAATATTTTGGGATTGGTTTTAGAAGTTGTGAATTATATATTTTACAAAGAGAGAATTAATTAAGAAAAAATCACTATAAGAAAAACGAGTATCCCGTGATAGGTTATTTGAGATGAAGATGATTATTTGCTGCAAAAATAGACTCATTTCAGTAGCGAATAATTATTTTGACAATAAATAATTGACCACAAATAAGTAATTTTCTTATAATAAATTATAAGTAATAGTTTATGTTTATAATAAATTGGGTTTATATATATACACTAGGGAGGAGCAACGTACAAAGTACATTTTCCTAATTTAATATAGCAGTTTTCTTTAAGAAATGATATGATTTTTATAAATAAATAAATTTCGATCAATAATATAGTGCATAAAGGAAAGAAAATGTAAATCCTAACAAATATTTGACGGATAATAAAAGAAAAACATCTTAACAATGAAATAATTATATAAAAGTAAATCATAAACTATGTGAAGTGATGAAAGATAACTATTTAATAATTATTATGATTTTATTTATAAAATATTATTATTTGAATTTAATGTTTCATAATAAATTTATTAAAAAATAAATAATATTTTATTCAAATAATTATATTTACAAATGTAGTTGACAAATAGATTTAAACTTAATTATTTTACATTTTTCTTTAAATATATATAAAATGAATAGAAATTTTAAATCATATTTATATAATATAAATTATAATTTATATAAGATAATATTATATTATAATTTCTAACATGAAGTAGGTTTAGTAATGTTATAATATTATATTATAATTTACATGTTATATAATTTCTTACAAATAAAATATTAGTAATTTATAATTTGTATATTATATAAATTATATAATTTATACTGTTTAACGTACAAAACACGTTAATTATTTGTTAAATAGTTACTTATTATAATATAATAGATATATGTGTGTATTTCCTCTTTTTGTAATATATCTAATATTTTAGGATGGTATATAAAACTTGGTAATAAATCTAGTCATGAGCTTTACTTTACTAAATTTGTAATAACTAATTCATGAAATTAGGATCAACTCGTCTGAAAAGAAGTTTTGTACTTTTGTTAATTTGTATTTTTTATTTTTTGGAAGAACCCTAGATATTAATGCAAACTTTTGAAATTTTGTTTTTCATCAAAAGAAAATAAATATTATATATATAGTTCCCTTATAAAACAAATATGATTTAATTTCAAACCAAGAAGATAAGAATTTTAAAGTATTTGAGTTGAGATTCAATTTCAATTTAGAAGTCTAAAATAGAGGATAATTTCTAAAAAGTTTGAATTATAATAGTTTGGATAATGACTATGTAGTAAAACATCTAATTTAAAGAATATAATTATCAGTTTCAAATCGAGAATTAACATCACTTTAAAAATAATAAAAGTAATAATAATAATAATAATAATGAGAAAAAATATTTACAATAATATAGTTTATGATTCTCAACATATTTATTTATAATAATGCATATGATTTGAGTTCTTACAAGTCGTTTAAGCTTAAATTAAGATATAATATGAATTTTTTTTTCACTTTATGGAAACATATAAGAATGATATTAATGCATATGATTCTCCAGATATTTACTTTAGTCATACCATGATTCTTACTATACAAATAATCTTGTATGACTAAAATGTAGGGATATGATTAATTAAAAATTAAGTAGACTAAATTATGGGGATATGACTAAAATGTAGGGAATAGCAACATATATTATATGATTGAGACAAATATGTTAAATTTATATGTTAAGTGGCCGTTACATTTAATGAAAAAAATAACAAAAGTTAACGAAAAATTTAAAAAAAATCCGTTAAATAATCATTAGATAGTTACTTATTATATTTATATATAGTATTGCTCATGTTCTCCTGCTTTTTTTGATACAATTTGTATTTTTTTTTTCTTTCATCGATTATTATGGCTTATGATCATTTGTTGTGGTAGATCAAAACATAAGTTTTCCATAAAATCCTCATAATACTACAAAAATTCAGGAGAATACGAGATATGGTTTTTATTGAAAACTCTCCCTCAATAGTTTTTAATTATATCTATTGATTTTAAATTAATATATAATATTTTAAATTTTGAAATGATATTTTAGATAAAATAAGTGGCTATTAAATTTAACGATTACTTAACGAAAAAATGAAAAAATTCATTAAATGATCGTTAGATAACCACTTATTATAATAGAATAAATGTATAAGCTATTCACTCGCTTAGTGGTATTGGGTTCGAATCACTCTCATGACAAGATGGGTTTTTATTAATTTATGGAGAGCACATAGACCATGGCGTGAAGCCCAGCATGCACAAAGCGCTGCAATCCATGAAAGGCACTAACGCCTGAAGCAAAAGGCATATAAGCACTCTTGGAAATAAAATGTCAAAAATCACACTTGTTGGGTTTCAAATCCGTGTGAGATGGATGCATAGGAAGCAAGGTAACCATTGGACTATAAGTCCAATCTTTGTGTCAATTGGTAACATGAATAATTAATATACATGTTTGGATCATATTTAGAAAATCTTTTCATTCACTTCTTTTAATTCTTTATAAATAGATCCATTGACCTATGAATTTAAGGATGAAGAAGGCAATTCCTAAATTTTCTCTTTCTCCTAAAAACTTTCATTGCTTCAAAACTTATAATTAAGATTTGTTCATCCTGCAAAAAAAAGACTTCTAATTTTCTGATTGAATATTAAAATGTGAGAATATTCAGAGTCTAACTTCATGCTTGCATAACGTATTTAGACAAACAAATTTGTTCTAGATATTTTTTTATATTTTAGAGACAAATTTGCTTGTAACTTACTCACTCGTGTGCATACTATTATTGATGGGAGTGAATATTATTTTAACAAAAGCGACGTTATAACGCGTTTTGAAACAAATTTTTGTATCACTCTTTTTCGTTTTGCAGCCCTTTTTGAGCCAACAATAATCCATCCCAAACAATAAATATTAATAATAAAATATAGAAAATGAACATACATCTTATATAAGTTGTGGTCATTCGATGGTGGTCATCAAAAGTCACCTCAAAGATGATCAAGATCATTGAGTTGCCCACATCCATGGCATCCCACAATGATAGCTACTGAAGGTTAGCAGTTAAGTTTTTCCTTTTATGAATTCTGTTACATACAATCAATTTTACATATATTTTGCATACTCTATTAATGTTATTAATTAAAATAATTATTTTATATTAAAATGTGATGCATCCATGTTGAGGAATAAATCTTACCTTGCATGTGGACAAGATCTTGTACATGTCTATTTATCTATATAAAAGTTGAGTCACTTAATCTGATGTGGCACTCAAACCATAAAACGCATTTAAAATTTTGTTACGGAAGCATGATGTTATTCTACAGAGTTACATTGGTTAAAAAATTCACATGGTTAATCATAGAAACTCGGTTATGAAGCCACTTTGCGACACATTATCATAGAAATCAGCCAATTCGAGACACGTTATCAACTTGTGACAAAGTGCTTTACATTATCACAGAAACCAATCATCAGTTTGTTTTACATGGTGCATGACACATTAACACAGAAACTGGTTAACAAAGAAAACAAACCGTTTAGCCCAAACGAAAAGTCCGAATAAAAAGAAGCCGCTTACCCCCAAACGGTTTCAATCGGTGACTTTCTTTCTATTTTAAATGTCAACACTTACAAGGATCGAATTTCTTCTGCTCTCAAACACCTTGGCCAGATTCTCCCATCCAAATCTCTTGAACAAGAACCACAAAAGGTTATTTCTAAACAGACATAAGGAAGAACTGACATCCACACTGACAATGATAAAAAAATGTTCGCATAACTAACATGTGTTTTCACGACAAGGCTTCAATGTTTGGCGATTTGATACGGTGGAAGAATCTTATCCAATTTCTTATGAATATGATAGACGATTTGAGAGAGAGAAGTAAGAAATAAAGAGATCCCATTGTCAAAATCTCAAGAGGTAAAAAACTATTTGTTTCCCATTCCATTTTTATTTTTTATTTTTATAGTTTGGATGTCTTTATATCAGTGTCTGGCCCATATCTATTCACGCCGAGATGGAATTGCTTCACCTTTGTTTAAATCATAAGAAAGAAATTAGGTCAACAACTGCCAAACAATAAGTAATTATCAATTGTGCAAATCAAATATACTTTATTTGTGTTTTTACATTTCCATGGCTTGAATTATGAATTATGGATGCCCACTTTTGAGTTATTTCTCGAAATCTAGTTATATGTTTGCGGCTTGAATGTTCAGGTCAAACATGGACTCTATTTTGGATGCCTCCATCGTTCCAGCCATGGTGCTAGTCCCATCGTGCTTCGTATGGAAACATGGAGGCAACAATGTGTGTCTATGTGGCTCTTTCACATAGTGAGTTCTCTCAAAATTTCCATTTTAATTTCACTTTTTATTGCTATCTAGAAATCTTTTAATTTGATTTTTTAGAATGCTGTTTAGATTAGTTTTTAGTTAATGAAGAATATTTTGTTTTAGTTAACGGATTTTTTTTTTTAAATTGTTTTGGAGAAGGTGGTATCTACTCATAACAATGTTGTCTGTGGAGGGTTGCGACTTGTGACAATGTGTTTCAAATTGTTTATGGCTTAACACTGGGATATCAGCAGGTCAGTTGGAGGTTTTGAATTTAAAATAATAGTTTGAGCAATTAATTCCAGTGAAGCAGAAGAAGCAGTGGAATTAAAAGGTTGCTTAACTGAAGATTAATCTCATTATCTTTTGGCATTTTGGAAGCCTAGTACGTTAACATGAGAAATCTCGATGTGGTATTTTTTTGTGTAGAGGTTCCTCTCAGATACGAGCCCTTTAATCTGTGCTTATGGAGGTATCTGTTTCGATGCGAGGTCTAACATGTCATCAGAATGGGGCTAAACCCCATTGGGGGCAATGAAGGTTTTTGAGGTTTAAAGGGCCACGTAACACATTCATTTCTGGATTTTAATAACAATTCAATTGGAATGTCTGAACTGAGTATTTCTCTATTTTTCTTCTCCTTTTGTATGTTATATATTACATCGATTTTCTTCTTTTCGGGTGATAGATGTGGTTTTGATGTTATATATATATGTACCTAGATTTCGATTTGATAATTGATACACTATTTTTGTAATGCAGGTTGTTCGATAATTGTAGCGGTCTAATTCAATTTCTCTCTCTCTCTCTCTCTCTCTCTCTCTCTCTCTCTCTCTCTCTCACACACACACACACATAGAGTCTCCCTGCATTAATTATCATATATTTTTGTTACTCTACTTTGATAGATGTTTCCTTCTTTAATATGGTGACAAATTTCTTGAATTGCTTTAAATATTGAAATTTATATCACAAAAGGTGTCTGTAATATGATAAGATTCATATTTTCTTCCATTGTCATTCTAGCATATTATCATTGTTTAATGTAATGGATATGATCATTCAGAGTTGGGTCTTTAAAAATGTATGGGAAGAGTAGTCATGAGCTGTGGATAAAAGGATAACGAATGCAAGCATTATCTAAACTTGTTGTAGCTGTCACTGTCAGTAAGTTATTTTGGATTCGAAATTTGCAGGCATTAGTTTTGTTTTGCGTGATTTATATTTGTTTATTAATCCTAAATCACATGGCAAAATGAAGTAATTATTAATTAATGAAACTAATAAAGGCTTAGTATTTTATGGCATGATCTGCACCATGAGAGGTATAATCTAAAACATGATTAGATTTGAATCATGCATATAGGTTTCATAGGAAACTTACTTCAATACACTATTTTCAATTTTTTTCTCTACATTCTATAAACTAATTCATCTACTGTTTATCATTTATGGTGATATTATTTGCACTATGTGGTAGCTTATACAGGTGTAGGAATTCGTTCAATAATTTTTGTAACTATTGCTACAAAGGCAACATTTTTCTCATTCACTTCATTATATATTCTGGTATATATTGAGGCTACCAGCATATCTCAAGTGATTAGTGATTAGATTTTGAGTGCATAAGCTTAGTTGCAGGTCAAATGAATTAATTTCTCCATACCTAGGAATCAAACAAAAGTATCCTTTGTCATACCTAGGAATCAAACGAAAGTATCCTTTGCATATGCAGGGTAAGTCCATCAAAGTTTGTCATCCCTTTAGCCAAGTACTACAAGATTGTATATAGCAACCAAAAATCACCTGGCATGCACTTTTGAATGATGTTTGAAACAAATGGGTCTAGAACATGAAGGTAGTTGTACTTGAATTGTTATTCTTGCTTAGAATGTTGATAATATTATAATAATATGGAATGTTGATGGAGGCTTCATGGAAAAAGATTGGCTTATTTTTAATTAGTTCTTTATTTATATTTAACTCTAACCACACTTATTGAATATTTGATATAGTTTATTGAGAAATTAGAAGGGCAATGGCATTCTTAGATCTGAAGAAATTTGTTTGGGGTAATTAAACATTTCAAAGGTTTTGGTGTTAAAGAAAAAAGTGTTTCTTCTGCAAGTATATGGGTACAATCACATGCAGATATTAGTGATCTTGATCCTCTTAGATGGAAGAACTCGAAGTGGCGTAATTTGCTGGTGGAAATTCTGAGGCAACCTGAGATTTGTAATAGGAGATGCGGTGCCTAAGATATTTGACTTCGTTTGTATGGTGGCAGTTGAATTTAAATAAAAGGATTTAAAGTTTATATTTCACCCGCATTTGAATAAAAGGATATGGTTTTCATTTGTATGTTTTAGTTGCAAAGCCATTTGAAAAGAACCTTCACTGACGTTAAATAAAAGGATTTTCTGTTTGGCTTTTTATAAGATACCTTTTATTGAATATTGGTTTTATCATTTATTTTTTTCAAATTTATTGCAAACAACCGACGATTTATTGATTTGGTTTTCCCATTGTATGTTTTGTTCATGCTGACTTCAACTTTGTAGATTTGGTGGTTTGTTAATTTCGTTTTCCTTGGTCTGTATAGACCTTTGCAATTTCTGACGTTTGATTCATGCATTTTTATAAAATTGTTGTTTGCAAAACTACATATTCTGGATGTTGTTCCTCTCCCAAAAGTTGTAAATGTGGATAGGAGTGTAGGGAATGAAGAGGTGGCGGTTAATGATTTTCAAGAAGCTATAACGTTGTTGGAAACTTGAAAAACATTGTTGGAAACTTGAAATTTGTAAATGTTGGTCTTGAGAACCGGGTAAGGGTCACCTACTTTGATTGGGTGGTATGCATATTTCATTCCTATTTTTATGGAGTGAATGCAAATTCAACACACGCGTTATATTTTCATTCATCGCCTCTCATGAGAATGATTTTACCCCTTTAAATTAGATCAAGTATTGTGGCATGATTGCCAACTCACAAAGTTAAAGAATACGACATATTACCCATATATACTTTACTTTTTAAGTTTGATTTCATTTCTTACACATAAATTTATAAGCCGTTTGTATTGTTGCACAATGCACCGACCTCAACCTATATATTGTGTCGTTAAAAGAAATCGTAAATACATCGCATTAATTACCAACATTTCAAATTTTGATATATTTATTTTAATATGTACATATTATTAACGGGTGACACGTATTACGGCCATTAGATGAGTTTTATTTTAAAAATAAATTTATAAATTGATATACATTTTTAAATAGTAATGGTATAATGAATTATTAGAATTACAAACTTTAGTATAAATAGCGTTTTGCACATTGCGTGAATTATATGCTCATTTATAAATAATATGTAAATTTTTTTGTTAAATTAATTTTATAAGATGACTTAAATTTATGAATTTTTTTCAAACCAATCATATTAATAAAATATACAAAAAATAGTGACTCTTATTAAATCTTTGATAATATTATATAAACGATTTTGTTTCATACAGACAAAAATGATTGTCTGTATGCGCACCTCTTCTGACGTGGCTTCACTTATTTATTTAAAAGCAAAAAGGAGGAAAAAGAAAAGAGAAACACAACTTTTCATTTCTATCTTGTTTTCGTCTCTCCTGATTTAGAAATATGAAGTTTTGGATTGGTTTCTCTTGCTTTCATTTTTCTTACAGTTTCATTCATCATCTCTTCATTTAATTTCTTTTATGAATTTCGTCCATCATCTATTCGATTGGTTTCTCTTATGAATTTCGATTCTTTTACACTTTCGTCACTCTTGGTTTAGGTAAAGCTTTGGTTTTGTTTCCCTCAAGCTCATATCGTAGTAGAGTCTTAGATTTGTGTCGCTTACCATCGTAGTTGAATCTCAAATCTAGTTTCGTCCATCATTTCGCTCTCAGAAACCCATAAAATTTTTTTATGGATTGTATTTTTTGGTTTCAACTTTTGTAGAAATAGAATGAGATAAACAACCATGAGATAAACCAGAAAATAACATGAAAAATATAGAAGGAAATTCATAGAAAAATCTTCAAACCCAGCAACCCCCCGCTTAATAAATTAGGGGCTTAAAGCTAAAATTTTTTATTGATACTAAAAAAAAAAAAACTAAATAAATTTATTTTTGTTTTTGTTTTTATTTTTATTTTTGCATTATATTTTTATTTAAAAAATAATTCATATCATTTGTCAAGTAAATTATTACTTAAAATTTTATACTACTTTTTTAACTAATATTTTTAATTAATAATAATATATATAATATCTATTTAATATTTTTTTATTTTTTTTATTAAGTTAATTACTACTTTTAATTTAAAAAAATTATAGTTTAAATTTTTTTTTTAATGTTTTAGAGCCTTATTTCATTAAGAAGTTTTAGATAATTGCTTAAATAGTTAAATAGAAGAGCCATTATAGAATCTGCAGCCCTTATAAAAATGGGAGTCAGTTTGGCAGAAATTATTGTACTGCTGCACGTTTACACATCGAGCAGTGCTACACACCTATACAAGTCCTCTCATATCATTATTATATTTTATTTTTTTCACTTCAAATAATCGATGTGCAGCTCCAACTGCTGCTTTTCTTTTTCCTATAGAAATAGACTGAGACGGAGGAGTGAGTTACCTAGGATTGAAAGCAAACCGACATAAATGCACGTCCTGATCTTTAAAGAAATCAAACCGACATGATAGAAATGAGCGCCTCCTTACAGAAGATCTTGGTGCTAGAAATGCACTCTCGCAGAAATCCTCAGACAATTTCACGTTTTATATTGCAATGAGAAAGAAGGAGAATGAGAAGTAGAAGGAGCTAAGGAAAATCGAAAGCAGCCTGGGAGAAAGAAGAAGAAATGCTAAACACACATTTTTCTTTAATTCAAACCGTAGGAAGTGGTCTGCAGGAACATGCGCACGACGCCTGGCTTTAGACTTTTTCTTATTTTGTATTGAATGACAGTTTCATTTTATTAATATTTTTTAATTTGATTTTTTTTATATAATTTTTAATAACTGACACATTAGTATATCATTACGTAAATACAAATAATATTTTCGTTATTATTTATACATGCAGCTAATAAAAACAATTTTTTAAAATTATATATCTAAACAAATTATTCTAAAAAGACTTTTATTATCATATATAAATATTTATAAATCTCTCAACAATATCCAAACATGATTTTTCTTCAAATCTGTTAAAAATGAAGAAAATGAAGGAAGGGAGAATGGACAAAAAAAGGTTTGAGAAAGAAATAATAACAAAAATGCTATGAATAAATGTCAGGGATAAATATCAGACAAACGCCAACTGATAATCTGTGATATTTAGTATCTGTTATGTGCTGCACAATATCTATGAATTGAAGAATGAATAATTAGATTCAAAACTGAAAGAAATAAAAACGGTACATTTTATTAATCATATTGAATGGAAAAATATTCTTTCTATCTTGGAATGCTATGAGAACGCTTCTAGACAAATGCTTAATAAAGAAAAAATAGCAATCCATTTTAGCAAGAATACTCCATTTGAAGTGCAAGACAGTATTCTAAGACTCTCGAGGGTGCACTCTGCTGGCTCTTTTGATAGGTACTTGGGATTACCGATTGTGATTGGTAGATGCAAATCATGGCTCTTTCATTCTCTCGTGGATAGAATCTGGTCAAAGGTGGCAAACTGGAAGACTAATAGTTTATCCATTGCAGGTAAGGAAATCTTGCTGAAATCTGTCTTACAAGCTATCCCTGTTTATACTATGGGTTTGTTTTTGCTTCTTCACTCCATTACTAATCGGCTTAACAAGCTTTTAAAAATGTTCTGGTGGGGTTTTGATGAAGACAAGGCTAAAGTCCAATGGATTCTGTGGCAACAACTGTCTCAGTCCAAAGATAATGGTAGTATGGGCTTTAGGGATTTCAAAAGTTTTAACTTAACTTTATTGGCGAAGCAAGCTTGGCGCATGTTACGGGATCCTCTCTCTTTCCCAACTCAGATCCGTAGATCCAAATAATGTGGAGATATATAGCAGGTAGAGTTGGGTCCGAGACCTTTTTCTTTATGGCGAAGCTTTGTGGTTGGTTTGAAATTGCTACAGGAAGGTCTATTCTGGCATATAGGGGATGGCATTTTGGTGAGAGTATGGGAAGATAAATGGGTTAATTTACCCATCTCATTTATGATACATTCACCTAGACCCTTGGACACTTCTATTCGCATGGTTTCTGACCTGTTTGATGAATCAAGGCAACATTGGAATGAAGCTTTGCTCCACCAGTTGTTTAGTGCTTCTGAGATTCAGGCCATTAAGTCTATTCCTGTGATGGTGGGTATTAGGGGTGACCAGTTGGTAAGGCTTGGTACCTCGAATGGTCTTTTTGCTGTTCGAAGTGCTTACCTTTTGCATCGAGAGATTGAATCCAGACAGCTAGGTAGTGCTTCATCTGGTAGTGCTTCTACTGAGTTTTGGAGATCATTTGGCATTTATAGGTTCCTAAAGGTGTCAGCATTTTCTTGCGGAAAGCTTGTCATGATGGACTTCCAACTATGTCTAAGCTTTTTCAAAGGAAAATCACCTCTCCGGCCATGTATCATGTCTGCAAAGGTGCTACTGAGGATACCAGTCATGTGTTATGGTTCTGCCCTGCTACAATTGACGTTTGGTCTGCTAGCAGTAAGAGATTGCAGAAACTGAGCCTTGTTTGCACTGATTTTCTGTAACGCCCCGATTTTTTTTTTTTTTAACTATGCATGGATCTAAACTTACTAATTAAGTGCAATGCAAAACGCAAGGGAAAGCAATAAATCTTCAATACATGCAAATAGATCTAACTCTTGCATAAATAGATCACATGGCATATTAAAACTATATCCTTCATAATTTTTTTATTTATCATAACATATCGAATCCAGAACTTACATAACTCAGTTATTTTTGTTCTCACAAATATCTTCTCTTACTGCCCTTCGATACTCTTGCTATTCCATTTGATCACGTAGGTGAGATCATTCTCTTAGGAGAGGAGTATTCTGTAGGACCCTCGGGGCTCCTCAGAATTCCCTGTGATGTCTGAGTCTCATAACAATTTATTTACTCCTGCAACACCCTCTATCATTCCATAAGGAATGATAGATAAAATATAAAAGAGTGAGATTTTCAAAAAATCTCAGAAAGTATACAGTTAACGAAATAAGGCATAGATAACATCAACAATCATCATACATAGCAATGATCACAGACATATAATTTATAAAAATGTTTTATGGGACTTATGCATGACTTGGACTTACAAACTTGTATTATGCATGTACTTTTCATTTTTATGTTAAAATCTTTGTTCTTATAAGTTTTCACTAATATCCACTATTATTACCCGTGGTTGGGCCATGCCACTATTGTTACTCGTGGTTGGGCCATGTAACTATTATTACCTGTAGTTGGGTCATGCCACTATTATTACCCGTGGTTGGGCCATATCATATAAAGTTTTTTTTTTTTAATCTTATTTCTTAAATGTTTGTCATGACTCATAACAATACTTACATGACGACATGTAACATGAACTTTTCTTTAAAAAATGGACGTCCTGACTTATGACGACACGTATGTGACAAAATGAAACATACATGCAAACTTAGACTGATGACATGCATGTTTCATGTTTTCATAAAACATATGACATAAAAAAGCATAACACAAAACCTACATACACATACATCGCCTAATTTCATAACGTTAAGCTTAACAAATAATATGTATGAAACTAAATAAAATATTAAATTTTTATTTAATCAAGGGCTGGCCGAATTTTCATGAAAATATTTTTAATTATTTATTCATTTTAACTCATTCAACTCAAACCCACAAGTTTGCATAATTTCATAACTACGTTATTTTTAAGTGTTTCTTGAACTATTCTTATATATAAAATTTTATTATTATTTTATTTTATCTTTTTATGAAAATAAATCTAAAAAATATTCCTAATAGATTAAGGTTCCTAAAATTATAATATTTATTAAAAATATTTTTCAAATAATTCACTAGAACTTTTAAAATGAAGGAAAACTCTCCTTTTTAAGGGTTACCTACTTTGTTTTGTTACTTAATTTCGGTTTCATCCTTCATAAAGTTCTTATCTTGTAAAACTTAAAACATAAAAATTGTAGATCTATGTCTTCGCTTTTCATATCCTTTTGAATCAATCAATTTAAATATCGCACTAATAAGTTATGACCATTTTACTGAAAGATGTTAAATCTGTCTACTTAACTCCTTATAAATCTGAAAGTTATTAGGGTTGATTTGTCATTTTTTTTTCCAAATCAATACCTCATATTTTCATATAATCTTCTTCATATAACATCATAGAATATATTCCTAAGGTCTCATAATTTTTCTAGTATTTTATCATAGCAAAAACCACTCCAAAATTCAATAGGCTTCAATTTAACACATAAACTAAGATTAAACTCAAATAAATATCAAACATGATCTCATCACCAAATCACTCATTCTATGCCAATATTAGGTTAAACTTTATACTTACAAATTTCTCCAAAACTTGAATTGATGATACAACCAAGCTCTTGCAAATTTCTTCTTCAAACGTACTCAATAACTCACCTTAGAAGTGTTTAGAGATTCAAGGGTTTTAGGAAGGCTTTTTTTTTGTTTCTCTCAAGGTAGCCATGTGTTATTGCTCAAGGGGATTAAGAGAAGCCACCACACACATATATATTGGAGAGGGAAGAAATATTAGACAATGAGAGGATAAATTCCTCAAGGTATTCGGTTCCCCCCTTTTAGAGCCTTATATAAGCTTCCAACTTATTTTAGGTGAAATGATTTAGTCTAAACTTAGGTTTGGTGAGTCATATAGATATCCACAAGTCAGTTTTGAGCTGCCTAAATTATCTCCTTGATCAATGGCTCCAATAAACCCTAGCTCATGCAAGGTAAAGACAAAATAGTATGATAGTTTCCTCCAATGAGATGTATCCGGCCACTTCCATCCCAAATTTGTCCTTAATATACTTCGGTTCTTCGAAACCTTACAACATAAAAGTTTTAGATCATCGTCTTAAGATTAAATAGAATTTTAAATCACCTTATTCCGAAATCAAATGAGAGAGATATGCTTAACACATCGAAACATGTCAAAACCATCCAAGAAACCCAATCCGAGTTCTCCATTTGTTTTCCTTTATTTTCTTACTCATCAAGACTTCTAGATCAATTCATCTAACACATACTCCTGCACATGTTAAGACTTCATAAAAATTGATAGCCAATCACAATTTTCTTCACATGGCCGAATATAGGACAGTTCATCTAAGTCGGTTATCAATTGGACTCAACCCAGGGCTGTCCACTTCACACCAAATTTAGTCATTGATCCGTTATTTATCTTTAAAAACCAAAAACATAAAAGTTCTAGATCTACTTCTTAAGGTTCTATAGGAATTAGAATCACTTCATTCTGAAGTCATATGATCAAGTTATAATGTTTCCACTAAAAGTCGACAGATAAGCCCGGGAATACCAATCTGGGCACACCAAGTGTTTGGTAGATATTCCTTCTTGTTTCACACGAAATTCCCTAGATAAAATCTCCTAATTTCCACATATAACACACTTGTCCATATCTTAGGCTAATTGAGAAAATAATCCAAAGACTTAATCTTATCCAAAGTCCTTAGTCAACTTCAAAGTCAATGCCTATCTATCTCTAATCTAGATCTTCCACATCCATCTCAATTTTGTATTTTCTTAAGTCCATATCTCTTAAAACTCAAAACATAAAAGTTGTATATATTCCTCTTATCTTTCTATAGTTTTTTGAATCACTCAAATCCGATATCAAATGAGCAAGTTATAGCCATTTTATCAAAAAATGTCAAATCTTTCCCTGTATCTCGTTCGAGCCAGACATCAAGCGAGAGTCGAGCGAGATCTTGGGTTAGGTACTTTTCCCACATAAAACAAGCCACCATTGCACCTAATCCTACTCCTAACCTTTCAACATACAATTATAAGTCTTTTCTTTATTATACTATTCCTTATTTGATCAACCTTTAATGATCATGCCACATATGAAAATTAAACGGATATCTAAAAATTCGGGTTATGACATTTTCAAAATGTTTGGAAGGCCCTTGTTGATAGGTTGGAGCAGGAAGACTTAATGCTTACTGCTATGACTTTTAAACTGATTTGGTTTAGATGGAATCGTTTTGTTCATGAGTTGGAGTTCCAACATCCTTCTCTTTTAGCAAAGTCTGCCAGGTTAGAGTTGGAGGCTTTTCAACAAGCTTTGTCTTCTAAATCTGTTGTCCCTTCTATTGTCTCTAATGTACCTATTCAACATGCTTGGATGGAGCCACCTATTGGTTTTTACAAACTTAATTGGGATGTGGCTATTCGTGCTACTGAAGGGATTATTGGAATTGGTGCAATTATCTGAGACCATGCTGGCCAGTTTATTGGAGCTCTGCCAGCCAGGAGACCCTTTATGTTGGATTCTTTTTGTGGAGAAGCCTATGCGCTATTGTTGAGTATTCTTTTTTGCAAGGAGGTCGGCATACGCCCATTGGTGCTTGAAGGGGATTCTCTTAAGGTTATCAGCCTGCTTCAGGAGCCTAGGCCTGATTGGGGTTATGCGGGGTTGATCACGACTGAAGCCCGTAGGCTTCTTGGCACCTTTACAGAGTGGTCTACTGTCCACACTAAGAGGCAGAATAATCGAGTTGCTCATTCCTTAGCACAGGATGCATTGCATTGCATTGAGGATGTTTATGATTTGGAAGTTGTTTCTGTATGTGTTTTGCATCTAGTGATGCTGGAACAAGTGTAACTCTTGCTATTATCAATGAGAATAGTCCGATTCTCTTAACAAAAAAAAAATTGTCTCTAACATTGCTCAAATAATAATGAGTGGTGATATTCTCCTACCTGAGTAGCAATTCTCTATTGTACACCTAGTTTTTTTTTGGCTTTTTATTTTTTTAATTATTTTAAAATATTTTTAAAAAATATAAAAAATTATCAATACATTAATAATTATTTTTTTTAATTTTAATAAAAAATAAAAAATATAAAATTTCAAAATAAAGTAATAAAAATAAATAAGCTTAGTAGCATTTTTCGATAATAATTAACTTTTTATGAATAAAGTGATAGAAAAAAAAAAAAACTCTTACTGCGGCCTATTTGGTCCGGTCATTCGATTGCGAACCGGAGAGCCTTTGACCATAATACACTGCATCTTCCCTACCAAAATCAAACCCCGAGGCCAACCGAACCTAAACAGCAAGCCGACGTTGTTAGGGTTTTTTACGCGACCCAATCCTTCGGCGTCAAGTTATATGCTATGGCATTAGCCTCCACTCACTTAGTTATTCCAATTGGTATGTAATTCATCTGATTTTAGGCCCAATCCCTCTGCCTCTTTCTGCATATTCCTCTTTGAATTTGCTGCTTGTGTTTGCTTTCTTTTCGTTCTTTATGTAACTGATTTGTTTTTTGAGGAATCGTTGCTCAATTGTTGGATTAGGGCTTTCCGATCTTTGCGTGTTTTATTTCTAGGGTTTTTAATGTCATCCCTTATTCTCGCTTTTGTTCCGTTTTCTTCCATCTTTTAGCTTATTTGGTTCGAAGCCTTCGATACGTTTGTTTAGCAAAGCTTATGTTTCTTTCGACCGATTTGTATGGACTGTATGTGTGTTCTCGCGGATTCTAGATATCCTGAAAAAATGGAACTTGTTGAAGAGTAATTTTCTGAATAGTTACTTTGTAAGCAACCAAGCTGAGGAAAAGGTTTCCAGGGTTTGCATTCTCTGAGGAAGCAATACAAAGGTCGATTCTCTTTTCTTGTGGTGCATGATAACGAAGGACATGAGTTCTGTATCTAGACTTTTTCATTTCCAATCACATCAGCTAATGTCGTAATGCTGATGGGGTAATTGGGTTTTTATTTAAATGGTTGCATAAAAAGCAACTTAAACTATACCATAAAACGTTGTGATTAGAAAGGACAAATTCAAATTGAAGAACATTGCTCTAATGAAGATGTAGCTAAAAATTCAAACTTTAGGCCTAGTGAAATGGGGTTTTCTTTTGTATTTTTTTCTTACATTTTTCAACGGTTTTCTTTGTAGATTTCATTACCGGGTCTTTGTATATGTACTCATGCAGATTTCCCCAGTAACTGTTACCTTTATTCATTTATTTTTTGTTTCAGGATTGGGATTGTGACACTTCCAACTACCCTGATTACGGTAAATTATAAACTGTTTCAGTTCCGCAAGTGTTGGTGGATATATATTTCATTATCTGTAATGGAAATACAGACTTCTGGCAAACCGATCGATTCTTTACTAGAAAAGGTTCTCTGTATGAACATTCTTTCTTCTGATTACTTCAAAGAGCTTTACCGATTAAAGACATACCATGAGGTGGTTGATGAAATTTACAATCAAGTTGATCACGTGGAGCCATGGATGACTGGAAATTGTCGTGGTCCTTCAACAGCGATCTGTCTTCTTTACAAGTTTTTCACTATGAAACTCACTGTCAAACAAATGCACGGGCTCTTAAAACATCCGGATTCTCCTTATATTAGAGCAGTAAGTAAAGCCTTTGCTTCTTTTGATATATGCTTGGACTGTGATTAAATGTGGGGAAAACTTTACTTATAAAAAAAAAATGTGGGGAAAACTATTTAGCTAAAAATGTGTTTTCTTGACATCTTAATGTAGAATGTATAGATCTAAGATTGTTTTTTTACATGTTTACAATGTGTGACAGGGACACAAGATGGCTCATCTGGTATAATTTGTTCTGAGAGTATTAAATGCTGTGTGTGGGGTTATGTTTCCTATGAAATTTTATGTTCATGTCTTTCTCGTTTTGGTGTTAGTGACAGCTGTCTTGGTAATGTTGCACATTTTTTTTGGATAGGTAATAAGAATTTTATTCATGCAAAAAGGCCAAAACCAAGTACACAGGAAGTGTACAAGGGATAAACCTAATTACAAGCTAGAAGAGAAAAACTATGACAAGACATTACAAGAAATCCCTTCCCTTACAAGATTTTGCACCCACAAATCAAGACTGCTAGGGAAAAAGACTCTAAAATTTTCCAAAGAACGTTTACAATCATCAAAACACCTTCTATTTCTCTCGGACCATAAACACCAAAACAAACGCAAAGGGACAACTCTCCAAAAATCTGCAATATCTCCAAAAGCCAAAGAGGAGTTCCAACTTGCCAAGAAATCTACCACTCTCAGAGGCATAACCCATGCAATGCCAGCCCTATTGAAAATTTCATTCCACAAGGCTGTCACAACTTCACAATACAGGAAAAAATGGCTTACAGATTCCCCGGCTTTCTTACACATGAAGCACCAATCAGTTATGAATAGCCCCCTTTTCCTCAAATTATCAATGGTTAAGACTTTCTCAAGACAAACCAACCAGTTTAAGAAGGCAGCTTTACTTGGGATTTTTGATTTCCAAATACCTTTCGAAGGAAAAGTATTATCACCCTTGCAATTCAACACTTTGTAGTAGGATTTTACAGAAATCTGGATTAAGGATCATGAACCCAAAGCAGTTTGTCCTCCTAAGAATAATCAAGTTTCATGTCAGAGCTTAGCAAAGAAATTGGAAACATCGCAAAGCTCCCAATCTTGTACATCTCTATTAAACTCCACTTTCCAATTAAGCAAGTTGTTTAAAATCTGAAACGAATCAGCCATGGAAGCCCCTTTATTTCTAGCTATCCGGAAAAGATCAGGATAAATATCTTTAAGAGCTGACTCACCACACCAAACGTCATGCCAAAAACTAGTGTTTCTCCTATCCCCCACTTTACATCTAATGTTTTTGACAAAGTCCCCCCAACCCAAACGAATGGATTTCCACAAACTCATCCCGAAAGCCCCTTTAGTTTCATTTGTACACCAATTCCCCCACATTCTTTCATATTTGACGTGCACAAGCTTCTTCCATAAAGCATCTCTCTAAAAAACGTACCTCCAAAGCCACTTCCCAATAAGCGCCTTGTTGAAAAACCTTAAATTTTTTATGCCCAAGCCCCCACAAGATATCGGACACAAACATTGTTCCAACTCACCAAGTAAAGTTTTTTTGCATCACCAATCCCATCCCAAAGAAAATTCTGAATTTTTTTCTCAATTCTCTTAGCAACCCCTGTGGGAAGGGAAAAAGAGCGAGGAAATAAGAGGGGAGGTTTGTCAAAGTGCTTCAGATCAAAGTGATTCTGCCACCTTTCGAAAGATAAATCTTCTTTCAACCGGCTAGTCTTTTTTCAATCTTTTCAATCACCCTATCCCAACTTAAAAGAGCTTTATGAGAGGCTCCCAAAGGAAGCCCTATATATTTAATGGGTAAAGGAGAAACTTTGCACCGCAAAATGTCGGCAAGATCATAAGGGTTGTTGCAAGGACCCACAAGCACATTCTCCGATTTGGAGATTTTAATTCTAAGCCCAGATATGGCCTCAAAACACAGTAGTAAAGCTCTTAAAGCATGGAGATGTTCATGATTAGGATCGCTGAAATAAGAGTATCATCAGTAAAGAGCAAGTGAGAAATAGTAAGACAATCCCGAGAAGCATCTCCAACCTTAAAGCCACCTGAGATAGCATCAATCATATAGCTTAAGGCATCCATGACAATGACAAAGAGGAAAGGGGATAAGGGGTTTCCTTGCCTTAAGCCTCTAGAGCTATTAAAGAAACCAATCAGAGATCCATTTACCAAAATAGAAAATTTGGCTGTCGAAATACAATGCCTGATCCAAGAGTACCACTTCTCGCCAAAGCCCATTCTCCCAAGCAAATAAAGGATGAATTCCCAATTGACATGGTCAAAAGCCTTTTCTATGTCTAATTTCACTAGAATACCAGAGAGACCCGATTTTAATCTACTATCCAAACACTTGTGAGCTATAAGGATGGAATCGAGAATTTGACGGCCCTGAACAAATGCATTCTGGGAATTCGAGGTTATCTTACTCATAGCTATGCTAAGGCAATTGGCGAGCACTTTAGAGATGATCTTATACATTCCATTTACCAAGCTAATAGGACGAAAGTCACGCATATTAACAGCACCAGATTTCTTGGGAATAAGAGCTATGTGGTTATTTATTTTGGGAATAATGGTGCACATAGTTTTTGCTATATGGTTATTTATTTTCTCTCTTTTTGGTGTTAGTGACTGATGTCTTGGTAATGGTACACGTAGTTTTTGCTATATGGTTATTGAAATCTTGATTAGGATAGAACGGTCTTGTGAGTTGTGACCATGGTAAGACTTGCTTATATAGATAAGTATGGGGACACTTGATATCCCCAAGAGGGCAATTTAATTCGTACAGAGCCATCCTTTTGATACCTGCTAGTTAGGTACTTCTCATGTATACATCCTATGTACTTGGGCTATGCCTCCTTATGGCAACAGATTTTTAGTTCCTTCACATTGCCCAATGCCTCTCTCTCTCTCTCTCTCTCTCTCTCTCTCTCAGAAGTAGTATAGTGGAATACCTCAGTTGCAATATCACTGTTCAAAAGGGAGTTTGATATATGCTAAAATATTTTCGATATTATGCCCATACTGTTGGTGAGTCTTTTGAATGCATCCTGCATGCTTAATGTCTCTTAGTTATATCTAAAGGCACACATCAGCTATGCATAGGGACATCCACACACACTGCTTATATGTCACCCACTTTAGATTAGTTTCCTGTGCTTATAGCAATGGCGAGTGGTTGATACCTGTTAAGAAAACTTCTTAATTCCTTATAGCAACAACCAGACCCTAGTTAAACCTTCATCAAGATCCTAAACATCACAATTATGTTATAACTATGATAGAAACCGGAAAAAAGCACCACCATATTTAATTTCCTTGCTAGTGTTTATGCACACTCTTTGCATACTAGAATGGGCACAAGTTTCTACTTGTGTCCCCACATCGTATTCTCTTTATGCCCTTGTTAAGGCCCTAAATCCTCATATTCTTACCATAGCTTTATCCGACCTGATCTCAATCACACTGAGCTATACAACACAACCAAGAACTAAAAAGTGAAAAAAAAAAAAAAAAAAAACAAGAGCCAAAAACAAAGAATGATGCATGCTTCCTAAAAGAGTAATCTGTTCATATGATTATCTTGATAGCATGTTTAATGAAAGTCCAGACGTTCACCTGGCATCATCGCTAATTGCATGGTATGATAGTAATCATTTTTGTATGTTAACATTGGGCCGCAGGTTCATCTTAACTCTGATCTTGTCATTCTCTTATATTTCTTGGACTAATATGCAAATTGTTGGCTGCAGATTGGGTTCCTCTACTTGAGATATGTGGCAGATCCAAAGACTTTATGGAATTGGTACGAGCCATATGTTAAAGATGAGGAGGTATTGAAAGGTGTATCACTTTATTGGCATACGTTATTTCAGAATTTATTAGAATTTGAAGAATTGATTTAACTTTATTTTTTTTTATAAGTAATAAACTTTATTGATCAAATGTAACTATGCAAAGCCCATGTATACATGAAGTATACAAAAGAGACACCTAATTACATTCTAGCAAGCTGAAAAGAAAGCAAAAACTCATAAGCATTCCCTCCCTTTAATACAATAGCAGAAAACCATTGAACTAAAGAAAATACAAAAAAGTTCCAGATTTCTCCCCACTGTTCTCTCCTTGTTGAAGCATCTCTCATTTCTTTCCAACCTAATACACCACAATAGGCACAAAGGAATCCTCCACGTCTCAGCCAGCTGAGAGCTATGATGTTGTCTATTCCAACATGCTAGGAGATCCACCACACTCTTGGGCATAACCCAAGTCAACCCAGCCCTACTGATAATACCATCCCATAACTCCCTCGCCACCTTGTAATGCAGAAAAAAATGATCAATCGATTCACCATATTTCTTGCACAAATAGCACCACTCCAGTACAGTCATCCCTTATTTTCTTAAATTGTCAGTCGTCAAAATCTTACCTAGGGCAGCAGTCTAGGCAAAAAATGCAACTTTAGGTGGTACTAGAACTTTCCATATATCCTTCCATGGGAACACTATGGATTGGTGGTCTTGTTGACTTAACTTTATATATTATCAAACACATACATATTAATGTTGTAATCTTGATTAAGGCTCCGTTGGATAGTGGAAGTGTTTCATCTCATCATTAAAACTTTTCCAAATTTCATACAAGATATAATAAACAATTCAACTTTTTCAATTTTTAAAACAATAATAAATTAAAAAAATAATCTTCTAACAATATTTTATTCAACTTTTAACTTTCATCTCAACTCACTATCCAAAAGTCACTTAAGTATAGTAAGGTGGTCAGTGGGATCCCACATTGTTTAGGAGGGAGAAGTTTTTGTCCTGTGGTGATTCCTAGGTGCTTCAATTGTAACATTGACTAAATCATTTTGGAGTATGCGCCCCAATGTGGCTTGGAATTTGCTTGGGTCATTTACAGTTAATTTATGAAGAAAATTTGTTTTAACTTATTAAGGAAATAAATCAAAATATACAATCATGTAGAGAAATATTAGGCATCTAGGAGCAATGCAAAGAGAAAGAGAGAATTCGTTTAAGGAAGAAAATATTGGGGGCACAAATCTTGTCCCATTTGATCAAATGGAACTTTTTCTCATCCTCCAAGCCTCCACACAAGAAGTGGAAAGATCTTTCCATTCTATTAGCCACAACAGCAGGTATCAGGAATAAAGATAGAAAATACATAGGGAGATTAGATAACGTACTCTTAATTAAAGTCATTCTTCTCCTTTAGACAGATACATTCTTTTCCAACCAGCCAATCTATTTCTCAATTTTTTCAAAAACACAATCCCATATTACCTTGGATTTATGAGGGTCCCCAATGGAAGACCAAGGTACTTATAGGAAAAGATGACACATTACAACCCAAGATTTCAGCCAAGTATCCAATATGATTTACCAAGCCAAACGGAACCAATTCAAATTTAGACAATTTCACCTTAAAGCCAGGAACAGCTTCAAAGCAAAGCAAAAAAGATCTCAATGAACGAATCTGATTAGGGTCCAACTTACAAAGGATTAGTCTGTGTTTGGATGCTGAGATGATCTGTGAATAGTAATATTTGTTGGTCCCATTGAAATATATTTGAATGTAAATAGGTTGAGATATGTATTTAAATGTATGAAGTAGATTGAGATGGGTTTAACTTTTTTATCGGAACTTGAAAAAGTAGTGGGTCCCATCAAGGATTGGTTTGAGATAGGTTGATGTGAGTTTTTTGTTTCAAACATTGCCTTAAATTATCGTCAACGAAGAGAAGGTGAGATATATTGACGCTCCCATATGAAGAACAACCCATTGAAAATCAGAGAAAAAAGACCCATCCACTGCTGCCTTCAACATTCTGCTCAATACATCCATAACTAAAACGAATAGAAAGGGAGATAGAGGATCTCCTTGTCTCAAACTACGGGAAATGTTGAAAAAAGCCTCAGTAGTATCATTAACCAGCACCAAGAATCTAGCAGTAGCGATGCAATGCTTCGTCCAATTGCACCACCTCTCCCCAAAATCAAATCTACCAAGAATATAAACCTAAAACTTCCAATCAACATGATCAAAGGGTTTCTCCATATTTAGTTTGCAGAGAATACCTGGAACACCGGATTTGATTCTACCATACAAGCATTCATTTTGCAATGAGGACCGAATCAAGAATTTGTCTCCTCTTAACAAATGCATTTTGTGGCTTTGAAATGATCTTCTCCATAACCTGTTTATATGATTGGCAAGAACCTTGGAGATGATCTTATGCACTCCACTCACAAGACTGATGAGTCATAGATCTTTCACCTCCGCAAACTCGACCTTCTTCAGAATAAGATTCATGAAGGTCGTGAATTAAGGCTTTTCTCAAATTTCATATACGAGTGAAATTCAACAAAAACCTTCATAACATCCTCCTTAATGTTGTCCCCACAAACCTGAAAAAGCCATTGAAAATTTATCTGGTCCCGACACTTTATCTTTGTCCATTCCTTTTAACACATTATGCACCTCTTCCTCTTCAAACATTCTCTCCAAGCAATCAGGACTCAACTAGTCAATTGTGTCAAAATCCAGCCCATCAACCTTAGGTCTCCGAGGGTATTGCTTTGTGAGAAGTTTATCAAAAAACTGTACAATATGCTCCAAAAGAACATTTCCTTCCTAATGCAGCTCCTCTATGGCATTAAATCTTCTATAAGAATTCGCCACTCTTATGAAAAAATCTGGTACACTTGTCCCCTTTCCTTCAACCAAAGGGCCCAAGATTTTTTTCTCCAAGAAATCTCTTCCATGAGAGCAAGTTTTTCCAAATCAACCACAACAGCCATCTTCCTTGCTTTCTCCTCATCTGAAAGAACCTCAGCAGTCAGTTTCCTTCTTCATCAAAGCAAGAAAGCTCCTAAAAAAGAATCTGCCTTTGATCATCGATCTTGAATTCATCATCATTCCACATTTACAATTCGTTCTTCAAAGCTTTAAGCTTTCCAGCCAACACAAACATTCTGATTTAGGAAAAATATATATATATATATATTAAAAGAAGGTAAGAAAAACTTGAAATGCAAGTGATTTAACTAGAAAGATTTTGATAATTTTACCAGAAATCTGAAAAAAATGAGACTTTCATATTTGAGATGGACTGTCTGTTCATAGATCAGAGCATAGCCTGATTAATTGACATCCTTGTGTCTATGAAACTTGATATAGTTGGTCTTCAATTCTGAAGTCCCTCAATGTATAAAACTTCAAAATGATGTTCTGGCTAATGTTCCTGTATACTGGGGCTATGCCTTATTTGCATTTATATCAATACTACTCATCTTTTACTGATAAAAAAAAAAAAATGTGCTGGACTAGTTTGAGTTCGTGTAAAAATGAATTGTTATCTTTATTCTGCAAGTTTCCAGCTTACAAATTTTATTTTCTTTCTATCTGTCTATTTATGCTGTAGTCATGCAAATAACTGTTAAAACCACTCACGCAAATTCAACTGAGTTATTTAATTTCTTAATGTTTCCTTTGATCCTCATTTCTAAAAGATAATTTGTACTTCAGGAATTCTCTCCTGGATCTAATGGACGAATGACCACAATGGGTGTGTATGTGCGTGATTTGCTTCTTGGACAGGTAAAGTGTGCTTACCATTTCAAGTGTCATGGTGCCTGCTACAAGAACCTAGGTCATTTTTGAACTTTTATACTTTAGCAATATTATATTGGATATTGACCAATAACCCTTCACAGTTATATATATATATATATATTGTGATTGTTTTTTATTTTTGATAAGTAAAAAATATATATTGTGATTGTTTAACTGCCAAGTTTCTCATTTTTAGCCATGTTCTGCTGGTCAAAGTTCCAACTTTATTGATGAGTTAACATGGTGCATTTTTCAACTTAGTTTATTCATCGTGCTTTAATATTTTCCATGCCAGTGTGAACTAACATTCCATGCTTTTGCAGTACTACTTTGATACCCTTTTCCCCCGCATCCCTGTTCCTGTAATGCGCCAGGTAGTAGCTAATCTCGAGAAGTTGAAGCTCCCCACCAAACATTTAGGTGTGACAGGGGATACCACCCGACATGGTTCTGATGACACTGCCCGCCGGCCACCATCTGTGAAAGCTGCACTTTCTGTGTCTTTTGGTCAGCGTGCTCCTCATCGTGCTTCTACCAGGGATTCGTCACCTGTTCGTCGTACCCTACCACCAGCCCCTCATGATAGAGCCAGCAGTGATGATCTGCGAAGATCACCCCGGGCCCGTCGCAGCCAGAGCCGTGAATATTCTGATAGGGAATATTCAGACAGGGATAGGGTTCGGGACCGGGATCGAGATAGAGATAGGGACGGAGACAGGGATCGAGATCGGTATCGGGATCGAGAAAGAGAAAGGGACCGAGATCAAGAAAGGGATAGGGACCAAGATCGGCACCGAGAGAGACACAGGAACCGGGACCGAGACTGGGATAGAGACAGGGACAGAATCAGGGAGAGGGATAGGGAGAGAGAGCAGAGTCATGATTATGACAGGCAGTCCAAATATGCAGAGAGAGAAAGTAGAAGGGATCATGAGAGGAGCAGCCGCGATGCTAGTAGGCATTATCGCAGTAGGAGCAGAAGTAGAAGCAGGAGCAGAAGTCGGAGCTTGCAAGCTGGCCTTGCACATGGTGATCGTCATTCAAGTCCACAAAGAGATGGGAGCAAGGAGAAGACATCTGCATCTAGCAATCTAGCAAAACTTAAGGATCTATATGGTGATTTAGGTGATCAGAAAGGAGATGCTAATATGGAAAGGGCTCCTAGGAGGGATAATGGTGGTGAAGAAGTAATTAGACTTGGTGGTTCAACTTGGAAATAGCGCAAAGTGGTCCTCATGCAATTCCTTTGTATCAGACGGGTTATTGAAGTATTTAATTAAGCAGGTTAGCTCCTTGTTTGAATGAAGAAAGTCCAACACCTTCATGACTTGGTCCCGTCACTGTATCTCACTCTTCTCACTCAATATGCGAAGGGATGTGGATTGGTGGATGCTATCCACACGAGCTCATGTATTGCATGTTTGCTGTTGCGGGGCTTCCTGTATATTATATTATTCAGTTTTTCTAATGTTACTCTTGCATTCTCTTTAATGCTCTGCATAATTGGATAATTTTATAGACACCTGTGGAACATGTAATAGTATATTTAACTGATAAAATGTGAAAGAATAACTACTTTGGGTGTCATATTATATTTTAATTTGGGTTTCCTGAAACTTGGATTAATGTTTACATACACAAGTATGAAGCATGCCTAGGGCTGGTTGGGAAAAAGCCTAAGAACCGACCAAAGTATTTTGCAGGATAATTCTGTCTCCTCTGTTGAGCTGAATCCGGAACGGATTAATGGTGGTCTCTCATATTGCTCGGACTTCTTGGTTTATCACCACCATCTCGTAGCCATCTTTCAACGACTACATGAGAATTCTCCACACGACCGGCTTGTCGATATATGCGTCTTGGAGGATCACGCATACTATCATACACACTGGGGTCGGTGTCCTCTACATAATACTCATCATCATACCTTGGGGCTTTTCTTGCAACTCTCTCATGATGTATTCGTGTCTCCCGTTGTAAAGCTTCTATATTTCTACGGTGCTCCAAGGATTCACGGGTTTGAGTATTCATTGCCATGACCAAATTGGCAATGTTGGTGTTCATTTCATCAAGGGTCTTGTTGATCTTCTCGGTTTGATCCGCTAAAGCATCGATTCGTTCCCGGTTGGAACTCTCTTGACCCTCGTGGCTAGGTCCTACACGGCTCATGCTTGCACACTGTCTTGCAACTGTCTTGGACTCGGTGTTGCAACAAAATCACTGTTTGGGGAGCTTGGAATTTTCGGCAATGATAGGTTGTGCTTGGGAGCTTGCACGGCTTCACAAGTCCAACCTTGAGTTGCCCACCTTCGAAGATGAACAACCCCTCTTGCACCTTCCGACCTTGGGTCTTCTACCGTTGAATGGTAGCCGACCCCTTCAAGAACCTACCCGTTTTCTTCCTCAACCCTTAAACTTCAACAAGATCAACAATATATTGTGCAAGTAATGTAAACAACGTCGAGGACCTCAGTGGTCCTCCCAACAAATTCACAAAGTTCGGGTTAACGCGTCATTTATCTCGTGGAGAAGTGAAGACTTCTCAAATACCACCAAGCAAGAGTCTCTTGGATGAGACTCTCAATGAAAGCACTAGTTTCGGGTACTGATAGAGACCTCGGTCTTGTCCCGATCACCCGAAGGGTTCCTCCTTGCTCGATTGGTTCCCTCCAATGACCGAGTTAGACTCTAATGCTTGGGAAGGGAAATATAGGTGAGGGAAAGGGTTAAGTGGGGTTAGGATTTAGTGGAGTTAAGGTTGAATGTGAGATTAATGGATTAGGTATGGTGCAAAAGTGATGCACGGCAATGGGGTGTTTAGTGGGGTTCGGCTAGGCTAGGTATGTTTAGGCAAAATGGGGTTTGTTTAGGGTTTTGGGTGGCCGAACATGGCTTATGGGAGGCTAGGGTTTTCGGCACATGTAATTAGGGATAGGATTCTAGGGTTTTGATGGAGTTTGGATAAGTCCTAAAAAGTAGGAACATGACTTAAAGCCATTTGAAGTGGGCGGCACCTAGGGTGATTGTTTTGGCCGAATTTGCTTAGGTGTTGGGGAGGGATTTGATTGGTTCTCTTCTTCACTTGATGACCAATCAAATGGGAGTGTGAGGTGGCAATTTTAGTGATGTGGCAAGAGGATTTCGGCTAGGGTAAGGGTGGATGGCCGGTTGAGATTTTGTAGGGATTTTGGTGAGATTTGAATTTGAATTCTTTTGAATTTAAATCCAATGAGTGGCCGGTCTTGCTAGGGTTTGAGGGGCACGAAATTGGTTTGTTTTGGATAAGGGATGAGGTGGATTTAAGTGAGGAATTATAGGAGAGGATGGGTTAAGTGGCCGGCTAGGGTAAAGGGCAAGATGGACAAGTGTTTAGGCTAAGGTTTCATGCACTATGCCGTGTGGCTCTAGGGTTTTGTGGGGCTTGATGCCGTGGCCTACTTTGGGGCAAGGAAACACTTTTCAATTCAAGTGATCAACCAAATGATGATTAAACACTCAAATATCCAAGAACAGACCAATGCCCTTCAAGCACTTCAAGTTTCGGCACACACAAGATCTTCAAGTCTCCAACACTTCCTTCAATCAACAATTCACTCACTCTCACTCACATGAGCAATCCGAATCTCCTAATGGAGGAAGATTTCGAATTCCTCTATGGACACACACACAAATTCTCAAATCCACAAGTGGTGTGGATTTGGCCTCACAAATACAAAATCACTCAACAATCAACAAACGACTCAAGAACACAAAAACATGAAAATCACTCAACACAACTCACTCCAAAACCAAAACGCTTTTTATGAATTACCTCAAGATTTTTTTATAAATAAAAATGAAAACAAATAAAAGGATAGATGTGGATCACCGATTCACGAATTGCACGATGATCTTCTTCCAAAGGGATTCACGAATTGCACCCTAGGGAAGCACAAGTGCTAAGCACCGAAATCCAAACCACAATACTTGTGGCCGGCCTAACTCTTTTCTAAGAGCAAAAGTCTAGTCTCAAATTGTCCAAAGATGCCTACAATGAATCCTAGAAAGCCTATTTAAAGAGTCTTACAACTTGGAAACCTCCAAAAGGTCCCTTATTAAAAATAGCTAATTACCAAATTAACCAAAGCAATAAAATAATAAAATAACATAAACATAAAAATAAGAGTGGGAAGCGCCATTTGCTATGTTTGGCCGTGGGGTACATGTGGCCCAAGGTGGGCTTGCGTGCTGCTTCATCCACGGTCAGGCTGGTCTCGTGCTGTCGCGCTGTATGGCGCCTAGTGGTGCGCGGGCATGGCTCTGTGCAGGGCCAACTGGTGGTGCTCATGGCTATGTGCCATGCATGGTCTTGATGGTAGGCACAAGGTCAAGCCACGACGCTCTGGTGCTGCCCAGTCAAGGTGCTTGGGCGGTGATCCTGCATGGCCCGGGCTGAGTGCCTGGGTGGTGTGCATGCATGGCCCAAGCTGATGGTCTGGGCGCGAGCTGCATGGCGCGGGCTAGTGCCGCGCGCTGGATGGCATGCATGGTGTGCATGCCACTGGCCTGCTCTACAAGACGCGGGCTGGTGCCGCGCGCTATGGCGTGCATGGTGTGCATGCCACTGGCCTGCTCTGCAAGGTGCGGGCTGGTGCCGCGCGCTGGATGGCGTGCCTATGAAGACACGCCACTAGCCTCGCTAAGTGGGGCTGTGGGGCGCAGATGCACGCACACGCGTGTGCGCAGGTGAATGCGCTGAGGGGCGCGCCTAGGCACACGCCGGGCTGTGCGCATGCACTGTGCATGGCCAGTAACCTCGCTGGGCACCTGCTTCGTGTCAAGGGCTAAGCCAATGCATGCCTGCAGGCTAGCCAGGGAACTGTCCTGGCCCTCCAAGGCCTGAGTCAGGGCTCGACCTTGGGCGACTCTCCTAGGGGTTCTGACACAGCAGCCTCATTTTCGGTCACCTCCCCTCCCTCCATTTGACCTCCTCTCCCTCTCCTCAACGGAAAATTAGGTTGCAAGCGTCGTACGTAAAATAGACTAAAAATCGACCGAACACCACAATAAGTATGCCAATGGAGGAGAATTAGAGTACAATGGTTTTTCCATTATGTGAAATTAGTATCTTTCATATTAGAAATTCACAAACTGAAAATCGTTCTGATCAAATTTTTATATTCAACGATCAACACACACAAAAATACAGTTTATATATGATTAAGTGCTGCATAATAGATGGAATTAAACTCAAAAATAACGCTTTTGGTGGCCTGATTAATGCGTTCGATCTGAAGAAAGTGATATGGAAGTGATCTGAAACATTTTCTTTCTTTCTTTGTCGGCTATAACATTTTTGTAATCTCGAACTCTCTGAAGAAAATCTTCGAAGAAAGAAAGAAAGTGATCTAAAAATCTTGAACTCACTCTCTCTCTAACATTTGCAGTTGGTTGCACTAGCAATTTTTACTTGGCTAGCAGGTGATTTGAAAGTTGCTATAGGTTATTAGGTTAGGGGCGAGATTAATTGATGAGATTAGGGTTTGGTTGAAAAGAATAGGGATCCAAATTAGGGAAAAATCAAATGGTTTTGGTGTGTGTCCAGCGATGTGTAGCCTGCAGCGTCTAGTGACGTTGGCCGTCCGACGTCCAATGTTCGTCGTCTGGCATGAGTATCTTCTAAAATGTAACGTTTATTTTCTTTGGAGAGAGAGAGAGAGAGAGAGAGAGAGAGAGAGAGAGAGAGAGAGAGAAATGGGTAAAACCGTGAATCGAAAATGAATTCGTGCTATCATCTAGAATGCAACGTATGGATGGTCACATGTAATCTCTACAAGACATTATCATATTGGTGTCTGTTGTTTGAGGATAAATAGATTGACCTGATTTGAAGATATTCTCATAGTTTTAATATGATGAAAGAGTCCATTTGTGAGGATTGAGGAGATCGTGATTAAACAGTTGAAAGAGTCCATTGTTCCCAATGTGGTTTAACATTGATGAAAGTAAAGCTATTCAATCATCTCATATGATGTGACGCTAATTGAAAGATTCACACATAAAATATAATAATTAATTTTTAATTATCTAATGCCATAGAAAGAATGATATAATTGAAATGATGAACATCATTACTCTCTGTATTAAAAGGGTTTGAAAGGAAACCACTCAGGCTGTAGTTTTAAGGTATGCTTTCTATTGAAGTAATGGACGCTAGGAAGTAGGAACAATAGCACCACCCATATCAGGCGTCAAATTTTTTTTATAAGTAAAATTTTTTATTAATCAAAAAATGGGCAAAATAATGCCAAAACTCTTATGCCCTAGCTAAATATAGGTGCATTAGAAGCAAGGAAAACATACAGGCTTTAGTTTTTTTTTAAAATCAAATAGCCTTTATAAAGTGAGTGTTCCCTACATGTACGAACAATAAGGGAAATTAAAAGAGTTTGCTGTTAAAGCATTACAGAGACACCGCTATTAAGATTAAAATAGGGTTCTGTAGTGACATAAATTAGTGTAATCCATGCTCATGCTACAAATCTAAGATGCAAATAAAATGCACAAGAAATCATGAATTCCAACTTTGGATCTAGGGAAACTTGAAAAAGAAGAATGTTTTACAAGGTGCCGGCTTCCAGTAAGCAGTATAAGACTATATAAGCTTCCAAGAAATCCTACAGTCCGACAATATCCACTACTAATAATACTACATGGATGGATCACGTGTCGTGAAATCAATCCTTTTAGGAAGGATAGGGAAAGTGAACGCAAGTCTCCATTCCGGTGCCTCAATCTTCTCCTATATTATAAGAAACATATTAACCAAAACTTTTCTGATGAACAACTTGGATTCTTTTTGAAAGAATGAGCATATTAAAGGAAAAGGCAGGACCACCTGTTGTGCTTGAATCACAGCAAGTGCCTTGCTATTCGCACTTGATGGAGTGGTATATGTGCCGGACAAAAAACAAAGCAGCACGGAATCCGACAGTCCCAAGCATGAGGAAAAAGCCATAGCAAATGCAAGCCATGTAGCCGAAAAAGAATGAGGTTTGCATGAAACCTGACATATCTGATCGTGCGTAGTAGTAATACAGGCAGTATCCATAGATGAACAAGCCAGTTGATCCACCACAAAGGAAAGACCTGATTGCATAAAAAAATATATAGAAGTCAAATTTAATTCTACCTGGCAAACCTCAGTAAATTGGATAATTAAATGCTCCTCAGTTCCATTTGGATGCAAAATTATTTTACGTTATTATTATTATTTTTTTGTTAGCATCGCGTGTCCAAGAACATAATCCCGACTAATCCCGGCGGTGCACAGGCCCTCGACAAGGAGTTCCTGCAACTGGACCTCAGGTAATTCAAGTGGAAAACCTCCCAGACCAATGGCCCCTAGAGATTGTTTGCACCCTAGGAGATTTGAACCCTAGACATAGGGGAGCATGCCCCCAAACCCAAGGCCTTTAACACTTGAGCCAACCCCTATGGGTTAAAAATTATTTGAGAGTAAATTACAAGCACATCTTCCTAAAGATCCCAGATTGCTTCCTTTCACATTACTTCCTACATATGCGCTGGACCACTCAAATCATATTCATGCACAAGCTATTACATTTCCCGATGCCATGAAATCAAGGCTAATTGAAACTATATGAACAGAATGTAATTGGACAGCAGATATGCTACTAGCTGGAAGAGAGCAACTGAAGTAGAAGACTGGTCGAGGCATACAAGCTTTCATCCAAACACAATGCCAAATTCTAGTTTTAAGCTATAAGCCAACATCAAGAACATTAACTACAAACTCTGAGGGAATCCCCAAAAAAATGCACTAATGAAAATACTTATGCAATAAGTAACTTTAGTTTTTAAAAAAGGAGCAGCACAATCTGAAAAATTAAGAAGAATTGATGCATGCAACAAAAAGCAGAGAACCAAAAGAGTCCAACGGATGCAAAAAGAAAATACCATAAATCTGAGAACAAAAATATACCTCCACCACCACTCATGGTCTTCAGCAGCAAGTTGAAAATATGTCAATGCCACGGTGATAAAGGCAGTGACAATCAAGAGAATGATGAAAACTATAAACAGAATGCTGTAAATGGTGTAAATCCGATGACCCCATACACTAGCAAATATGTAGTAGAGTTCGATATAGATAGCACTGAAAGGCAAAAACCCTGCCATAGCCATTTGAGGAACAGTTTTACGATACCAAGGCAATGGAGGGATCTCCCTGGGAAATTTTGCAGTGCGACACGGAGCTTGAAACTCAGCCTTGCTATTCTTCCCAGCAATCCCACCCAATACTAGCAAAGGAGATGTTACCAGAGTCCATATAAGAAAAATCACCACAATTGTTCCAAATGGCAATGCTGCAGTGGAACTGTATGCAATTGCAACAGTATTAAGAAAGCAGAATGTGAGAAACAGTGGCCCACAGAACAGGCTTCCGGTCAATAGCAAATTTCTCACCTGTCATGTCACAACCATAAACTGTTAGGTGTAGCAATTTTCCACCAGAGACTTCTAGTTTCCACACCAATTCATTTTCAGCCAGAAACCATCAAACCAGGGGAAGTAATTGCGACAGCACCATCTAGAAAATGCTTCACTCAATAAAATAATAACCATACACAATCAAAAATGAAATTATGTGCATAAGATTGACGACTGCCAATTTTCAGACGTTGCAGATCAAGAAAAACAAGGAATTCAATTTCGTCCAAGTTGGGGAATAGTGTTAATTAGTTAAGTGAAATAGGAAAATGGGAAGGTCACTAAATTCTGAGTTCTCTGCAATACCCAAAGGCACTTTTTACATGCACCCAACCACACTCAAAGGTCTAAATTACTGAAACACATTCATTATTTAGACCAACATTTGGAAAAAGAGAGAGAACTTCCAGAGATAAGAATGGAGGGGGCAATGTTTGTCGCATCAGGGAACTCAATTATAGTTAAAATGGATTTTAACATGAACTTGAGGCACATAACATACATATAAAAGGAACAATTCTCAGCTATTTATCCAGCACACAATGGTCCAAACATGTGTGCCAAACACAGAATAGAGAAAAATTCTTACAATAAACAATAAAGGCTCATTATTATCCCAGGAAATCCAAGGGCTTTTGTTTATCATTTTGTATACTTCTCAATGAACTGCTTTCCATAAAAAACAAAGGCCTATTACTACCTGGGTAATTTAATGGATTTTGTTTAGCATTTTGCATAGCTTTTCACCGACAAATCCAACACCGAATGAAGCAAATCAAGAATCACAACCATCATTGATAAAACATTCCAAGTGAGGATATTTCATGAATCTACAGAAACGATTATCCTGTCCATTGCAGAGGTTTCTCCACCTTTTTCTTGAGAGTCTAGTACATGATGATGAATTTTCACATAAAATGTGAATGTTCAATCAAATCCATTGAACAGAAAAAACAGCCATGAGATATAATTAATCCCTTTCTCCAATGTTTCATTCTTTTAAAAAAGATACTTCCAATCAATGCATTTGTTTGAAAGGAGGAATTTAATTACAGACAAAACATCACAAGCAACTTGTGTCTGAGATAAATATGGTGAAACTCAGTAGAATCACTGTTCAAGACATGTCCTTGTAGATTACTTCCAAGAATATGAACCTCAAAATGGAACATCCATTTAATAATCCATAGTAGGGGAAAGAAAAGAAATAGCCCATGAGCACATACCCAGTTTTTCCCTTCCAGCTGGCCATAGAAAGAGGTTGCAGTATAGCCAGCAATCCCAGATGTAAGTGCGTATATGACAACAAGTGCCGTAAACAGAGCTCCGCGGTTATAAGGATAAAATACACCAACTAGTGCAAGCATAAAAATGAAAATTGTCCTGAAAACATGTGCACATGGAAAAGGAAACCAGATTGTTTAGCAATAGAAAGTAAAAAACCTAAGTGCACTAAATCTCTAACAAGAGAACTTCAAAAATGTACTTACAGAGTAAATAACTGGGTCCCAGAACCAAGCGATGCTGCAAACAATGACTTGTAGTTTGGATACCTGAATACGTCACCATGAATATACTTCCAACCGGTCTCCTCTTGGTCATCGGCTGCCTCCTCATCATGAGCATACCTTTTAACAAATGAAGTGTGGACGTGTAAATATTAAACAAAATTGTATGACCTTTGTATGTGCACATAATCTATTAAAACATAAATTCTTACTTAACAAAATCATTCTTAAGGACTCGCATAAGAATCGTGGCAAGGAATCCAGTTAAGAGCAGAACAGTCACACACGAGTTTATTATCGAAAACCAATGGATTTCCAAGTGATGGGGCAATGAAGAAGATTGCGAATACTTCTCCATCCTCTTCTCGAATGGAGTATCTGTTTCCTTCCACTTGACTGAGTAAGTGAGTTCCAGGTCAACTTCTTTGTCCTCTGTCAGGTCCACAAGGGCCTCTGGATCACTTTTTACACCAATCTCGATAACTCGATCCTTATTATAAAGGATATCAAACTGAAGATGCTTGAAGAGGTAATACTTGTACTCGCTGGGGTCGTTGCCTTCCTTCTCAACTTTTCCCAAGAAACCCCATATGGGCAAGTCGTCATAGTACATTTGGAAGTAGTAATCCTTTGAAACTGCATTTCGAAAGAGAGAAACTTCTTCCTGGGCCAGCTTCTTTTGGCAAACAATCTCAGATTCTCTCTCTTTTAGGAATTTGAGTTTGTAAGGGGCAACAACTAATCGATCCCCATTCAGCACTTCTCCAAGAGCTTCTTTCTTTTCTTGCACATGAGCTGCGACAGAAACCCATATAAAAGAAAGTAAAAAACTAAAACTTCCACATTGGGATTAGAGAATTTACAAGAGGAGAAACATGAATATGCACAAACCTGGTGAACAGAATGGGAGATCAAAATAACGGTATGTTTCACTGTGCATAACAACATCAGCCAAGATGAGTAAGAGGCTAACACAAAATTTTAAACCAACTACACAATATTCTTGAAATTATCTATTAAAGTGATACAAGCATTACAAAGTACTCAGCTTCACTTTATGAACCCAAACCTTGCGTGACTAAGCCAAAAAAAAAAAAGGCAAAGAAAGAGTATTGAAACCTATACATTTAAATATTGTTAGATCCACCTCTTAAATTGCTTATTGCTATCACAATTAAAATTTGATTTTATTTTTTACCCCATAAAATCAGCTGATTTTCTTCCAAAATGTGAAGGATACGGCATCTCTGTTAGTCCTATTCATGAAAAAATAAATTAGTCTCACAACCAGCGTCTCTGGAAACTTAAGAGCATGAGTAGAGCATTAAAATTTTCTTTTTCCTTCATTTCCTAGCAACCAAGCACAATAAATGTAACTCAAATTGCCATGTATTTGTAACAAAAATTAGTCAGCCTACATACAATCCTCAAATGGGGACTGCAATGCAGGCCTAATTTAAAAAAGAAATTGAAATTACAATAATATCCTTTTTAAAATAATCTTTTTTCCTTTTTTACCTTCATTTATCAATGAGACTGCAAATAGAATTTCTCAACGAAAATACACTGTTTACTCCAAGGTTAAGTGGATTGTTGAAATGCATGGCAAGTCTAGTATTAGAAAGCAATCACAAGAAAAAAACTATTTATCTCCTAACTGCGCAGGAATATGAACAATTTTTTTTTATTGATATAAGATATGTCCAAACACACGCCTAGACTTATTATGTTAAGGTGATATCATAACATACTATACGAAAACGTAACTTGAAGAGTTGAGAAATGTTATATCAGGACCTTAATTGGAGATTCTCCAGGAGTTTATTTCCCCAACAAGTGATGAAAAAACCGATGATAGAACGAAGGAAGATAGAATATGGCTATCATCGAATGCATCTCAAGACGACCATACAAATCCCGCACAGAAAACGATCCAAGAAAGGCCCATAATGACCTATCACGAGATGATTTAACAGAGCAGTCGATTCGGTTATAGACTCACAACTGATGGGAAGATTGTTGGAGTATGTACTTGTATGCATGTCGGGAGAAAAAATAGCTAAAAGAATAGAGATTAACTTTGACGATATATCACATTCAGCTCCAAACCCCCTAGGCTTAAGTTGGTGCCCCAACATGTTCTATAAAGCTTCGATTGCACAGAAGTAAAGTACTGACAGTTTAATTCAGAACTGGGAATTTAGTTCGATCCTGTAAACCCCCACATCGAGTTTAACAACTTAATCGAGTAAAAAGGCGAGAATTCCAATTTCCGCAAAACGAAATCCCGTAAATAGATTTCGATTCCATGTCTGCTGTACAATGAAATTCGAAACCGAATCCAACCCAGAGCGAACAAACGAAACAAGAGAAGAGACTGATTAAACATACCTGGGATTGTGGAAAGGTCCCACCTTGTTGGCATACAAAGGAACGTCGTCACCTGCTTTGTAACGATGATCGGATGCATCCGATCTGACGAAGGTTAGGCTGCAGAGAATCACAGCGGCCGCAACCAAACACGCCATAATCTTCTCCATTGAGTGCCGAGAGATGAGAAGTAGATAGAGAGAATGACCGAGTCTGCGAAGTGCAGAACCGGAGTATAAATTGATAACGTGGGACTGGGAGAGGTAAAGTTGGATTTCCCACGCGCCTTTTTTGTGGAGTGCAAATTACGCTTCTTTACCGGTGGATACGTAACATCAAAGAAAAATGGCCCCTTTTTTCTTCGTGCCCGGAAAATGATCGACCTCCTGCATCTATCTAATTTTTTTTAGATGGAGGATTACTATTTAAAATCAAATTAAAAATATAAATATGTTATTTTCTTTTCTTATTTTTAATAAAATATGATAAATTTTTTTTATGAATTTAACAGAGAACTTTTTTAGATATTATTATTTTTTATTAAATTTGTACTTTTTATCAATTTTCTTTTAAAATAAATTGATGAATCCCATACTAATGCTCTTATATTTTTTTAAGAAAGTTGTTTGCTTTGAAAAAGATAAAATAATTATAAATAAGAGTTAAAAATTAAATAAAATATTATTAAAATATTAATTTTTAATATTATTATTATTTTAAAATTAAGAAAAAACTGAATTAATATTTAAAAAAATTAAATTATTTATTATTTTATATAAAAAAAATAAAAAATTATAATAATAAAATAATATGAGATGAGATTTAATCCAAACAATCCCTTAATAATTTTCAAACTGTATAAATTCTCAGACTATCACAAACTTTATTATTATTCAAATTATTAATTATTAATACTATACTTATTTTATATCATTAATCATTAGTTTTTTTTTTTTAAATTTAATATTATATTGTTTTATTATTGGATGAGATATTTTAGATAATTATTATTTAATATATAATTTTTTTAAATATTAATAATGTTAAATTCATTGCTACTAATACTTTTTTATTTAAATTTTAGAACTATTATCTTTTAAAAAGAAATACGCACGACTTATTCCTTCTATAATTATAAGAATAATGAGTAGTTTTAATTTTTATTGTCCTTTTATCATTTTATGATGTGACATTAAACTATTAGAAATTATTTATTATATTTTACTTGTAAATTTATTTTTTAATATCATATTATAAAATTGATGAAAAGATAATGAGAATTGAAATGATAAATAAATTTATTCTAATTTATAAATATTACTTTGACATCAATAACATAATGAGAATTGCTACATATATAAATTAAATTTATAAATTAATATGATTTAATAAATATGTTAGAATTATTTTATAATAAATATAATTTTATAATTTAAATATCATATCTAATCATATTAATTTATAATTTTATTTTTCGAAATCATCTCGTAAATAAAGTATTTTTCTAATACAATACCCCCAATTGCATTAAGAGAAGTGCCAAAGGAAAGCTCCCTGTATAAGTACGAAATGCACAAATGTGGGTGAATTAGTAGAGAGAAACAAAATTAAAAACATCCCAAGTCCATTTCTCCCTCCTTTCTCTCGGACAGAACCCACCTTCCCCCAAATCGTTTCATCTTGTACAGACCCCACTTTCTTCTCTGTCGTTTCTTCTCTTCTTCTCGTATATTTTCATGCTTGCTCTTCGTTGCGTAGAGAGCTTTATTGGGCCTATTGTTTTTCAGCAAGTGACAAATTCATGCCCTTTTTTGCTGATTGCAACTACTTGGCCTTCTTGGAGGAGTTCATTTAGCAATTCTTGCAGCTTATGTTTGTCAAAAGTATCCAAATGGCAGCTTCAATTCTATTATTATGAACTTCTTCCAGACGTTTGCATTTTGGCCTTGGCCTACTCCCGTTATATTGCAAGTTAGAATGTTGCCTACAACCGGAGATGTCATTGAGTTACGATCCTTAACGCCTATTCAGCTGCCGATGTTGTTCTCTGCGTGGTTTCATGATCTGTTGACGCCAGATTTTGATTGGGGTAGTGCATTTGAGCATTTCCCATATCGAAAAGAGTATACACGATTTGTGAAAATTTACCTCTCTTCTGACCAAGATGACCTAGGAGATTGGGTAGGTTGGGTGAAATCACGTTTTCTCTCTTTTCTTAAATCTGGATCTCCCAAATTCCTTCTATCAAGATATACTTTTAATAGAATATCAAGAAAAATAGAGAAATAAATACAACACAAGAATTTACGTGGAAAACTCTCAAATCAGGAGAAAAACCACCATACATAGAGAAGAAAATCTACTATGTAAAAAAGTCTTATAATTACACAATTTTTCACTTCACCCAAACAACACTTACAAAAACTTCTCCTAGTAAAATTCTAACTTTCACCTCTTTTCCTTTTACATACAAAAAAGACAATAGAGGAATTTTACTAAAGTAAAAATTATTAGATAAGTTTCTGACTGGTGTAATTAACTAAGGAGGTTAGGCCTCATTTTATAACTACTTTTACAAATCCCACCGTTGTGGGATTACAAAAGGAGCAACAAAGTAAAAAATCTTCACCTTGCGATTTTGACTGATCCCACAGCCACGCTCTACCGCAATGAAGATCTTCATAACTTTCGCTATCATGCTCCACCATAAAAGCATAACCACTCAAAATAAACCAATTCCAAGCATTTTATTTCGGCCCATGTCGAAAATAACCTTGCTGAAAAATTATGGTGCAACTTCCACGTTTGACTTTCCTGGAAGTTCATCAGACATCGACATGAATTTCTACCACACACCCTGCATCAATGCCAAACTAATGCCCGTGTGTAAACTTGTGAAACAACTAATATTAATACATCCTCTATCATGGCAATTTTGAAATTAGCGATATACTATGAGGATGTACATGTCTTTTTTAACATACACCATCTTCTGTAAAAAGAGATACGATGTTAGTTTCATTGTCAGTATCTCCATTTACTGACTTGGAGCCTCTTGCCAAACCTGCTTCACCTCTTGGACAATTTCATCTGACGTGCCTAGGTTGTCCACACACCCAGCAGACTACTTTTTTTTTCATGGAGTTCTTCCTATTCCAATCACCAGCTGTCACCATTGCTAAGTTCTCAGGTGAACAATTACTTCCACCACTTAACCTTCTTTCTTCAGAAAAAAGTTTACTAGTAACTTCTGAAAAAATTATTTTCTCCTTCTTATGTATCAAAATAGGCTTCATATACTCATAGGAAGATGGAAGAGACTAGATCAGCCTCAAGGCTTGATCCTCATCATCAATTTTAACTCCAATAGATTCCAACTCAGAGACAATACCATTGTGAACACTTAAATGATCTGAAATAGTCGTACCTCCACTCATCTGCAGTGTATGAAACTGCTCCTTCAGGTACACTCGATTCGAGACTCCATTCGTCTGATACAACTTTTCGAGTTTTTCCCAGAGTTCATTTGCCGTGAATATTCCATGCACATTTATAAGAACATTCTTGGCCAGGTACAGACGAATTGCACTTGCCGCTCTCAAATTTAAATCCTCCCAATCTTCATTACTTATTCCAGATCTGCTCTTTGTTTCACCAGTAGTGCTTGGACCGCTATTGACTTCAGGGACTGGTCTACCTTTCAATGCCTTGTGTAATCCTGATTGAATCAAGATATCCTTGACTTGCACTTGCCACAAGCCAAAACTGATTCTCCTATCAAATTTTTCCACATCAAATCTGATAGGATTTGAAGCTCTAACTCCTGACATAACTTCGATGAATTTTACCGTATAAATGAATAGTACCCACTAAGTAAGTTCCCAGGAAAGATTGATCTTTCCTAAACAGATCTTCAAGGTTTCCAAGAAAAATTGGAGGGTCACAACAGACACACTTAAAATTTCCAATCTCCTAGACAGAACCTCCTTAGACTGTACGTATCTACACTACCACACCGAAACTCCATCCCGCTAAAAGAACCTAGTGGCTCTGATACCACTTGTTGGGAATCTGGATCTCCCAAATTTCCCCCACCAGAATCTACTTTTAACAGAATATCAAGAAAATTAGAGAAATAAAAACAACACAAGAATTTACGTGGAAAACTCCCAAATTAAGATAAAAACCACCAGACCCAAAGAAGAAAATCCATTATGTGAAAAATTATTACAATCACACAATTTTTCTCTCACCCCAATGACACCTACAAAAACTTCTCCCACTAGTAAAATTCTAACTTTCACCTCTCTTCCTTTTATATATAAAAAGGACAATAGAAAATTTTTATTAAAGTTAAAAATTACCAGATAAGTTTCTGACTGATGTAATTAACTAAGGAGGTTAGGCCTCCTTTTATAACTACATAACATGCCTCCTTTTACAAATCCCACCGATGTGGGATTTCAAAAGGAACAACAAAGTCAACAATAAAGAATACACCCAAAATCGATTAATGCTCAAAGAAGGGATCTTTGATCCGATGGCAGTCGCTGTCCAAGGAAGCCGGGGCGGTGGGGGATCGGGTATCGGTGGATTGAGCTTACGAAGTTTCTTCTCGTACTGGATCTTCGTGCCATGTTCTCCTTCCTCTTCATCGCCACTCTCTCCGTTCTCCTCACCACCAACCCCTCCACTCATCAGCACGACTCTGTAAGGCACTCCCTTTCCGTTTTCACTTTTGTTTTTAGCTAATATTGGAGTGCAGTAACAAAGTAATAGTTTTCGCTTTATTACAACACAATTTTTATAATTCCCCTTGAAGATTCTTCTCAATTAAGCTAAACCCAACTCGCATTGGGTTTAGTTTAGTTTAGGAAGTCCTCTTCATTTAGAAAACAAAGTTGACTATTAGTAATTAGACAAGACCCACGTTAACCTTATGAGTGTTTGGATGCAGACACTTCCGACAATTGGGAATGCATATGTACATCAAAAATCTTTGGCATTGAAATCCGACCCCCATAAAACGAAATTGGATTTGATACATAAGCAAGCGAGTGATCACATTACGCTTGCGAATGAAGAACGCACCTTATGGAAGTTGGTTACTCTTCCACCTAGCCTGGTCACCTTTTACTCAACAATAAAATCATTTGACAAATCCTAGCATGTGCTAGGGCTTGCTACAATCCCAGCATTAGCATGGACGAGATCAACAATGCGACAGTCATCCATTACATTGACAACATGAAGCCTTGGCTTGACATTGCAATGAACCAATATAAGAATCTCTGGACCAAGTTTGTGGACAATGATATGGAGTTTGTGCAGACGTGCAACTTTGGCCTCTAACTGAATAGCAGTACCCAACTCTTTGTTGAGAGTCTGTGCACTTTCGGGATTAGTTGGGATGTTGTTTCGAACACCTGGTGCCAATCAAAAAAACAATCCTATGAGGTGAGATTTTGATATTTCTATCTTTATTTATTTTTTGGAATCGGATGATTTGGTTAGAACCTCAATTTTTCATCAAAACGGATCTAGAAGGATCCATACGTAGATATTTTTTTTTTCATTTTTGAGATGGCGTAATTTCTGGAGAGGAGTTCTTGTTCTTGAGAGCCAAAAAGAGAAAGCGGCGAGAGCCTCTTTACGAAGCCATTCTAATTGGGTTTTCACAGATCTGGTAATTTCATAACGAGTAGTTCTCGTTTAATTGTTTTCAGTTCCACTCTCTCTCTCTCAGTGTAGTGGAAGTTTGAGAAATATTGGCAACCGTCCCATCGATCAGGCTCTAATAGGTTTTATTCCCCATGTATTTTCTTTATTTTTCATCTTGCAGCACCATGTTTTCAGGGGCTTTAGAGCAACATTTTGCTTGTTAGAGTAAGAGTGGTTTCACAATTGGGAGGTAGTGATTGTCTTTAGCCTCTCCTTATTCACAAAATTCAAACGCTCCATTCAAGTCCCCCCAAAACAGAGCATTCTTCTAGCAAAGCACTTTTGTTTTTATGCCAGAGGTCAGCTTGCCATTCAAATAGGTAGCATGCATTTTATTGAATTGTTTTTGTAGAACAATTCTTTAAATTCCCTAGTCTTAAAATAATAGAAAGAGATAAGGGAATCGTGGGTGTGGAATCTTTTATAGGAGTTTGTGTGCCAATGTAAGTGGCATTTGAGAGTCCCACATTGGTCACTATTATTGTTGGTGTCGTGTTTCGTAGACCTGGGCAACTCCGTATCGCAAGCTTTACGTTATCTTCCTACGTATACAACGATGAGGAGGGTGGCTTAGAGAATCGTGGTTCCTCTGATGCCAAAGTCAGTATAAGTGGGATGTGATAAGTTGTAGTAAATGGAAAGTAGAGGATAAGAGTTCTGATCAACGTCCTGTGAGGTGTGAGGGGTTTTTATTTATACCTGTGAGGGGGAGGGCCAGTATACTATTGTGTCTCCTCGTACCATGTTGTGCCATGTTTTTCTGACTATGCATTAAATGCGGTGTGACGCCTATTTAATGCGGCGTGATTATTGTTAGAAATATTATACGTATAGAGATTGAAAGAAAAGAATAGTTAGGCGATTGTTAATCTGTCTCTTAAACAAATATTGCCTCTCACTCATATAGAGTTTTGCAAAAGAGAATCAAAAGCCATTGTGTCTTCAAGATACAACACTATTTATATAGTGTTTAGATTGCAAATTCTGAACACTAATTTTTTGAACGAAAAGATGCAATAGCAGCAGACATAACGTTTCAGTTAAAAAAAAATGTGACAGTTATTGTCTGAAGAGTTACAAAAATAACTGTAATTGACAGTTAATCACAACTGTCAAAAATAGTGATCCGACACATTATTTCGCTTAACAAAAGAATTTCGTCAATGCATCTATGCATCGCAGGTGCGTGCGTGCGTGAGTGCGATCAGTGCTTCGCACTAGGTGACACTTCCAGAGTGTCTACCATTTTATTTATTTTATGTATAGTGAAATACATTCACTTATAAACCATTACATATTTCACTATTTTATCAATGTTGGATTAAAAAAATACATTAGAGAAAATTTTCAAAAAAATACATAATTTAAAATTTTGGATAGAGTATTTGAAATCATATTTAAAAATCAAATTAGAAATAATCTAACAGTTACTCCTGATAGATCCTTATTACCTAGGATGCCCCAATGCTGGTATTCGAGTGTTTGGGCAGTGTAAGTTGGCTTAGGAGACTGTTGATTCCCACGTAGTGCGTGAGTCCATCGTTCTTGATGGGCCCCTCCACTTGGGTCTCAGGCTTCGGGGTGACTCGACCCAAGAAAGAGACCGGCCCGGGGGCCCCTGGGTCTTAGCTCCCACACAGTTCTTTGAATTGTTTTAGTTGCAATTTGATTCCAACAGAGGTTTGCAATGGAGATGGATGGATAGCTGATATTTGAGATGGGTTCCTTAATGGAATTACTTAAGCAGCTGAAGTTGGTGTTAGATATCGATCTTATATCTTTGTCTGATGGCCATAATAAAAAAGGAATCTGAGATAGTCTGTTGTAATGATGGAGAGCCAATATATCTACCTAAAAATATGTCTAGAACAGCCATGTCTAAACATATATGTATGTATATATATATATATATATATATATATCTGTATTTATTCCTAATAGTCATGTCTTATATGTCTGCATAAGTTACTTCTTATATTTTATTAGAGTCATATATCTAGAACCTCGGAATTCGTGGTGGATATGGTGTTGACTTGAATTATTTGATGTGCTATTGTTGATTTGGTGCTTACTTTTCCATAATGGCAGTTATGGAGGCAGAGATGGGAAGCTACTATAATTTCTCAGGTTTCTGGTGTTCACAGCTTGATGTCGTGTTTGATAACTAGGTACTTTGTTTGGCTCTTTGTTGTGTACATGTGTTTGGTATAATAAAACATATAGCTCAGTAAATCAGGCGGTCCTCCAAAAAGCCAGAGCCTTCTAATACAGCCACACAACATATAGCTCAATAAATCAATCTTCCCCAGATTTTAAGGGTTTGTGGACCTTGGGTGTTTACAGGTGTCTGGACTTGATTCACAAATTATAGTTAGGAAATGGGGGAAAAAGAAAAAAGAAAAAAGAAAGTGACATCGATGCCTTATTATTTCCTCAATTTTCTGGAATCATTCTCTCCACCTCCGCAACTTTGTTTACTAGCAATCTAGTTGAACATTGCCTTGTGCTGCTTAGGATTCTATCATGATGTTATGAGAAGTTTTGTAGAAATAGCCGTAAACGAGTTGGGTCGGGTCGGACCGGACCGATTACATTTGGTTCTTTGGTTCTGTTATCTCTTCGTCATTATTTGTAATTCTTCTTGCCATTTAATCAGTTAATTACTGCCATTCCTTCCATAAAAAAGTTAACTATAATCTTGCGAAGCACTTGAATTGCCAGGAGCCTCATACGCCATTTATCCATACAGAACATGGTTAGAGAAATAACAAACAGGAATGTACGTGTCCGGATCTGTATGGCTGAACTAATTTGAAAAAGAGTCTCTCCAATTCCCTCTTATCAACTGGAGGAAAGTACAAGTGGCAGAGTTGGAACTGCAGCTTGGGATGGCCATTGGAGGGACATTCCGGTCGGGCCACACTCAAGAGAGTGGGGACTGCATCACCATAACAGCCAAGAATGCGTGACAGAAGGAAAGGGACCCTGCCATTCCTCTCATTATTGATCTTTTTTTGTTTTTTTTGTTTTTGACAAGAGAAGAAGCATAATAAAAATATTTTAATAAAAAATAAATCACATAAAAATAACTTTATTAAATAACACGACTTGACATAATATTTTAAATTATAAAATTATTTTCGTTATAATATATAACTTATATTAGTTTGTAAGTATAATTTTATATAATTGTAGCACTTTCAAACATATAAATGGCCCCAAACAAAACATGTCAGGATAGGGTAACGACAGCTTTTGAAAATTTCTCTAATCTCAAATCTGCCTTTTAAATTTAAATGGATTTGATGAACGAGTGGATCTGCTTTTTGATAAGGAAAACATATTAAAAACTATTAAATAATTTGAGCACATGATGACAAGATACTCAATATTATGGATATTTGTAGAATGTTAAATCATTAAAATTTATTGTAAGTAGTGATTTTTTAATGCCATTATCCTATCATAAGATGAAAATACTATATATCTATGTACAAAACTATTGAATCATTAATATCATAGCAGATGAATTAATATAAAAAATGCTAACTTGCAGCTATATGAGAGAACAAATTCTCAAGATTCAATACTCTTTTTCCTTATTAGAAAATTCATAGCTTTAAATTATGTTTCCATCTAGTCAGAATGGTTAGAATTTTTGGTTTCGGTATAGTATCCAATACACTATATCTTCTTGTTTTGTTACGCTCCAAATTCTAGCCTATTTTGGTTTATAACTTTATATCATCAATTTCGGTCAAATTTGGTCCCTATTTCGTTTATAATTTTTTTGTTATTTTCTTAAGGAAATGATACTTGTAGGGAATTTAGAATACATTTTGGTCCTATTCCATTTTCTTATGCTTAAAATACATTTTTGTAAATTTAGAATCCAAATGGTATTTAATTAATTATAAAATATAAAATGTATTTATATAATTTTTTTTTTTTGTAATATATACTTTTTTTGTAACTTTAAATATGTCCTCTCATTTTTTTTAGCAAAATTTCTATTCTTTTATTTATTTTTTCTAAGTTTTTGTGTCTCAACTCAAATTTATGATTTTTCTCCACTTATATTCATTTTATAAATCTTCAATTCTTCCATATATACACATATATATGATACATACTTAAATATAGATGTATTTATTCTATAGTTGTTAGTGTATGTATACATAAATATTTATATATAATATATAATTAATTTTTAAATGGTTCACTGATATATATGGATATTGAAATATTTTATTTTAATATTTAAATTGAAATGATATCATGATGAAATTTAAAACATTAAAAATCTAATTGAAATTGAATTTTTAATTACTGAAAAGAAAAACTAATGAGTTGTTTGAGAGAAAAAAAAAAAAAACTTTATTTTAGACCCATGACATGGCGAAGTCCCGGGCGTCAGATCACGTAAAGGATTTACCATCTACCAACAGGTGGTCAAACTTGACCTGCTGAGATACGAGCTGATGCTACTTAGTAACTTATCCAATGTCGTAATATAAGTGGTAGTTGGTACCCAGATCTTTGATTTCATTTAAAAAAAAAAAGAAGATCTTTGATTTCTACAGTTTTGCTCAGTTCTCCCTGAATTTCGGTCAGCTTCGTCGATCAGAGAAGAAAAACTTCAAGGTTTGGGTCGTTTAGCTTTCTGGGTTCTGATTAAGTGCTTGTTTTTGTGTAAATTGATGCTGTCTACCGAAGTTCATTACCAAAATATAAAGCTATCTGATAAAGTCGAGTGTTTTCTCACATCTAGATTAAATTTGGTTTACAATCTTCTGTTTACATTTGTTTTACTGCTACCTGTTAATATATTCGTGTGGCTTCGATATCGGATTATGGTGTTCGGGAAGATCTCGCAGGTGAATCTGGCTTGAATGCCATGTGTCCCCAGTGAACAGTCAAGAGATTTGTGTGATTCACGTTTTCCCTGTATTTTGTCCCATGGATCGATCATTTTCGGGAAATTATGAGAGACAACTACTTGGATATTCTTCATAATCTCTGTTGTTTATGGGGTTTTATTTTAACTACAAATTTTTGCGATCAAGGATCGGCGCGTTATATTTTTCTGGTTAACAATAAGCGGCGATTCTCTTGTCGGTTAGGCTATGGTTTACTGAAATTTTTGTGATGAGTAGTTAAACTTGATCTTGTCCTTTCTTTTGAATCTGCCTTGAGAATAAGTTTGTAAGGAAAAGGAATTCGAACCTGCAAACGTATAAGTTTTTGTCCTCGTTAGAAATCTTAAGGGGCTGGTAGTTTATCCTTCCGTACATATCTGGATGATTTTTTGGAATTGTTATCTTCTTCAAAACGAAATAAACTTGACTTTCTTAAGTATGATCTGAATGTGGGTTCAACTGTCCATGTGGTTTTTGTCGAAATATTCCTTTGTTGATTGCTTGTGTGATCTTATGAAGTTTTATTTTGCATGAACTCCGGTAATTTAAAGCTTTCATAAAAACATTCCGACATTTTTTCTTTTTATTATTTCTCTAAGGTTCTTGTATAAACTTTTGTTTAAATGACAATTCTTGGCTTTGTTTCACTGACAACATTGAATTTGGGCAGAAGAGAATATGGCTACACCCTCTCAGCCTACAAGAATTGGCCTTGCTGGTCTGGCTGTCATGGGCCAAAACCTGGCTCTCAACATTGCTGAGAAAGGCTTTCCAATTTCTGTATATAATCGAACTACCTCGAAAGTTGATGAGACTGTTGAGCGAGCTAAGAAGGAAGGAGATCTTCCTCTATTTGGTTTCCATGATCCCGAATCTTTTGTGCAATCCATCCAGAAACCTCGTGTCGTCATTATGCTAGTTAAGGCTGGGGCACCTGTTGACCAAACCATAAAGACCCTCTCTGCTTACCTGGAGAAGGGTGATTGTATCATTGATGGTGGTAATGAGTGGTATGAGAACACTGAGAGAAGAGAGAAAGCCATGGCCGAATTGGGTTTACTGTACCTTGGAATGGGAGTTTCAGGTGGTGAGGAGGGTGCTCGACATGGACCCTCTTTGATGCCTGGAGGGTCCTTCGAGGCTTACAAGAACATTGAAGACATTCTTCTTAAAGTTGCAGCTCAAGTTCGCGACAGCGGCCCCTGTGTGACTTACATAGGCAAAGGTGGCTCTGGTAATTTTGTTAAGATGATTCATAACGGAATTGAGTATGGCGATATGCAGCTGATTGCAGAGGCTTATGATGTACTGAAATCTGTTGGAAAGTTGTCAAATGAGGAGCTTCAGAGTGTTTTTTCAGAATGGAACAAGGGGGAACTTCTGAGCTTCTTGATCGAGATCACTGCAGATATATTCGGAATTAAGGATGATAAGGGTGAGGGATATTTGGTTGACAAGGTTCTGGACAAAACTGGCATGAAGGGTACTGGTAAATGGACCGTACAGCAAGCTGCTGACCTGTCCGTTGCAGCTCCCACAATCGCATCTTCTTTGGACGCAAGATTCCTCAGTGGATTAAAGGAAGAAAGAGTTGAAGCTGCCAAAGTCTTCAAATCTGGTGGGTTCGGTGATATCTTGTCTGACCAAGCTGTTGACAAGAAGAAGTTGGTCGATGATGTAAGGCAAGCTCTTTATGCATCCAAGATATGCAGTTATGCACAGGGAATGAATCTGATCCGTGCAAAGAGTATTGAGAAGGGGTGGGACCTGAAGTTAGGGGAATTGGCTAGGATTTGGAAGGGGGGTTGCATCATCCGAGCCATATTCCTGGACAGAATTAAGAAGGCATATGATAGGAATCCTGATCTGGCAAACCTTCTTGTGGATCCAGAGTTTGCAAAGGAAATTATTGAGCGTCAATCCGCCTGGCGAAGAGTTGTGTGCCTGTCTATTAACTCGGGTATTAGCACCCCTGGCATGTCCGCCAGTCTTGCTTACTTCGATTCTTACCGAAGGGAGAGATTGCCAGCTAATTTGGTCCAAGCTCAAAGAGACTATTTTGGTGCTCATACGTATGAAAGGATTGATGTGGAGGGATCTTTCCATACTGAATGGTTCAAGCTTGCCAAACAGTCCAAGAGTTAATGGGTTATATTCTACTTGGTCTGGACTCAAAATATTCCTAGTAGTACTTTTCCAATTCCACTTGGTGAAATAATCCCGTTTATCCTGTTTAATCATTTTAAGTCTACTTGTGTTGTTTTGTCATGGTTGTGGTAAATCCTGCACTACTTTTGTGTTTTGCTTTCAAAATAATCCAATGTGGTCTTTCTCCTGTTTAAGAAGACTCCTTTCGCGGTGGGGCAAGACACATTTGAACATTAATAAGCATCATAAAGAGTTTTGTTATGTATCTTGATCCATTTTTTAATATCCCTTAGTGATTATGTTGCACAACTCGATGATAACTCATTGTTACTGGAGATTACTCACACATATTCCAACATGGGGATTATCATTTGTCTCTTTCATTGGAAGAAAGTGAATGCAATTTGCTAGACTGTTGCCTATCTAACCAGAGCAGAGGAGAGCACTGAAAATGAGTAAAAAGGTACTCTGAACATTTATTTTAAAATGTTATTGATGTGCCCTAACTTGGTTTGAGTATAGGATTTTTCAATAACCTGTAATGCAGTGAAATCCAAATCCAGTTAGAAATAACATGTTGCCATACCAATCAAAATGTTTTGGTTTTTGTAATCAAATTTCCCTTTTTGTTGCAATTAGGTGGAAAATGATTTTTTTTTTCTTTTTATCAAACAGAAACAATCATTGCATCACTCTCATTTGGGTGGTAGTAAACACCACATTACAAAATTCAACCAGAAAACAACTGAAACAGTATCTGTTGTTCGCCTTTTTCGCTTTAACAGGGTTTCCTTCATTTTCTTTCCTGATGATTTGACCCTAATTCTTTCTTCCACCAAGATAAATTGTCCATCTTACCTCTTCTGTTTATATACTCATGTTTCACCAGTTGGCTGTATCTTTCACCTGTATATCTCTCAAACTAGAGCTTCATGATTTTCCTGCAGCTAATCATTCTGGCTATTTGGACCCGGAGAAAACAACGAAATGGAAAGGAAAAAAAAATAAAAGATCTTCGAAAGATCCTTGTCGGTCCGCTGTATATAAGAATAACTTTTTTAGTGGTTTTAATAGTGAACGCGAGCTGATGCATAATCTTAGCCTTAGAATATGCTATTTCAGCACCACTAGCAATTTTTCAATTTTTTAAATCATTCGTAAGTGATAAGTTATTGCTTACTTTCTTAAGGATTCGGGTCAAATGTTTTGTAAATAATTTGTTTTTTTTTTTTAAATTAAAATTGAAAATAGAAATGATATTTATAGTTTTAGAGTATGAGTCTGGCATTACTCAATTTAAAATAGGAAAGACTTGCACACTAGAAGACTATATTTAGTGCTTTGTAAAGAGATCGATCCATGCGTTGTCAAAATGTCTTCTTAGAAGCTAGCTAATATATGTTACTAATTTACACCGCATGCATCATTAATTATGGTCATATTAAATAGCATGCAGCACCAAATCTAATTAACTTGCCTCACGACGTACATATATTGTCCAAGTCTTAGATCATCTCAAAGGGTACAAAAATGTCATTAAAGAAGATGATTGATGCAGATAGCATGAGTTGTACATTGAGGAAACCGGGACTTTTTATTCACTCCGTATTTCTTTATATATGGCCAATTTGGATTAGAGAGCAACACAAAGCCTACGCAGTTGGCACTCATCTGAAGAGGCTGCTTTGAGTTTCTCTCCATTTTGTATCTGAAATGGTACGTAAACTGATACAAAGATAGAACGGTAACGTCATAGATATATAGTTTGCTAAGATATTTAACATTACTCTTTTTAATATATACATATAATATGAGATCCTGCAAGTTGAAAGATTTGTGTTAACATATATATACGCCTGATTAAGACTACCAAACATACACGCAGTACTTACTCATTCAACATTTAGCTAGGCTTCTGAGGTTCCTAAGGTAAACCTGCTGTTTTGAGGATAACTTACAAAAAAAAATTAAAAAATCAACCCCCATCAATGCTTTTATAACCTCACGAGTCCACGACTAGGTCTTAAGTTTTCTGGGTCATTAATTTCTTTACTATCTCTTGTAAATTATGTTATGTAGAAAATATAATAAAACATAAAAGGAGAAAGTTAAGGGATCTTGTAAATTATGTTATGTAGAAAATATAATAAAACATAAAAGGAGAAAGTTAAGGGAGGACGAGGGAGATATTTCAATTATTGTTAAATGCATCTGCCCTTTCTCTTATTTTTTTTCTCTCTAGCGCCTCAATCCATCCATAGACACTTTGACCCTGTCGGCTCGGGGGGAGCTTCGGCTTCTCTCTCCCCCAGCCACCATAGGTGGTTGTCGTTTTTTTTTTTTTAAAGTTTTTTTTCCTTTTCGTTTTGCCCCTAGGCCCTAGTACCATGGTGTTCCGATCTATTGCTTGCTGGACTTTAAAGCTCGCCACACGCTCCTCCATTAGACTCCCCAACTACCGATCTATTGGACAGAATGAGAATATTGCTGAAAAGAGTGGTGAATGTGTCTCACGCGCAGCCGAGCCAAGGCGAGTCCCCTCTCGCCACGTGCGACACCAACGAGGGAGAGCAGCCTCGGATCTTTTAGATTCAATCGACCTTTCTTTGTCTAATGTGGCGAAAGATGTGCCTAATGTGGCGCATGTTCCTCACACGCCGTCACAATCAGTTTAATCTTTTGTCGATCAATCGGCTCATTTTTCGGTTACTACCTTTCTACGTTCTTTTTTTTTTTCCTAATCACTGATCATAACAAAGTGATTGTGAGAATCTCCTCCATCCAAACTAGATCAACAAAAAGTAGCATACATTTCGCGATTGCGACTTTTAGTAGTAGTTCAATAGTTTATTTATCAAACTATTTTAAAATCGCTTCAAGCGACATTCCCTTAATAGAATTGGGTGGGAGCCAAACTTTTGGCTCAGAAATCTTTTTTTTTTTCTTGGTGTTGCTTTTTATTTGTTTTAGGATGATTGTTGGAAACTTCTACACTACTGAAACTTTGTATATTGTAACCGTTTAATTAATTTATGATATCGCTTGTTTAGAAAAATATATATTGTTAAATACATAATATATGGTCCTATTTATAAGCGATATATGAATAAGGTCAAAAGAGACATAATAAGTCATACTAGTACTACTAATTAATTTATATAGTAAATTAAGTGCAATAGAGAATAAATAGTCATATAAAAATACATGTACTAGAATACATAATTAATTAATTATTATGAATATATTATATATATTGTATAAAAGTTTATAACGACGGTACTAGCCTCCCACTAGTCATGACTCATGTCCACGGTGCCAACCCGCCGCGCGCATCCACTAACATACATGCATACATACATGAAATTGATCAACAACATAAAAGAAACACCCACTTTTGGTGAGAAGAACCAAATAAAAGATGGCCAGCCAATGAAAGAAGCCCGTCGCGAGAGGTTTGATTAATTAATTAGCTTGATTTATGTAAGGAAAAGAAAATATTAAGAACACTTGTCATATTTTTAGATTAATCAATTTTTTTTTTTAAATATAAATTTGCATATATATCAATGCAAAATTTGTCATATTTGATTAAAAAGAAAGTGAAAGAATGCAAAATTTGTCATATTTGATTAAAAAGAAAGCGAAAGAATGAAATAAAAGTACATTTTATTTTTAAAAGTAAATAATAACTCTTTAAATTTGAAAAGTTTTTAAATTTTACTATTCACTTTTAAAAATAATTTATACTTTTATTCTATTTTTCTTCTTTTATCTTCTCATATTTGATTAAATATGATAAATTTTATATTGATATACGTATAAATTTATATTTTTTGAAAAAATAAAATTGACTAATCTAATATTAATGCTCTTACTGAATGATGAGATGCCCAAGGGCCAAGACTAGGCTAGCTAGATGTGGACGTACGGCTGAGAATCATCAACCACCACCTCTCCATCACTGGTGCATGATCGACCGACTCAGTACTTGATCTTACGACCTCGAAGGGTTTAATTATAAATTTCATATATATTAATTTAATGGTAAATGCTATGATTAATTATAATGATCATTCGCGTGCTTTAGTATTCATCTCCCTTTTCCGTCCAAGTACATGCGCGCGCGCGCGCGCACATATATATATATATATATATATATATAAACACGTACACATGATCATGATGTTCAGTTTGGGATTAGCATTTATTTGGGTTATCTTGTGGAGCATAATGGCAGTATGCATGCTTATTAGCAATCGGATTTTACCCGATCGATCGAGGACTGCTGCGATCCCTGCTCATGAAAATAATAATACTAAAGTACCGTTAGTGCTTTTCCAGCGAGCAGGAAAAAGGGAGTTTGAACAGAATTATAACGATCTGGAAGTGCTGGGTGTACTCATAATTTGTGGAATGTCGTCATTTTTTCCTGAATGTTGGTGAATGCGAGCAGTACCAAAATAAAGATGTTATGTACAGTGACTTTTGTGCATTCATTGATTGTACACTCTATTAATTTAAATAGTTGCTTCACTTTTTTTTCTAATATAAAATAAATGTTTTAGTCAATTAGATGACTGTACATAGCTACCAAAATGTACATAGCATCCTTTTTTTTCTTTTTATTGGGCCTAAGAATTATTGCAGTATGTCACTCTAGCTCGCAACATACATTCCATGCATGCATCAGAAATATTGTTAATTTATCTTGGTAGATAATCTAACATCAAATGGCATGGTCCGGCAGGCATCAAGAGTTTTCTGCATTAATCCAAGATTAAAATTCCCTAATTATGATGGTACGCAGGAACTAGGGACTGGGGATAATCTATTTTCTGATGGCCTACAATATATTTTCCGATGGAGAGAGCATGCACATGATGACCCTTGCGAATTACTTCATGTCACATTAGATGATCTTCGAAACCCAGAATTTATTCATTATTATTATTTTGAAAAAATACCCATGCATGCTGCATCCTCATGATCCATATCATTAGATCATCATCAACCTCATGTGACCGGACGACGAGAACAACTTAATTTGGATAAGTACTAAGGTCGATATATCATATATCATTAATTTCTAGTGAGATCACCAGGTAATGATCGTTTCTTTCTTCAAAACTGAAGTCATAATTACTCGTCAACGAACGTACATATTCCAGCAGCCATTGCTAAAACAGACAAGAATACAGTTTGCAGATCAACGTGAATATTGAAGGTGAAGCATGATCTAGATCATGCTTAGTTGCAATTTGTACTGGAAGTTGTAACCGGTTTAGCCATGTACGTGGGCTTGTCATCCCCGGCCATTATGACAACAATCTTTGGCTCTGCATCAAGCTGCTGCACCGTGACGTCGTTGTTCGTGAGCATTAATGCTGGCGTCTGATTTCCTCCTTCAGGACCCGATGATCTGCTTGAAGCAGGCTTTCGGTGTGAGCATACAAGGATCACCAATGCCCCGGCAATGAGTACTATCATTATAGCTAAGCCACCATAGAGGTAAGGTACCGGAGACTTCCATAGATTGGGGGCACCGGTCTCTGATGTTCTGATTGGCCTCATCTCTGATATTTCTATCTCTCTCTCTAAATTACCCTAATTTTGGTGCAAGTGTGATGGGGTGGTAGCTGATTTTAGTGCAAATGGAATAAGATCAGCTTGGGTTTTCATGGATATATATAGAGAGATCAGGAGTTATTTGACATGTTGGTCTTCAATTAGTAAATTCATATGTGTGTGTGTGTGTGTACTGATGATGATTAATTACCATGGTGCCCTTAGTTTGAGGATGGAAGATTCTTTGTTGTGCTTCTAAAGATACCCGTAAACGGACGGATGTCAAAAGTGAGCACTTGGAGAGAGATCGGGTTTCAAAAGTGACATCCAAAAAGAATGGTTGTGCAGTAGAATGAGGTTGGTCGTTCATGAATTAATGAAGGGGAATTTGAATTGTTTGGAGTTTTTTATTACTGCAAATAAATATATTAATGGTCCTCTTGGTAAGAGATGAGGAAGATTCTATGTTATGCTCTTATAGATGCCTTGTACTTCTTCATGTACAGTGAGTCGTTGAATGGGGCAGCTTTCAGAATTACTGCCTTATCTTATATATATATATATATATATATATATATATGATTAGATCAAAGCGCATGAACTTGCTTTTTTTCTTTCTTTCCCTTTGTTTTTTGAAAGCAGGGGCCGGGAAAAGGGCAGTTGGTACAGATTAATGCTAAAGATCACTTTCATAAGTGACTTGAAGAAATTATTAGAATGTAAGTGTAATTGGAACTGTAGGAGGTTGGTGGTTTATTGACTATATAGTTGTTGTTTTGCGTTTTCGCCTTAATTAATTGGCGTCTTCTAGACTGCATAAAATGCCATGGACGATTCTTTGCTCATGTGCTTTAATAGATGCTTAATTAATATATAGTTAAATGATATCAAAAGTGAGATATTGGCAATTAGTGGAGTCTCAAAAGTAGTGTACTGATATTTTTTTTTTAAGAGATAGGTTAACTTTATTATAACTCATGAATCATGCAATATGACTAATGACTGATTCAACTCAGTTTACAAGTTAACTAAAATCAAATGAAGTCCAACTTTTAAGATTTTGTAGACAAAGTTTGAGAAACTAAATACTACTAAAACGACAGTAAACTATTATCTTATCCTCCAATGGAGGAGAGCACTAAAATTTCACAGACAAACATTAAGACATTATTTCTTCATTTTACAATTTTTTCTATACAAACGAACACAAAAACACACAAATAGAGCTAAAAAGAAAAACAAGCAGAAGTAAAAGAGGCGGTTTCCTTGTGGTGGTACGTGGACACCACGCGCTATGCTAAATGTGTTCCACCGCAGGTCAAAGAAACTCTGAACACCCCGGATCCACTATAAAGTATCCGGCAAGACAACAAGTAAGGCGGATCCACCAAAAGCGAGGATAGTTCAAATCACCTCACGCGTTAGGAGCACGCGCTGCTCCTATCGAAAAAAAAGGCCGGGCGACCTGACGATTGACAGGTGGGGGATAAGGCAGCTCTGCGCGTGGTGGCCTTCGGGCTTCCTACTCCTGTGAACTTGCAAGACAAATCGCAAACACTCGAAGAACCACTCACGAAGCTGGAACCACTCACGAAGCGACAATTTTAGGCGTATGAGAGAGAGAAAATCTCTAGACAAAATCACTCAACTGATCCTATAGTATACGGTTAGTCTCTCATACTTGATGTTATCGATCGCATGAAATCAAAGGGCGTTTGGCAGAGACATGTGGCATTTTAAGGGACATGATTAACGCGGTACTATATTATATATTAATATTGGAATTATTTTATTTCAGGGAAATTTTGTTTTTCTAAGCAAAATATAACTCGTATTAAATCATTGATAAAATTAAGAGTTGTACTAAAGATATAAGAGGATGAGATCACGTGGTTAATCTCGTTAAAAAAATCCATTAATATTAGAAAAAATCTATACAACTTTTTACTATTCATACAATTTTTACACACTATATTTTATTTTATTTTATTTTATTTTTATTAAATATTTAATATATGAATAATGAATAAAAAAATAAAATTATTTTAAAAAGAACAAATTTAAAATAAAAATATTAAAAAATTAAAAGAAATTAAAAAGTGATTGTGTATGAAAATTATGAAAGTTGTATAGAAAAACCCTTAATATTAGTAAGGGACTCATGATCGATATTGTAATATTAATATTGTCTCTGGAAATAAACATAACTCATGGTACGTAAATTGATTGAAATATGTTGCTTTGAAGTATCCATTATCCATGCAGGCATAGAAATCCTGATCATTCCTTGATCAATATCCTTGGCCTTGGGTCCTTATGATCAGATTATAAGATATATTGGAGGAATTGAAGAAAAACCAACGTCATTATAAAAAAATATAGGTATTTATGATATTTTAATTGTAATCATAAGGATTATCTATAACGAAAAGCGACTGTTTTGATCGCAAATAGTTTTCTTAATTGTAATTAAAGTTTTACAAATACCTGTTTTTTTTATAATGCATCTAGCTGGGTCTATCATTCTCACTTTTATAGATGGATAGTTAAAAGGATCCGACCGGATCATATGATCTTCAAATATAGGAAAATTAAAGAGGGATCAAATTGTTGTCCCAATGAGGGCATTAATGCTCGAGATCCAAGCGTGCAATGCCTGCATGTCGAAGGGGAAGGCTGGCTGGAGACGAAAGAATTAAGAATGGAGGGAGCTCTGTGCAAGCGTGCATGAGGTATTTTTTGCAGAAAAAGGCTAAAGAGAGAGATGTCAAACAAAATAACGATTATTCTACAAGCTAGTTTGAACAGATGATTCAATCACAGGAAAAAACACAAGAAAAAACCTAAAAAATACATAGAAAATGCCTCTGATGTTCCATTGAAAATTATCAAATCAAACAAATTCTTAAAAATTAGTCCACAAGCAGGATCGTATAGCCAAAATCGTCTGTATCGAAATTTTACTAAAATTAGCAAAATTTCGATAATCATGTCAAAATCAAATACAAAATAAAAGAAGTAATTTGTAAAAAATCTAACCTAAATCGAGTTCAAAATCATTTCTTCTGATGTTCAATTGAAAATTATCAAATCAAGCAAATCCTCGAATATTAGTCCACAAGCAGGATTCTATAGCCAAAATCATCTATATCGAAATTTTAACAAAATTAGCAAAATTCCAATAATCCTGCCAAAATCAAATACAAAATAAATTAATCTGCAAAAAATCTAGCTTAAATCGGGTTCAAAATCATTTCCTAAACGACAAATGAAATATTACCAAATAAGAAAGAAAATTACTATTCTCACAAATGGGATTTTCAGTCGGGAATCCCGATTGGTGAATAATATCTTTAAAAAAAAATACATGATAATTAAAAATTGTATTTTTTTATAATATTTTAAATTTTATATAATTAAGTATTTAAAAATATTTTTAAAATATGTAAAAGAATTTGAAAATTATTAAATAAAAAAATTCCTAATTTTGGGTAGGATCCCAACTCAATAAGGAAAAAAATACTCTAAAAGGAAAAATCTGGTTATAACTAAAAATAGGATTCGGAAGGGAAATAGTGGAATTTGGCCTCGAACACAGTGGATTTTGGCAAAATTGGTTGGCCACAACGTGTGCGCCAATTTTTATTTTTATTTTTGAATTGGTCGGATTTTAGACGCGATTCCAATACACGTAACTAAAGTTATGGCCAAAATAATGAAATTTACTTAAAGCTATCCCAATTACTGAAACACACTCTGTATTGCCTGAACTAACTAAAGTGGCTGGCCATGGCATATCAAATGAGGAGTATGAACGGCTTGCTGCAGAGAATGAAGTAAATGGGACTAATACAGAAAACTATCACAAATGAGTAATGGAGATTAAGGGTGCTTTCTTGACAGTGGGGGAGCATATGCGACAGTACAAGGAGCGGGTCAATTTGAGAATGTCTGAAATGGAGACGAGGTTGGAGTCTCAGATGGAAACTCTAAATGTAGTTTCATAGCCGCTTGTGCATGCCAACAGGTCTGAATTTTGCTATTATTATCCAGAGACGTATGAAGTAATATTTTGAGGAATGAGTGTTGGGGACACTTTTGACAAGTAATACTTTTGAAGAGGACCTAAGCATATTTTGATTTTGCCAAACCAGTTGAAAATAGCATCGGTAAGTAGATATCCTTACTCTATATTTGAGTACATGTAGCAAACCTGTGTAAATTATTTGTTGTTTCGATATAACAACTTGTCCTAAATGCAGAAGTTTCTTCTCTCTCTCTCTCTCTCTCTCTCTATAATGACATGGAAAATTTGTGGTTGGTTGCTATATAAAAGTTGCATTTCTGGGGGGTTTAATATCTCCATGATCAAAGAATAATGCATGGAAGAATAATTAACGAACCAAATCGTGTTTGTGAATTGTCATGTTACATCTCTTGGGTATTCAATTCCATTTATGAATACGTGGCTACTTTTGTTATCTTGCTTTTTAGTATACACTATCTGCTGCAAATTTTAATTTTGAAATAGAGTTAAGTTAAGATTATTACATTTCAGGACTGATTTGATGTGAATACATGGAACATAAAACTTTTATAATGTGATCTAAGTCATCTGTGATTAGTCATGAATTATAGCTACAACCATGTCAGGAAAAAGAAGATTTTATAGATTGATTATAATAGATGTTTTCCTAGTTGGAGAATGAATCAATTTCTGATAGTTTAATATAGATGTGGCTCATTTGTTAAAACTGTGATAGGGAGACTTGAGGTGATTGTATAACATTTTAGGCTAATTACAATAATTAAGTTATTCATAAGCTTGTTAGAATCAACTAATTGGACATCAAAGCAGTGAATTTGGCATTTAATCTCATGGAGTACTCCATGTCAAGTAAATTGGATTCTTATTTCTATCATAAATAGTATTTGTCTGAACTTGAAGCTTTGTGAGCTTTAGGCATGCTCGAGTATCGATCACTAACAATTTCTATGGTGCTCTGTCAACTTAGTGAATTATAGCTAAAACTGATATAATCTTCATGGTACAACACTTTTATTAAGTGTTTTAGGCTACCCATTTGAAAATTTTATGATACTCGTTTGCATGATTTATTTGGGATTACTTTGGCAAGTACTAAAGTAAGAAGCAACTATAATTATTTGATTGCCTAACCATGATCAATGTATTTTCTGAACTGATTTTATGCCACTACATGCAGGTCACTACTTACTTAAGCTTGGATGTGTTACCAAGACCCTAAATGACTAACAGACTACTGGCACATAAGGAAATAGCACATATGGATATATAGTTTTGTAGAATAGTGCTAAACTAAGTCATGGACGAAGTTAAATGACTATGTGTACACATGGGTACTCAACTTTATAATATGAGTATGCAATTTTTGAGTTACTGCTTTCAACAAAAATGTAAAAAACTTAAGTATTCAATTGCATCAGGAGGTATTCAGCACAATTCCATATATATTAGAACATGTTATTTTGCTCTCTGTGTTTGGTTCACAAACTTATATATAACATGCCTTGCATATATATATAATATTATATATATTTAATTTTTTCTCTATGCCTGGTTTTGAAACCAAATGCATGCTGAGTTATACATAAACGAATTTGTTCTCTGTGCCTAAGACAATGATTTAAACAGACCATGAAAGAAATAACAGACTAAATTTAAAATTAGATAAGATAACTTCAGGGGTCAATATTATATAATATATGACTGCAATCGTGTATTAAATCACATTAATCATATGATTAATTAATATGGTTAAAATGTTGATTGAAAAAAATTTTAGGGTTCAAGTTTAATTTTGGGAAAAATTCGATGGTTCGAATTTATATCCATTAATCTGGTTCCAAAAAGTGAAGTTCAGAAAATTTTGAAGAAAAACTATGGCAAAAAAAAAACCATTTTACCTAAATCGCCCAAAATGTGAATTCCACCACGATTTTCTCTACCGACATTAGGGTACGCGATGATGTGAGAATAATCGATGACCATGCCCGCAAGCTTACCAATACACAACGAGCACAAACCTGCAGCAAGATATCGTTGGGCCCAATTAGAGAGAATAGCCAAGAGTTGAGACATCGCCGAAAAAACTAGTTCTCACAAAAATATTACCGAAAAATCTCATTGGTGAGATAGGAAATAGCCACGAACTGCGCTAACTGTTGTTTGAAAGTCGCCGAAGTTGAACCCTAGTGTCGACGGCTCAACATTCGTAGACTCTTATCCCCCTTCATTATCGGCGCTAAGATGGACTTTAGAGACAAACATTTGAGGCGATTACCCATGGGGCTTCAATAGCATCAAAATCATAGACTAAATGCTCGAAACATCGGCTGGGAGATTGCGGGGAAAAAGACCACATATGTCACCCAAAAAATGCGGCGTTTAGTCTGCATGCTAATATACGCAGCTGATGGGTTTTTACCGCAGTTTTCCAACGTCGCAGACTAATAAACGCAGCTGATGAGTTTTTACCACAGTTTTCCAACGTTTTGTGGCGAACTAATCTCGCGGCAAAAAGTCATTAATGTTGTAGTGCCACTTGTCACCATTATGTTGATCTGTCAATTCAAGGTATTTTAGTATTATTAATGTATAATCTGACAACTCAACATCATCTAATTCGAATATTCTTTATTAAAAAGATAGATAGAGAGAAAAAAGATAGAGGTAATCCTTTTAATTTTTTGAGTGATAAATAGTTCTTTAAGATTAGGTACTAGCTGGAGAACTTGATTTCCTTTAAGATTTGAATATAGGCTTTAGCCTTTAATGATGCAACAACACAATAAATTATATAATCAAATCGAGACGACCGGACGCCCACTCTTACAATTTTGAATATTTTAGTATGAACTTTTAATTACTTTGGCTCTTTGCCAAACAGTAATCATGAGCACTTTGAGCATTGATAATATATAGACTCGTTTGGAATACATAATATAGCTTTATATATATATAGGTTAATATTCATGAAACTAGGTGCTTCACAAAACATCATGAAATGCATTTAGAAAATAGTAGCTTTGTTTTATTTTCCAACAAACAGTTTAAGAGGGAAGTGACTACTACTTATCTATACAACGTACACTACCACTCGGCTGATATGCTTGATGGCCCTCGATGGGTTTGGCTCATATATAGATAAAGAATCAATCAATCTGGTGGAGATATTGCCTGAAGTGGAGTTCCCAAGGGTGATTACTATTTGGGTTCTAATTGGCCCAATTTGAGCTGGCCCAAATTCACAGAAGAGCTCACAATTTTGATGTCCTTTTCTGCCTTTTAATTATTCTTTATATATATATATATATATATATATTTATATATCTTGTGGTACTAGCTAGTAGCTACTAGCTGCTAGGCATCAATATCTCAACTTTGTTACAGCGACACATGCTCATGCATGTATATGAAACAGCGTACTGGCGCAGGCATTGTAACCTTTGTAGAATCAAACCCTGAATACGAAAAGTACTATATATGATGATACTGTACAGAAAAAATAAAAAATAAAAAACAGATAGAAGCATCATGTATAAAGAAAAGAATTCGATCAGAAGGATGATAGAATCATAATTACCAATTTACCACGATGTACTAGTCGTGATATCTTTTTAGAAAATTCAATTCTTTAGTTCAAAGCAAATTAGTTCATGATGCATTATGCTGAAACCTCAGAATTATAAATTAGTATAAAATGGAAAAGTCTATTCAAACCCATTGATAATTCTCACCCTGAATTTTGTATTAGTCTTTATAGAAGACCAGAATCATTGCCCCTTGTTTTTCATAAAATGAATCAAGACAAAAGGCCGTGAATTCTGCTATATATGAGAAAGAATATCACGCGTACAGGCTCGGTCATAAACTACAAGCTTGACATGATATGGTAGTACTTTCAAGTTACCGAAGCTGCCCTTTCTTTTCATTAATTTATTTTTGAGTACTGGTGCTATTATATTTTTCAATTTGCCAATTTATTGCAACACCTAGTATAATAATTTGCATTTTTCTATTGAGTAGTGCTATAGGTATACGTCTCCACATATTAAAAATATATATAAAAAATAAGATAAAAAGAAAATTAAAATTTATTATAAAACTAAAAAGAAAACTACCACTATTGCAAGAGAAAAGAAACTCTTAAGAACTGAAACTTTCTTTCTCTCTCTATATTTTCTTATGAATTTCATTACAACTGAAGCCCATATTTATAGGCGTTGAAGTTACTATGCAAGTTACTATGCAAGTCACTATGCAAGTTACTATGCAGATTTTAAAATAATAGTGGTGGGGTCATTCACATAATTTTAGTGGTGGGACAGGGGGCGGCTGCCGTCCCTCCACTTACAGAATTCATAACACTCCCCCTTGAATGACCACCCATAAACAATCTGCCTCGTTAAAACCTTGCCAAGGAAAAACCCAGTGGGAAGAAAAACCAATGGCGAAGGAAAAAGAGTACAGTCTTCTTATGTATCCACAAGTGCTTTTAAGATTGCCTCATTAAAACCTTGCAAAGGAAAACCCAATGGGATAAAACCTTAGCGAAGGAAAAAGAGTACAATCAACACAAGTCTTCAGGACTTTTACTCCCCCTGGAAAGTGCATGACGATAGATTTTGAGTCTTCACATTTTAATATTCTGCACAATTTTCTTGAATGTCGCAGTTGGTGATGTCTTCGTGAATAAATCTGCCAGATTATCACTTGATCGTATCTTTGATATATTCTCATTTGATTTGAGTGATACAAGCAGCATTATCTTCGTATAAAATTGTTGAGCTATCAAAATACCACACTTTTCTTGGATATGTTGAGTCATTGATCTCAGCCAAATATACTCTCGACTTGTTTCATGAATTGCAATAATCTCTGAGTGATTTGAAGATGAAAAATAATATCTAGTTGACAAACTTAATAGAAATCTGATACCTGCAGTAATACTTAAACTCCCCCTGATAATATGCATTAGTGTTTCAAGTAATAAGCAAATATAATTTCAGTATATATAACAAGTTAAGAATTCAAACACGATCTCCAACTAAATAATGCATTAGAGAGAGTATGATAATATTTTCATCTAAAATTTTCTCCCCCTCATTCGGCGTTATTAGGAAGAACTTGTTTATATACGGCAGAAATAACATTGGAAACCATCTATGTATGATAAAAGCTGTAAAAGCTTTGAGGTCTAATATTATCGGTTCGGCGGAAAATCAAATCCGCTTGACATTGTGGACAAACGAGATCTTGAAGAGATTTGAAGCCTTCGGGTTGTTGTTTAAATATAACCAATTTTACCATTGGTTTACTCCAGCAAAAAGATTTCGCATTCCTCATAGATTCAGTTGTTGTTCATTCAGAATGATATTATGTCTGATAGAAATTCTAATGTCCCAGATTTGAACCATGAACCTTTTATACCTCAACCACTCATATTTTCTCCTGAGGCTGTCAACACCATGATAGGAGCAGAGATATATCTATCTAGTAAATCTGATCCTGAAATTGTTGCAGCATCAAGAACCCTCAGTGCTCAATATGCTGCCTCTCTTACAACCATGTCTCAGAGGCTATTGGCGAGAACGAGTGAGGTTGATCATCTTAAAACTCAAATATCTGAGTTGCATCAAACGCTTGCAACTAAAGATAGTAAAAATAAAGATTTAAGACAAGAAAACAAGGAGCTGAAGAAACTTGTAGATTGGTATTCTCGTGACCTGAAAACACGAGTAGAAGAGCTGGAACGAGAGAGAGCTCAGATACAAAGTCAACAACAGCAGCTAACGACAGAGGTTCAACGTTTACAAGAAAATAGGGATAGCTGTAATTAATCTCGCTGGCTTTTGAAATTATGCATCCAGCATATCTTGTAAAGTGAGATTTGAAGAGATGATGCTTTGTCTTGTTCTTATTTCCATTTCTATAAGAACCGTCTTTAGCTTCATTTAGTACGCATCAAATCTTCTTCTCATATCTATAATTCATCTGTATTTGTATTCTTATTCTACAAATTTCCAATGGCTCATCAATTTCCTTTTACTATTTCTCACGATCAACATATGAGGTATCCTTCGCCTCAATTACAAGTTGTTCCTGCATCTTCCGCAGGTGCCATGTTGCAGCAAGCAAATGATCTGGCTAATAAGTCAGATCGTGAAGCTGTTTATGAGCTGGTGACTCTCGGCACCAGATACTCCTCCTCTATTGTCGGATTTTCCAACCGATTACAATCCAAAAATCGTCAGATTGAGGAGCTTAACGAGAAGGTTTCCGTACTTCAACGACTCGTTCAAGAGTCTGACAGAAAAATTACAGACTTAAAGCAAGAGAATAAGGATTTAAAATCCTTACTTGCCTCTTCATTTCGACTGCCCAATCCTTTAGATAAGGATGGTATGTTGCTTTATGAAGAGCAAATGCATTTGAGAGATGAGGCTAGAAGTCTCAAATTCTTGTAACTCATCTATCAATTGAATAATAAGATCTTTCCTTTTCAAATGCATTCCTTAAATTTATAGTAACTCTTGTAATCTCTTCAGGAGTTCTAACAAGGTAAATCATCAACGTAAACTGGAATAATGGCAAATCCGGATTCTGATAAACATATGGGCATATAGAATTATTCTTAAATCCTTCTTTCAATAGATACTCGTTGATTCAATTATACCGCATGCGTCCGGATTGCTTTAACCCATATAAAGATCTCTGAAGCTTTATAAAGTACATACTCCTAAATGTACTTGGATTAAATGCTTCAAGTATCGTATATCTTTATATATGTAATGATCTAATGATCCTTATAAATATGCAGGGACTACATTCATTAACTGCATATCTAATCCTTTTGTAATAACCAAATCGATTAAAAATATGAATGTGATTGCATTCATACCAAGGAAATATGTTTCCTCATAACTATTCTCGGGTTTCTGCAGGAAACCTTGTGCGACAAATTATACCGTACAATTTCATTTCGCATTACGCTTTCGTATAAATACTCATTTATATCTGACAGATATTACACCCTTTGGTGTTTGGACAACAGGTCCAAATGCATCTCGCTTCACTAGCGAGTTTAATTCAGTTTTAATAACTGCTTTTCATTTTGGCCAATCATTTCTACGTCAACATTTTTCGACGGTTTTTGGCTCACTTTCTTCATTACTTCTGGTAATGTCACGTGTTATCATATATGTTGTCGACAACAGTTTTATTTCTATCCATAAATTTTCCAGTACTCATGAAATGTATTGAGATCTCATTGTTCCTCTCCAGGGGAAAACATTTCATGAAACACCTCTACAGGAGGTTCCTCTTCAGGAGGTTTATACTCTTCAGGAGTTTTCTCTTCAGGAGTTATACTCTTCAGGAGTTACACTCTTCAGGAGTTATCTCTTCAGGAGTTATACTCTTCAGGAGTTACACTCTTCAGGAGTTACCTCTTCAGGAGGATTAGAAAATACGGTCTCTTCATGAGCACCGATTTTTATTTTTCTTGTGCACCAATAGGTCTTCAACGCTTCAGGTGTATCTTAGACTCATTTATTGCTGTTTTAACAACTCGTCCTTCAGGGACTTCAATTCTTGCTTAAGCATTAACAGCAGTAATATATGATTTTACAACACCTTTAGTGTCAGTAAATACATCATGTAATTGATTTGCAACACTTTGCAGATAAATAATCCTCTGAACTTCTGGTTCACATTTATTTATAAGAGGATCAAATTTAAACAGGACTTTATTATCCCAAGTAATTTCTTGTCGTGCTTCAGGCACCGATATTTCATTATTTCAAAACATGATGAAATATTAATAAACTTATATATAAAAGCTTAGTATAAGTAAATCAAGTGCTTGGCCGTACAACAGGTACGTGACTACTGTTTAGTCATATTACATCTATAACAAACATCTTCATCTTTTTATGAAGAATTATTCTGAGGGCCTTTACCCTTTTCTGAGTTTGATCACTTCTGGTGATACGATATATTTTTATCATCTTTAGTGTTGTCGCTTTTGGGACCAACACTTATATAATTTTTCTACCACGTCTACGCCCTTAATTCCTTTGAAAGGATGCTCTGTTCACTTCTGGGAATTGTGTAAATTCGATATCATTAATAGGACGTAACTGGTGTAACAAAAACTCATTATTTAGCTCAATCACTGGAAGACAAAACAAAAGTTCAGAATATTTGTTGAACTTTCACTCTCGATATTGCTACTGCAGGAGCACATTCGAAGTATGAAAAATAATGTCTTCTTTTATATATCATCATCAGTGACATTTTCACTGCATAATTTTAATATTGAGCTGATTTTAAAGAGTGCAGAATATTCAATACCACTCTTAAAATCTTGCAACTTCAGGTGCAATAAATCATAATGATCTTTTGAGAGGATTACATCTTCTGGTGCTTATATCACTCTCTTAATTCATTTCACACAGTAAGATGATTTTTCATCATGAGATACACAGCACGGTCCTTCAGGGACACATGATTTTCTTCTATGATTGTATCTTTCAAGTTCATCATCATATCCAAATAGATCTCATCAAGGATCTGGATAAATAATATTTTTCAGAAATGTCAATAGTAATAAATCTCAATATTTGACATTATATTACAAAAATAAATCTGTGAATTTAAGAAATATATTCACATTATCATGAGAATAAAAATAAAATTTTATCAAGTAATATTCAGAAATATTACCTTTAATATTTATCTCAATGACTGCAAATAATATATTGAAAAACTTACTTGAAGTAGAAGACCACTAGCTTCAGTATCGGTAGAACCTCGTGCTGATAACGTGTTATAAAACTAAAAAGAAAACTACCACTATTGCAAGAGAAAAGAAACTCTTAAGAACTGAAACTTTCTTTCTCTCTCTATATTTTCTTATGAATTTCATTACAACTGAAGCCCATATTTATAGGCGTTGAAGTTACTATGCAAGTTACTATGCAAGTCACTATGCAAGTTACTATGCAGATTTTAAAATAATAGTGGTGGGGTCATTCACATAATTTTAGTGGTGGGACAGGGGGCGGCTGCCGTCCCTCCACTTACAGAATTCATAACAAAATTAAAATTATGAATAATTAGATTAGAGGATAGATACAAATAGCACTTTTGTACAATATATACAAAAGATATTCAAGTAATGTATAAATAACATTTTTAATATAATAATAGTCACTATTTTAATTATTAAGTAAAAATATTAAAAAAATAAAATATATAAGCGGTCAAAATAAATAGATAAATTAAATGGCCAAAACAACAAGAGTGGTGCTATAATGTCCTCCAAAATTGACCACTCCATCTTACATTTTGGCTAAATCTTGTTTTTTATTTTTTTTTTATTCTTATTTTTTTATCATTTTAAAATATGAAAAAAAATATCAATATACAAATAATTATTTTCTTAATTATTAAGTAAAAAAATTAAAATTATTAAATTATTAAATTAAAATATCAAATCGAGATATCAAAATAACATTTTTCAAATAACCATTCTCTTTATTTTTACAGCTCACAAAGTCTTTTATGTTTCCATTCCTATTATGAGAGAGAGAGAGAGAGAGAGTTTTAGAACTCTCGAGAGGAGTGTAGATGCTGTTCAAAAGGAGAAGGTTCTTGATTGAATATCATATATATATAATTGACAGAAGAAGAGCCCACACCTGTTCCATCCTGTGCTTCCTAACAAAACAACATGCAGTTATACTACCTTTATACTAAATTCCATTCACTGCATGTCCCGCTCTTGTATTTTTCTTTTTAAGAAAATCTTATCATCAAAGAATAAAGTGACATATATATAGCTTCGTCTTCAACTTCTGTATATTCGTAAAAAAAGTCTTATATATACCAATACAAATGGAAGACGCTTCCCAATAAACCAGTGAATTCAAGAATCGATCTTCTCCCTTCTTTATATATAAAGAATCCAAACCGAGCCATCCAACATAAGTTCTCCTACGTTGTCTCTGTCAAATAGTAGCAAAAGAGAATAATAGATCAGTGATGGGGAAGGCGCGTGTAGTTGGTATAGGCATGGACTACTCACCAACAAGCAAAGCAGCCCTTCAATGGGCTGCTGATAATATTATACAGGAAGGAGATCTCATCATCCTCATCCATGTTCAGCCACCCAAGTCAGATCATACCAGGAAGAAACTTTTCGAGGACACTGGATCTCGTCTGTCTTCGTTAATTCTACCTCTTTTTGCCTTAATTAAGACTTAATTCGCCATTTTGATCCCAGCTTACGGCCTCCCATATTCGTTTCCTAATTCATGTCTTCGTTTATTTTCGCAGCTTTAGTTCCTCTAGAGGAATTCAGAGAGATTAACTTTTCAAAGCAATATGGACTTACATATGATCCGGAGGTTCTGGAGATTCTTGATACAGCGTCAAAGACTAAAGGGGTACGTATGGATTGGATTTTTAACTTTTTATATTAATACTCCATATAATTACGTACGTACATAAGATGAATGATCATTTGCTCATGTGAGTACTGGCGAATGATGATCAAATGAATGGCGATGTGTTAGTGTCTCATGAGTAGTAGTGTTTATGGGGTTGGAGCAGGCTAAGGTGGTGGCCAAGGTCTACTGGGGGGATCCAAGGGAGAAGCTTTGCGATGCTGCGGAAGATCTTAAGCTCGACTCTCTTGTTGTTGGAAGCAGAGGTCTTGGTCCTATCAAAAGGTAATCCTTATCCATGATCACTTGCGAATATTATGTGGTACATGTTATGTTGGTCCATCGGTCATATATATGTATGTATATATATATGTACAATGATGTGCTTAATTTATCGAATGATACAATCCAGCTTCTTATTTCATGAACAAGGGGTACTACTCTCAGTCATATTGGCCGTGGAGGTAAAACTTTAAATGGTCGATGTATGACAGTACTATAAAAAAAGTGTGTTACATTATTTATTAAGCAGCTAGCTGTATGATTACTAGCTAGCTCGATCGAAATCATGACATGAAATAAAACAAATAATAGTATTCATCTTCATTGGAGGCTATATATAGCCTCAAATCACGCGTTTGATTATACATTAATGACGGAGTGTGGATTTTGCAGGGTTTTGCTTGGCAGTGTTAGCAATTATGTTGTGACAAATGCTTCATGCCCTGTCACTGTAGTTAAGGGGACCCAATTTGCCAAGCCTTAATTGATAAGGTTGTTAGATCTCTACATTCTCTGGTGTTTATTTTTTTTTTATTAAAAAAAAGAAACTTGTGTAATTGGAGTGAATTATGTACTGTTGGCTTGATGAGAGACGAACAATTTGTATTATCTATTGTCATTAATATACGCGTGTATAATTTGTTTCTAGAGTTGCGTGGAGGATGCATGTTATAACAAACCAACTTCTTTCTATATCCTCTACTTTTATAATTAATTCGAGTGATTCTATTAATACTCCTCCGTATAATTGCATTTGCATATATATAGCGTCTCTGGACCTAAAGAGAACTCGATCCTTAATTTTAGTCTTTGGGTTTTGATTTGATCAGTTTGGTATCGATCTTATAATATCCATATATACAAATTAAAGGACGGGAGTTAAAGATATGATCATCCCATAGGAGTAATTAGAATGTTATAATAAAAAGGCAACATGAACTTGTTATATGATCAATCGTTTGAATGATTAATTCATCGAAATACTATAGAAGATGATCTGGAGGATTTGGTTTATGTTGTTAGTTATTTCATTAAGGTACGGTGCATGTTTTAATGAGACGGAAAGAAAGAGACCATAAATCTCGTGAACTACTGCTTCAATTCGATTAGCTCAAATGGCCAATACGCATGACGAATCTTTCTACCAAACCCACTCGCAATTTGGCCTAGCTTTCGAGGTCATTTTCAGACCACTTTGGCACCCATTAATAGTGAACATAAACCCACCTTCCCAAACTCGACAAAATAGAAAGAAAAGAAGGAAATGAATTAGCCTTATCGTGAATTATTGACATAAATTTTAAGGTGTACTGTTGAACACGCACATGATACTCGTAGCAATATATTTTTCAAATTATGCGACGAGTGAAATTGAGATGCATTAATTTAAACGATGCGACTGATCAACATTCATTAATTTAACTCACAAAAGAAATAATATTAATGCAGAAAGCCCAGTTATAATTAAGCATTACTAAGCTTAAATTAAAAAGTGTTACCCAAACATGAAAATATTAATTAGCTTAATCAAAAGGAAAGAGGCATGCAGTACTTCGATAACTCAATAATTAGATAGGCCGTACGTTGACACGCTCTTCATTCTTCAATCTACAGTAAGCTCTAGCAAACGCCATTCATCTTCTTCCTCTCCATGACAAACTTCCTCCAAACCGTAGTGATCTCCCTCTGCGTCTCGAGAGCACTCTTCTTTGTAACCACAGTGACATTCTTGTCGGCCTCTTCACCATTAAATGCTAACTTGGCAGTGATCTTTGCCGGAAGAACATCAAGTTCATGCAGAACTTTATCGATGTTGCAAACCAGGCGCTCCGCCAGAGTCCGGGAAAAGTCTTCCCTGATCACAACTCGGAGCACCGTCACGTTTTGGGCGTCGGGCGGCATCGTGTAAGCAGGCACAATCCACCCATAGCGTCGCAACATGTCAGACACCTCAAACTCATCATGACGTCTGTTGTCTTTTAAGGAAAAGGCCACCAACGGCACGCCATCGTCTTTTGAAACAATTTTAAAGCGCCCCGTCTTCTCCAACCCCTCTCTCAGTACCAGCATGTTTTCTCTACAGTTTTCCATGATATTCTTGTATCCCTGGTTAACAAAAGTAGTCATTATTACGAGAACAAAAATTTAATGGATAGCCATTTTTGTATATTTCTTTTTTCGGTTACCTAACTTTTTTTCACTATAAAATAATTATTTTATTCAACATCAGTAGAGTACATAATAAATATGCAAAAGTGACTATATATATGTCTATAGCATATCTCAAACCAGAATTAAAGCTGACACTATGATTTCTTTAAGCTAGCTTGATAATTTGTTACATGCACATATAATATCCATAGACTAACCTCAAAGCCCAAGCGAATTAGTTGATAGTATTGTGCAATGACTTGACTAGAACCTGCATCAAAGAAAGCAGACCTAGTTAAGAGCCTGAGAACATATGCCACATTATTGATGTAGTGATTCTTATACAGCAATTACAATGATCAATGGAAGTGTAATTAATTAATTGCCTTTGGAGAAGTTGAGGGTGAAGGTAGGTTGGTCGGCTCCAAGATAGTTGATATGGAAGATGAGTTCTTCAGGCAAATCGTCTTTGCTCCTCCAGATGACCCACCCAATCCCGGCATAGACAAGTCCATACTTGTGGCCACTAACATTGATGCTCTTCACCAACGGCAAACGGAAATCCCACTCTAGTTCTGGGTATAGAAATGGGGCAATGAATCCACCGCTCGCTGCATCGACATGGATCGGAGTATCCCACCTGCCAAACAAAAATGCAAACACATGATGTTCCATTTATAATTATTGATGAAATTGAAGATTTGGTAGGCATGTTACGTACTTAATTGCAAACGCATGCATGAATTCATGAAAGACTTACCCAGTTTCCTTGTTCTTCGCAACGAGTAAATCATTTAAGAGCTTGACATCTTCAAACTCTCCGTTGAGAGTGGAACCGAGAATGGCAGCGACACAAATGGTGTTCTCATCTACCATCTCAACAGCCTTCACAGGGTCCATCACAAAGTAGTCCTCTCTCAGCTTTACCTCCTTCAATTCCACCTCAAAGTATCTTGCGAATTTTTCCCAGCATACCTTCATACATGAAGAAAGTAGCAAATTATACGATAAAGTTAGGGAAAAAAAAAATGCGAGAATTACATCCCCTTCTTTTCGTACATAATTATAATTATTATAAGCTAGTTGACGTACGTTTAATCATGAATTATCTCAAAAAGCATAATAGGATCGATTCTCAGCTTATAAATAGGAGACTCAATTAACATGCAATATATATTGAAACTCATGACTAGTGCCGTACTATAATTTTCCTAAAAACGCGAATAATATTCATACCTGAACATTGGCTCCAGTAACAATGTTGGGTTTGTCCCAGGGTTTCCCCTGTGCTTTCCTCCGGTTCTGCCACTTTCTCTTGAATGCTAAACCGGCCAACATTATGGCCTCCGACGACCCTACTGTCCCCACTCCAACTGCGGCCTCAGATTCTCCGAGTGGTGCATTAAAGAGATGCGCTATCATGTTAACACACCGATTCTGCATGCATATTATATAGTTAAGAGATATATTATTGAAATATTCAAAATATATAAATGATGATGATCAGGTCCATATAATATAGAGGAGTTCTATACAACCTCTTAACCTCCACACACTATCATTTTTTAATTTTTCTTTATTTTTTTAAATTTTTTAATATTTTTATTTTGAATTTTTTTAATTTTTTTATTCACTATTTATATATCAAATATTTGATAAAATAAAATTATAATATATTCTCACACAAGTTGGGAGTTGCTTTAAGCAGTATCATTTACTTTCCTAAAAACTGCTTATATACACCACACCTTATGAATTAATTATAACTACATTATAATGTCACTAACTATTTTAATGCACGTCTTTAGGCGCTACGTGGGTTATTTATATATTTATATGATTAGCTTAAAAAGTGACGTTGGAGCCAGTTGTTTAATTTGCATTACATAGGGTAAAGGGATGATCATGGAAATTTCAGAAGGAACATGAAATTTTTGAAGGAGACTTAAGCTAGGCATCATCTCAAATGCTAATTAACACTTAATAATAAGTAAAGAATCTTTTCTTGCTTCGGCCACTCAATTACTGATTGCTTACATTATTACAAATTACAATCCATAAAATTAAAAAAGTAGTGTTTGAAATAAGATGACATCACTTTGACAACTAAAAATAGCCTAAATTGCAATATATAGACATTCTTTCCTAACTTTTTTTTTTTAGCAAAAACATTCTTTCCTAACTTAAATCATCGTGTGCTCGACTTTAGTCCGAAAACAATTACTTAACGTCTCAGAAAATAAATAATGAACAACATATATATATATATATATTTACAGACTAATAATCGGCAAAAAGCCCACATACTTACTACAGTTCAACCGCAACGTACAGTACCAATAAAGTGATCATGAAGTCCACAAATTAACAAAGAAAACTTCTTCCATGGATTCATTCGATGAAGAAAATAATAAATAAAGATGATTAATAGTTATATTTTCATATAGTTGGAACAAATATAATGTTAGAAATAGAAATAAACAGGGGTTGCAACAATTGGAATATGTGTATGCCTTTTTCTATTTTTGAAGGGAAAGAAAGTGTAATATTAATGAAAAAATTTACATAATTTTTTATTATTCACACAATTTTTACATATCATATAATTTTTTTATTAAATATTTAATATATAAATAATAAATAAAATAATTAAATTAATTTAAAAAGAATAAGTTTAAAATAAAATAATAATAATAATGTGGAGATTGAAAAATTGCGAAGTACTCAATATTAATTGGTACTACTCTTGATTTTCTCCTAATAATTAATATTGCCGTAAAGCTTAGCTTTCCGTGCTGTCCGTCAGAGGTGCCCATGCCCCAAAACGGAAAGAGGAAAGGATGTTTTGCTTTGCGCGTTTATCCGAGTTCATTTTTCATTCATGCGGTTAATACGGTAAGACTTTACCAAATAAAGTATATATAATTAAATTTTTTTAATTATAATTAGTTAATTACATATATATTTTAGCAAGATAAGAGGGGGAAAAATTCAATTTTTGGATGGGACGCCTAATTTGTGCGGGTGTGACATTGAAAAGACATCGTGACAGAGTTGATGTTCAAAGTCCTATGGCCCCACTATTCGTTTAGGTAGATGGTAGAAGTGCAATGTTCTCAATTAGAAGTTAGAACCCCCACGAAGGTTCATGGGACACTGGGCGGGATGATTCATTGGCTCGGCGATGATCGCGCAATTGACATTAAGAAATTACGCGTGGTGCTATATTATAGGTCGGGCCCATGTTCCTTCCATTCTATGAACTTGCTGTAACTAATCTAATTTCCGCCATAATTGATGTCTAATAAAGTTTAAGGTGTAATCTTAAGCCCCATTTGAATAAGCAGTTTATCTCGTCTTTTTTTAGTTCATCTTATCTTATTATAATCTAAATACTGTTAAAATATAAATACTTTTAAATTATACCTTCTTTTATATATTTTCATCTAATTATTAATAATCATTACCATTTTTTTAAAATTCAATATAAAATACATAAAAATAATATAATTTTTTCGACTTTAAAAATAAAAATTATATTAAGATTATATTTTAACAATATTTTAATTTTATTACATTTTTATTCAATATTCTTTCTCTTATTTTTCAAAACTTAATTATAATCTTAATTCAAATTATTTTATTATTATTTACAAATAATCTCACTACTATTAATAAATTTCACATCACGAAGCCTTCTACCATATTATATGAAGATTCTTGGATTTACCATATAAAAGGTTAATTTTTTCTATGCTTTTTGAAAGGATTAACATAATTATTTTGCATCCATATATCTATATCTCTACCCAGGGGCGGAATTAGGATTTAATGCTTGGGGGGCGATCGATAAAATATATAGTATGTATAAATATAAATAATATATATTTTTTATACGTGACTATATATAAAGATAATAATTATATATTATAAAATTATACTTACAATAATCTCACAATTATATAAATTAGAGTGAGATTAAATAAATATAATCAATTAATTTTGACAATTATAAAAATTGATAATCAATTCAAAGTAAAAAATGAGTAAGTTAATTATTAAAAAATATCTCATAATTCATAAATGTTATGACCAACAAAAGAAGAGAAATTAGCCAATTTAAAATTCACAAATCCAAACATTAACACAAAACAATTAAATAAAACTTCAAAAAAAAAAAACATCAGAAAAAAAAATTAGAAGCTTTGTCTATTTGTTTAGTAAAAATTGTTGAGATCACAATTTTATTTTATTTTATTTTATAGTCTGATGGAATAATTTTAATTATATATATATAAATAATTACATATATTTATATATTATATTTTTTTTTTTGAAAAACTTTGGGGGGGCGGTAGCCCCCCCTACTTATAACGCAGGTCCGCCCCTGTCTCTACCCAAAGCTTAAGCTAAATTCTACAGCCGTTCGACATTTAGGTACCAGTTTTTGGACCACTCCCAACTAAACTAATGATGATCAATTGGATCACAAACAAGTTATGTGGCTTTTGTAGATGACAGCAACCCATTTGGGTTATATAGGTTCTAAGGACCTGTCAGCTAGTACTCCAAATTAAAACAAAACACTTGAGATCAGGTCATATAACTCATCATCATGTGGTGGATGGAGCCTTCATAAATAAGGTCTTGCCAACTACAAGATTTTGATGATTTCATGAAAAGATACAGATACAATGAATTCTTAATAATAAATACCATAAATCAACACTCTGCATTAATAATATATATATATATATATATATATATATTTATATATTTCCATCTAGGCTTTAATATATATATTATTAATGCAGAGTGATATTAATGCAGAGTGATGATTTAATATATATATATATATATATTAAATTTTCAATTTTTATCTCAACTTATTTTATCTAATTTATAAAATAAACGAGACCATATAATATATTTATATATAAATAATGTTATAGGTATTTAAGAAATTTGAAAATGATGAAATTTAAAATAAATAAATAAATTTTATAAATAAAAGTGTAAATAAAACTTTTAAATACATATAAATTTATGTTAATGTTAACGTACAAGATTGCTACTGTTTTTAATAATGTTATGGTGTATTTTCAATGCACGTGTTTTGTCCCCTAGTGTATAATAAGCTAATTTGTGTCAAATTTCCATTACGCTGTAGACGTCGCTAGTTTCAATGTGCAAACGTCCCGTTAATTGGCATTCGTGTTACGTTCTTATTTGATTTGTCAACGGTAAGAGACTTGAGGAATCCCAATTTCAGACTTCTTCGCCATAACAATTTGGAGAAGAAAAGTCAGAAACTTCTTCGATCAGTAGGTTTCTTCATACCCAACACGCTCGCGTGGCGTGTAAAGTCAAAACAAAAAATAAAGAAATACTTTACTTTTAAACAATATTGGGGCCTTTTTTTTCAAGATCTAATTAATATCTTAATTAAAGCAAGAAATTAGAAAGCTGTCCACGAATAATTATTTATGGTATGCATCAGGCCAATAACTAAATTAGAAAAACTAATTCCTTAAAACATTACTCAAGAAAAATTAAAAAGAAGAACCAGTCAATTACGGAAATTACGAGGTAACTTCTCCACTAATTATAAATTATACTTCCTCGAAAATTAATTATAAATTAGATCTATAGATGTAAGGGAAAAAAAAAAAAAAACAGATCTGCACTTCACGTTAAATACCATGTTTTTTTTTATTCGATCTCTCAGCAAATATTGTAGAAACAACAAAATTAAAGAAATAATATGTTTTTAAGGATCGGAGAAATATCGACTAAGTGCAAAAAGTAAAAAGGCTAGGTGTAAGATTGTGTGTGTGTGTGTGTGAGAGAGAGAGAGAGAGAGAGGACATGCCTGGAGCTCAGTGGTGACGGGGTATTCATCCATGTCGACGTAGTTCTTGTTGACGGAAGACATGATGAGCTTATCGCACTCCGGCTCCATCCACGTGGTCACGAACGACGCCAGGTTCAGCCTTGGATTCCCATCCAGCATGAGCTCGTCGTTAATGATCTGGTACGCCGCTTCCTTTGGGATCGAGTTCTCCGGCATTTTGAATCTTCAAAATCCGAAAAAAAAAAATCATGATTTCGGAGGAGAGATCCGATCGAACGCGAATCGCGATATTGCGATCTACGAGTGATCATGACTAACAATCACTGAATCTATTAGAATGGAAATCAAGAACGAACAGAAACAGAAAAAAGAAATGATCGATGATAAAAATTACCTAGGAAGCGAGGTTCGAACATAGCGAGAGGCAAAGGTTGAGTGGACGGAGACGTCCGACGACCCTGATGTAGTTTCGGAGAGAACCATTGTGCAGTACTCAGGTAGGAGATGAGAGAGAGAGAGAGAGAGAGATGAATTCGAATAAGGGTAAGACAGTATAGCTTAAGGACTTAAATAACCTATCAATATGCCCACTCTCCTAATTAATTAAAGCATAAAGCTAGCCATACTCAAAGTCACATTTAAAAAAAAAAAAAATTCTTATCACTTTTGCTGTTCATGCATACGAATTTGAATGTTTTATTGGGTGAGACGGTGGGATATATCGAGTTCACACCTAGTCTTTGTCTATTAGTTCAGCCAAATTAGGAGTTAGATCATAGCCATATGTTATATGACACGTATACGTACGTGACATAATTTTTATTCCAAGAACTTAAAAAGTATTAGACCAGTGCCGGTGGTTCCTGGCAAGGAGGATAAAAGTCGTAAGTTATATACATATATGTCTATATTAATATTTGGCGTATTTGACAAGCCGGCCGGATATATTGACACCGTCAAATATATATATACATATACGAGTTTTCTTGGAAGCGACGTCCGTGGTGATCAAATGTAGGAAAGGGAAATCATGAATTAATGGTGTGGTTCTGCAACATGAGTCAGAGGATGTATCATAGACGAGACGTGGTGGGCAGCAGCTGCAGCTTCAAATGTAAACAGTAATTTTACTGTTTATATAAACAGTAAATTTACTGCTTATATAAAAGAGGCTGTCGCAATAAGCGGGCTGCTGTCAATCTTTTTTCATCATAGAATTTTGAATATTCGTAATACGTACCCATCCATGCATTGATGATCACTTAAAGTTGAAATATCAGAAATTGCAGCTTCGATCGATCTTCTAATTCCTTTCTTTCTAGAAATAATAGAAGAGTACTATACGCCAAGATGGACTGAGGAAATTATATTAACGGATGGCGGCTCTTTCTTTCTGACTATATATATATATATAATATGAAAGTAAGTCGTGGGGTCAGCTAGCTTGGATCGATTCTGACCGTCAAAATTGTGACTGACTGACTCGTGAAACGACTTCTTTTTCTCTAGCAGAGAAGGTAGGTACTTAATAGTCAAGCACAAAGACGCTTAATTTACGTGATTGAGTTTAATGCTTTTTCAGAAGATTTGTGCCTTCATAATCACTCAATCGATCCGACCATTCTTTTTTGTTTGTTGCTTTGTTTTATTTTTTTAATTCGAGTCTTCCAAGTGTTAATTGCCATTCACTTTTCACATATTATCGATTGGCTGTCGTTGTCCAGCTAGCGGTGGAGCCAAATCCTACGTACCAATTACCTTGCATGGATCGGATCCTATATTATTTGCATCCTTTTTTTTTTTTTCAATTTTTGGTAAGGAATTATATGGATATCAAAGGGACCAATTAGAGAATAATGATAAACTAAAAAGTTGATCTGCATGTGCTACCTGCCTGCATCTAAATAGTTGAGCTGTTACTGTATTATTGGGAAATAAACTAAGAAGAAAAAAAAAAGGATTGGATTTTAGCGGTGCAGATTTCTTTTGATTAATAATAAGCACGTTTTGTGCAGATAATGTTTTTTGTATTATTATTATTTCATTTTTCTGGGCAATGCATATTTCTTTTGGTTAATAATTGAGCACGTTTTGTGCAAATATTAATGTTTTTGTATTATTATTTAATTTGTCTGCAGGGCAGTGCAGAAATGTAATAATTAAAAGAACAGGATCGAGAGGAGGAAATTAATTCCATCGCGACGTGTGCGGATACGATGAAATTGAAACAAACTCGAAACCAATACGAACTTTAATCTGCTTCTTTGGGTGGAATATATGCCGCTAATAGTACCTTTAATTTACGCAGAAGGGTTCCTAAGTGCATCGTTAAAATTGAGGAACATCTTCTATAATTTTCTTATTCAAAACCTTATAATAATTCAGAGACAATTTTTGGGATCGACATAAATAGTATGAATACCAACAACATGATTAAATGTAATAGGATATTGGATCGTCAAATTATTGTTGGACGTGTCTTCTCCCCCGTTCGAATATAAGCAGCTGTAAATGTAATACATATCTAGATCTGTACTAACTGTTCTACAATTTTTCTTCTATTTAGTAGCTCATAGGGGTTGGGTCAAAACTCGAATTTTCTGTTCTTCCCTAGTCTCGATTATAGGTGGGAATCCACTCATGGGCAAAGCTAATAGACACATTTTTTTTTGTTTAGAAACGAATTTAGGAGGAATCGGATGAGGGCTACCCTCACACAAAGGTAATACTCATGTGAATGTCATTCAAGTTATCGTAACTTTGTCAAATATTTATTTTAAGAATAATGATATACTTTATACTCTTATTCTATTTCTATTCCACTATTTAAGATGTAACATATTTATCATCGTTACAGACTCAAGACAAACAATAAACAATGTGCACTATCTAATTGTAGAGCATATTTCCATGATTCGATCTCCTGTAAAGCAATTCCATCATGTCTGAGTACTCTGATCCCTTTCCCATATTCTTTCTCCACGAATTAAAACTATGAGCATCTCTTCTTGAGTTCTAAGGCAACCAAGATTAGGATTTAACTAATAACATTGATCCAAGATATTCTAGACGTTAAAATTAAAGTAATTGCAATGACTTTCTCAGGTTCACAAGGGCGGCGCCCACAGATCAAAACAATCCGGATGGTCATGCTGTGGAACGATGCAAAGCATGTTAAATGCTGGATCCTGGAAACATCTTGCTAGTGTGTGCAATTAGTCCAGGTCAAGGGGGAAGAAGAAAAAATATGAAAATGTTTGTTTCAGTCCCATACCACGTGAACCCACATGATCTTAATGATCAATTGCAAATTAAATCTTTACAATGATTTTATTGTAATTCACTTCAATAACTCTGTGGATGCATGTGTGAAAGGCATAGATAAACACTGGGGAACTTAATACCTTAGATAAGTAAATTCAAAGTGAATCATTTTCTTTCTCAATACGGGTTGGGATGTAGAAAAGCTGAGGTCGTTGGTTAATCATGAAACAGCACAAACAATTTTATCCTCTTCTTTGAGGCTTTTAGAGCAGGGAATGATCTTTATATCTGGAAACCATGTGTAGATGGTACCTTCTCTACTAAATCAGCTTGAAATTGCTCCTAAAAAGATGGATTATCATTTGTATGCTGGCGTGCTAAAAGAAAAGCCTTGGCAACGGATGATAGTGTTAAAGCACTTGGGATTCCTCTCCCATCAAGATGTAATTGCTGTGGTGACCCTCAAATGGAGACTTTAGATCATGTGTTATGTGGAGGAGATGTCGCGAAAAAAGGCATGGGGTTATTTTTAAAATGTTTTCTATGTTAATTTTCCTCATGGTTGTGCTTGGCAAGGTTTTCTTCTTGATTGGTGGAGATGTGCTTCTTTGAATTCCCAAATTGGTTTGTTGAGGGGTGTAGTGCCTATAGTTATTACATGGGCCATTTGGAATGCAAGGTGTATGGAGAGGATGGAAGGTATTCATATGAATTGGAGAGGGATGGTTGTTCAGGTAAAGGCAGTTTTAATGGATATTTCAAAATTGATTCAACAGGTTGAGTATTTGAATGAGAAAGATAGGAGTATTTTAGAAGAGCTGAATATCCCAATGGTTTCAATTAAAAGGGAGAGTTCTAAGGTTATTGCTTGGACTCGACCTGCTAGGGGTAAGTTCAAGTTGAATATTGATGGAGGTTCTTGTGGTAGTCCTGGCCCTTCGGGTGGAGGTGTTATTCGTGATGATCAAGGTAATTTTATTGCTGGGTTTGCTTTACATTACGGTAATACTACAAATACTACTGCGGAATTCCGAGCTCTTTGGGATGGGTTGAGGTTGTGTGAAAACAATTGATCTGCATGATATGTTGATGGAATCAGATTCTTCTGTTATAGTTGAATGGTTGAAGAGTGGCGCTTGTAATCACTGGTATTTGAGAGATTTTTGGGAAGAAGTGCAAGATACTTTCCGGAAAATTCAAGTTCAGATTAGTCATGTTTACAAAGAAGCTAACATGGTAACAAATTATTTGGCTAAAGAAGGGACCAGGGAGCATTCTTTTAATTTTTTTCTTGAATAGTTCTTTACCTAAGCATCTTATAGGGCTCTTGCGCACATATAGATGGAGGGCTTCCTTATATTCGTTGTAAATAATTTTATCTTATTAATAAGTGAAATGTCGTTTTTTCATGTTGACGATTATTGTAAATCCCATGTGTCTTGAATGTTATTATGGTATTCCACCGTCATAAGCGAAAATTTTTAATAAATTTGGAGTGAAGTTACTCTTGAATATGTGACTCCAACTCTTTCCCATAAAAAAATAAAAAAGTAAGTTCTTTCAATCAAGTAAAACACCGCAGTCTACTATGCGTAGTAGCATATGGGATGAAAGTTGAGACCTGTCCGGTAAAAGAAGTCAGAATTAGCGCGCCCCCTCCCCCCTTTTTAAAAAAAAAAAAAAAAACGAAAACATTTTTTTATTCCTCCCTGTTGCCAAACAGGTTACCGAAAAGACTTTCTAATTCGTCAGGTTCCCAAACCATTCCTGCAACATAAAACCGAAACCATCATTATTTCGAGTTATCACAAAAAATTGGTCCAAAATGAAAGAGAATAACAAAAACAATCAATGGTGGGAAGTGCAGAAAGATAAATAAACTCCGTACCCCGACATACGGAAGGAGCAACAAGCAAGATAAGAGATTGAGATCGATCTTGAGATTAGAAAACCAAGAGCAAAAACACAATCTTACAGTCCAACTAAATAGCAAAAAAAAATAATTTCTTCCTACCCATGTATTCTCGCTTTTTAGCAATAACAAGCATCTATCACCCGATGTTTATAGCACTTGCCACCAGTCTCGTAGAAAAAATGGAGGTTGTAGGCCAAAATAAACTCCCATAATTTTCATATCATATTTTTATCTCTTATTTACATACAGATTAAAAGAAAGATAGCAACACCATTCTAGAGCATAGAAGAATAATAATGTGTTGACATACAGCTATGCTCAGGCTGAAAGTCTTGCTCTAAGTTCTGCTGCAACAGCATCAATGAACTCTTCAGTATTCAGATAGTGATCCCTAGTGGCCCTGCACGATGTGTAATGGCATATCACCGCCATGAAAATAGTAATCATCTTTAAATAGAACATTGACCTCCTCTACTCCACACTTACTTAGGCCCATGGATAAGAATAGCAAGATCCTTGGTCATCTTCCCAGATTCAACAGTTCCAACACAAGCAGCTTCTAGTTTCTCAGTGAAATCCAATAGTCTAGCATTGCCATCCAGCTTTGCCCTGTCAACCAAAACATTGTTAGGTACAGCAAATGTTTACTCTACATAAGTAATAAGTACTCATCCTTTCTTTTCCCCTTGTGAAACTTGCAATCTGCATAATAGTTTGAAGTATCTATTGCACAACCCAAGTCTTGCAGATCAACAAAACCATATCATAATACCTGTGTGAAAGCCCTCGTGACCAAGCAAATATTGATGCAATGCTGTTTGTGCTTGTTTCACCTCCTTTCTGGTGAACCCTATAGTGCCGTGTAACGGTACCATGGGCAGCTTCTGCTTCTATGGTCTTTCCATCTGGACACACCTGAAACCAATTAATATTACCAATAAGTCAAAACTAACACATATAAGGTATAGAGAGCTGGAGACAGATGCCATCGTGTCATTTTGTTTTCAACCCAATGCCTACTCTTGTGTATTTCTACATTCTATATTTTTGTGTCTCCAATCATTATGACCATACTCTCCCAACACTGCCTCGCGATAACCTATAACTATTGTATCAGCACCTAAATACTAGAAATACAAAAAAAGCCTCCATACCAGGCATAACATGGCATGTATGGCACAATATTATCATCTAATCATATATCCTCTAATGAACAAAGCTCGCATCCCAAGAAATCAAAACACATAAACACAAAACGCACCAGTACAGAAGTCATCAATCCAAGAGATCCAAACCCTGCACCATGCGTTTAGAAGTTAGTGATCAAAACCAACCAGTGAATGCCCAGATTCAACATTGAAATGGGCAGCAATAACAAGTTTAGGTCCAAGCACAAAATACAGAAAACTCTCTCCGTCGATGTAATGAGCAATCTGTTACACAAACCTTGGGCTAAGAAATCACTCTGAACATCACCATCATAGTTCTTGCATGCCCATACATAACCTCCTTCACTCTTGAGAGCATAAGCGACCATATCATCAATGAGTCGGTGTTCATACCTTGTAATTCGATAGTATAAGTAACTAAGTGAATGAAAGGGTAACACACACAAACCATCATTTTTAAACAAAAAAACTGACACTCACCATATGCCAGCAGCCTCATACTTTGATTTCCACTTGGCCTCATAAACTTCTTGAAATATGTCCTTGAATCTTCATTGAAAGAATGGATATGATCAAACATATGTATAAGGAACGAGACTCCAAGAATACTTGAACATAATAACATCTAATCTGTTGAAAAAATATATATATTAATTATATGAAAGTTCAAAATTAACGCACTAACCAGGCTGCATACCTTCCATCATACTTCTTTAAAATTGTATTCTTTGTGCTAAGATAAAGTGGCCATTTTTTCTCATAGGCAGTGTTCATGGAAGCGTCAGCAAAAGCGCAGATAGACTGAATGCATGCATCAAATATATAACCGAAATCAGGGAATTCCAACTAATGTTTTTTTTTCTAAATATTCAAGGATTTTGTAGATGAAAACAATAGGCATGACCCATGTACATGGGATTTATACAAGGGAGAGACCTGATTAGGATTTGCTTCAGAAATCTATATTTCAACTAAACCTCCAAGGAGTTCCCAGAAACAAACCTCATCGGTGTTATACATTGACAATGCCACTCCCCGGCACCTGTAAAGTTGAAAACCTCGAACTCCATCTTCTCATCCTGTCCTTCTGGCACTGCAATCATTTTATGGACCTCATAGCCCAGTAAGTAAGAATACAATTTGGCACTTAAGAAAAAGTAAGGAAAAAATTATCCATGCATCTATTTGGGCAGTAGATTATTGAAACCTAATATACAGGATCACATAAAAGCATCAGAAAAAGTAAAAGATTTACCAAACACTAGTTTCAATTTCCCAGCTCCTTTTATAACTGCATCAGTTGCACGATATTGATCACCAAAAGCATGCCTTCCGATGCATATAGGTTTGGTCCAACCTGACAACATCCACAATCAGTACTCAGTAAAAATCCATTACATCATTAGTTTGGATTCAAATTTGATCTCAACTCATCTCATCTAATTATTACAACTTTTTCAAATTTTCACACAAAATATAATATACAATTCAACCTTTTCAAATTCCAGAATAATAATAATAATATTAAAAAGTAATATTTTAACAATATTTTATTCAATTTTCAACTTTAATCTCAAGTCATCACATCTCAACTCACTATCCAAACCTCAATGCAATGCCATTATACATACCTGGGACAAGACGAGGAACGTTCTTGCAAATAATTGGTTCTCTGAAGACAGTACCTGCAGAAAATAGCAATAACAGCCCATCATGAAACAATACCAAGAATCTGTAACTAGGTCATTTGATCACGACGGTAAGTTCACTGACCATTCAAAATATTCCTAATTGTCCCATTTGGACTCTTCCACATCTGCTTCAAGCTAAACTCCTTCACACGACCTTCATCTGTTAAACACCCGCAAAATTATGAAACTTTGGTTCATGTCCAGAATTGGTGGAGATATTATCATAAAAGTAAGGATTCAAACAGGTCAGGATTTTAATAGCAAAAAGAATGTGCAAGTTAAAACATTAGTACCTGGAGTTATTGTTGCACACTTGATTGCCACGTTGTACCTTTAATTGAAAAATTACTTGTCAATGCACAACAAAAAGAAAAGGATTCATAATTAGGTCACACCATTGTCAGATCAAAATAAAAATTACCACCAAATAAAAATTGAACCCTAGGCACAAGGATATATCATAACAAACACGGAATCTGAAAACCACAAAAAACAATATCTTTCTTTCTGCTTATTAGTGACTGAATCTTATCGTTCACTACAAGCAAGATAAATGAGAAAAAAAGTTCAATTTTATATTCACACAGAAGTTGCTTCAAACAAGAACAGACAGTATACAGCATTTCTAGAAACTTCAAATAGAAAATGTACCAACACATACTTAAGAGTAGCCTCTGCACTTTCAATTGTTACTTTATCATCAGTGGCATCACGATGGGGAAGGCCAAGGTCAAAGTACTTGATGTCCAACTCCAGAAAGGGGAAAATAAGCTGCAGATACGGCCAAAAAATATTATCCATACAAGTGATGCCCTTAAAACTATAACTAGAAATATTGAACAAATTACACATTGATGATTGAGCTAAAACTAAAATTACCTTATCCTTTATTGACTTCCAGAAAACTCTAGTCATTTCATCTCCTGTGTGGTAGGATAAAAAAAGAAAACTGTGAGACTTAGAAAAGATAACACAGTCAACTACATCAGATCAAAGCTCTGAAACAATGAAGATGGCAAAGTTGAGGATAATGCCAAGTCTAACTCATAATATCCTAATACTTCGTGGCCACACAACTGCGAAGAAAGGCCTTTATCCAATGATCAAGCATTTCATGGAGGTTAGAAGGTTTCAGAAATAAAAGAAAAAGTTCATTGCCCCTTATATTTGTTTCTATTTCTCCATTTAATAATATTTCACTTTCGAGAAATTTGTTTCCATTTGACATTGCAAATTTTCAACATCATTAAGAACTGGCATATCAGACGGCATGACAATGCCACTAAAATATGGTTAATCCGCTGCATGCAGTTCAAGTTATGGCAAAGGACCTAGATGATGAAATAAGGTCACCAACATATTAGCATTAAGAACTTGCATCTCCAAGCAACCTATGAACTCAAGATTAAGTTATTAGAGCTCCATAATTAAAGTCAGACATCGCCACAGTTAAAACATTGAAAAATAAAAAAATAAAACAACACTTGAAGGCTTTTTCCTTTTAACCCAGAAATGATTTCAGAGCCACATGTTAAAGCAGCCATAGACTAATTGCCACATTGTAAGCAAACAATATCTTCTTCTTTTTCATAGGTAAACGATAAAAAACATACATTATCTAAATAATTTACACATACCAATGAAATCATATTAAACACAACATGATAGAGGAGGGATTTGGAATTTTGGACACACCAAACCCACAAAAGTACAGGCGATATTTCATTCCTTGCAAGTCGCATCAGACACTTCCATGGTACCACTTGCATACCAGGGACATGGCCTGTTTTAGTTCATTCCTTGCAATTGCAACCAACTAAAATAGGCCATCTTTATCTTATCAGTTACTATTTCAACCTATAAGCATTGCTTTTCATAAAATTTTTAAGTGCCTGCCAAGGTAACAGACTGCATTTGGCCGTTCAAGATAGAATATCGTCACTCGTGAGCCGAGCCGAGCTCGGTGATTTTTCTAAGTGAGATGGAGCTCTTTTACGCAGAGCCCGATTCAAGCACAAATCAACATCGAGCCTTGTATACACTTGAAACACATATTGCTAAAAGAGGGTCCTACTCGTTACTTAGATCGGACCATTCGCATCGCGACAAACACTTATATTGACCACAATTATCAAAAGACTAGTTACGTAGAGATCTTAACTACAACACGCGAATGAATTAAATACTGCTCAGGCAGCATTCGATAATTTGAAAAACGTATATATAATCATAAAATAAAAAATAAAACAGTAAGATGATTTCATTCGACATGAAAAAAGGGGAACTCTTGAAGATATTGAAGACTGAAGTTGGAGATCGCGGTTTATAACAAATCAGAGGCGATGTTTGGGAATTAATAAAAGAAAAAAAAATGAATCGTTCGTAATGACGTTTCAACGTATAATAACAAAAGGTAGACAATAGTCAACCAAACGGATCTGCGAATGGGGAAGCTCGAGAGAGAAAGATCGAGAAATTGAAAAGCACTTTTTATGGGGGGAGGGGGAGAGAGAGAGAGAGAGAGAGAGAGAGAGGGGGAGGGAGGTCTCACCGTCCATCTCAACGACGGGGTTGGCCACCTTGATCTTGTCGAACGCCATGTTAGTCTAAACAGTATAACACAGAGAGAATCGTGTTGGAGTTGGTAGTAAGAGGAAGAAGATGAAGAAGAATGAGAGTGGTGAACGGTGAAGAGTTGAAGACTCCTTTATGTTAAAATAGTCGGTATCATTACATTTCATTCCCGTTTCAAACTTGAGTTTGTGCGTTATGATAAGGATTGGACGAGTATTCCGCTTTGTCCTTCTACTCCTCCTTTATTACTGCATTGCCATTCTGGTATTTTACTCATGGGAAGTAAATATCTAAGGCAGTAAATGAACAGACCTGCTCGTGAACAATTTAAGTTCGACTCGTATAAACTCGATTCGTATAAACTCGACTTGAACTCGATTCGATTTATTTCGTGAGCACTAATATTGGTTTGAATATTAAACGAGCTAAACTCGTATAATCTCAACTCGACTCGGTTTGTGTTCGTAAACAAAATTCGTATAATCTCAATTTGACTCGTTTTGGGCTCGTAACAATACTCTTAATATTTCTATATACATATATGTAATCTTGCATATATTCTTAAATATATTCTTTTATTATATATATTTTTTTTGTTATATATTTTATTTTTAATATTTTGTATAAGTAATATATTTTGTTGTTTTATGTAAAAGTAGGATTTTGTTTCTTTACAATAATAATGTATTAAGTTCATAAAAAAAAATTATTGAGTCAAATATTTATAAAGAGTAAGAAACTCGAGTAATTATTCGACTAAGTTCAGCTCGATTCGTTAGAGAGTAAAAACAAAGATCGATAAATAACTTGATTCGACTCGAGCTCGTCTTTGATCGGCTCGAATTGGACTCGACTCGGCAAATTCTTAGCTCGACTCGAACTCGAGTTATTTAAGTCTAGCTCGACTCGATTCGACTCGAACTCGTCTTTAATCGGATCGTTTGCAACCCTATAAATATCCCATCTACATTATCGTCATAGCAATCGGTTATAGACGATGCTATTTTAATAAGAATAAGTCTTTTTTATTTTTGCAGTTCATATTTGATAAGCTGCGTTACAATTATCATTAAAATGCCACCAGAGTTAATAAAATGAATTTTTAAAATATTTAAAATTTTTAATTTATAAATAAATATATTTTAATCAATTTTGTTCTAAAATTATAATTTATTTATTTATTTATTATTTAAATTGTAAAAGAATCTATTTTTTTAGACAGTATACAACATTGCCAACTGGAGAATACTAAAGTTAAAAAGAGGTCCAAACAAGACGTCATACCATTATATCTCCCAAAAACCGAGACTTGTTTAATCCACGTGAATTGTTATAGTTCTGATAGCGTACTCCCAATGACCAGGCAGCAATTCTCTTATGGAAATTGATATTCGCCCCCAATTGACAATCATTTGACTGAACTTATTTTTATATATATTTTAAAAAAAATGCATTCTCGTGCATAAGAAAAAAAAACTTAACTATTTTTGCTTATCGTAGGAGGGACAAGTCAGGTATACACGACATGATTACTAGAGGAAAAAACACTCAGTCGTCCCTTGCCATAATAGGTCATTTTCATCTTCATTTTTGTCGTCTATAAGTTCAATAAAAGCTGGTAAGAAAAACTGTGCAACCATTGAAAACTGAGTGATTCCAAACCATATTCTTTGTTTGAGTGACAGTTTTTGTGGAGAAAGTCGTTGGAGATCGCCATTGTGGTGGATTTCAGTGCAATTGTGCGACCTCAGTAGTCAGTACCAATTAATTCCTTTTCTTTTTTTCTCTTATGACGAAAAGTTTTGAAAATCATACAAATCTCAGACCTACGTTAGTACCAAACAATCATAATAAAGTCTATTGGGCGAAGTTCAAATGATAATGGCCCAAGCCGCTTCATCATTTGGGCTAAACAACGCTATAGTCTTGACTCTTTTTCGTTTTTTCATGAACAGAAGCCGACTTTTCTAGCCCAATACTCTCATCCCCTTCATTCAACGTATATAGACTTGAGTAGTTCTCAATCTTAGCACAAGACTTCAAAAACACAAGACTCCCACAGAACCATTAAAGTTCAGTGTAACAAAAAAACTCATACAGACGGACGAGAGAATGATTAGGCCAAGCAAGGAATCAGAAAGGGAGAAACTAATTGTGAATTTAGAACCAATCTTCCATATGATTGTCGTGTCATTGAAAGATTCTAGGGGAGAGCAGGCTTGCTTAAGTCTCACTCGTTCTAACATGTTTGTCCAAAAATGCCTTGGCCAAATTACTAAAGCTTACACTAACTGCTTCAGCATTAGCATACCTCCTGATGAGGTCAATCACTTCCGGCTTTAAAATTTCTTCCCTGTTAGATGCGTTGCAGAGATAATAAAGACTCCCAAGTGCGTAGTTCACCTGTAAATCAATGTGAATTCATGCAGATGCAAACATGCTAAACCAAATTAAGTATCTGTATTTCTAATCTTGGCACATCAATGATCAAGGCCAGGTCACATACAATCTTGAGATAGCATTCACTATCATGATTGGAATAGAAATCAGCAACAGTCTAGGCACCAAAATCATATCGTCTATTTCTTGAAGATAAAAGAGAAAGAAACCATAAATCATTAAGTGGCTTTCAATTTGGAAAAAGAAGTATAATGCAGAAACAACTCTGTATCACTTATTTTTTAAAGCAAAAGAAAATTGGGTTTGGTTGTCTGTAGTCCTTTAGTCCCATGCTAATGTTTGAAGCATGATTTACAAAAAAACCAAAAATAGTGAAGTCAACGCAGTGTAAAAATCCATTGTCTACAAGTTTTGGCACTTACAGTGTTTCTAACAGGGCTTGATAAACATTGAACAATAAGAGGAATCCCACCACACTGAGTGACAATTGCAGCATTCAATGGATCTATATATAAAAAAACAGGAGCTAATGCTTAAGCCAAAATTATACTTTATAGTGGAAAATATCATGCTTTTAAGAATCTAAAGGATCGGCAAAAAGGATTAAATTGCCACACTGACCAGCGCAGGAATTGCATATCCCACCAGCACCAAATTCCACAAGTTTCTCATTGGGTTCTGTTATGCAATCAAGAAAAAGCTCCAAAACATTGAGCTTTTTAAACATTAAAAAAAAAAAAGTAAATCTTCACGATTTGGAAAATGTTAAAAATGTATTTTAGTGCATTTGCAGCCAATTTATTTCAATAATGAAAACAAGATACCATACCTGGCGCAAAAATTTATAATTGTAAGGGTCATAAGCAAAGTTTGCCAGGTTAGCACCAATTTTCTCTTTTGTTTCTGTAAGTAAAAGAACAATGGATCAAGTGCAAGTTTCATGGTTGAGGATGTACGCACACTCGAATTAAATGTCCAAAAACAAAACTTGGTTAAGAGCACCATATGGGACTCAACACTTGTTGACTTCACTCTCCAACCTTTTTTATGGGCAGAAGAATGCTATTTAATCCAAAGACCAAGTTATTATAGTCCCCGGAAAATGAATATATGTTAAGCCACACCATTGACCATTCTCTTGATGCATACAAAGTAAAATTTGGCAAAATGTTACAATATAATGAGAGTAGTATGAAATGCACCACAAGTAATTGTTTCAAGAATTGATATAACTCGTTCAATAATAACCATATCAGATAATCCTATATCCTAAAGGTGTAAGAGCCTCACTAGAGCATTAATGCTATAAGAATGCAAGGCATTAGCTACCCTTTGATGGTACCAGCCTAAAATGCTCATATCCATAGAGTAAACTTTTTTTGATAAGTAAACGATATTCATAAGAATAGGCAAAGCGCAAGTGCACAAGATGGTATGCACGAGACAAGATGATAAACTCAATGACAAGGTATACAAGGTCGCAACAAGGTCTCAATTTATTTCTTTTACCACTCAGTTTTTAAGTTGGATTTTACCTTTTTCAGCTGATTGATTTAAAACCATATGGATATGGGAGAGGACCTAATAAAACTGCAATTGCTACATCACAAGCTTGACACATTTTCGTATATGTTGAAGGATGCTTGAAAAATAAAAGTCATACCCACAGAGAAACAAAGGAATACAATCAGGATGATACATACCGTCATCAGTAGAACTCTGAAACTGACTTACCAATTCCTGCAACGAATGGGAAAAATAGTTCCCACATGAATACATCAGCAGTCAACAAAGCAAATATAGGTATATTAATCGACAATCTTTCGCATCAAAGGTAAAGACTGCAATATTCGTAAGAACAAAACTAAATAATCATGAAATTGCATAATTTTGGCACAAACGAGAAATAGAATGATGGTACAACAAAGTAAATAATGATATAACATCCATAAATGTTCAAAATCTTCAGCACAGTACTTGAAGATATTGCAGCCTTGGAGTTCCATATCTTCCTGTTCGCTCTCCTTGTCTCTGTTCATTGGTAAACATCCTTGTTTTAATTACTTCACTAAAACAGGCGATTTATAAAGCTCCAGAAACAGGGTTTCCTGACAGCTACAGGGTAGGAAGATATTCCCTGAAAAAAAAAAATCAAACAAAAAGAAAAGCTAACTGGTAAAAAGAATGCTGTGGCCAAGGTCAATCCTAGGCTCCGTTTGATTTCACTGACCATCTCATCCCATCTCAAGTCATCGCAGCATATCCAAACATCATTCAAACACAAACACTTTTCAATTTCAAATTTTTAATATTTTTATCTAATCATTACAACTTTTCCAAACTTCCAAACAAAACACAAAAAAATAATTCAACTTTTTCAAATCTCAAAACAAAAATAATATCAAAAAATTATATTCTAACAATATTTTAACTTTATAATATTTTTATTTAACTTTTTTTCTCTCCTTTCCAAAACCCTATCAAACATCTTAACTCAAACCATTTCACTATTATTCACAAATTAACTCATACTATTTATATATTTCTCATCTCATATGGCTACTAAGATGTTTCAGTTCACCAAGTTTTCTCTTGCCTGCCCATGGATTCAGCAGCAGTTTGAAAGATGGCCCTGACCCATCTAGTCCTAAGCCCGAATGAAATGTCAGAACCTCCCAAAAATTTTGAACCATCACAAGTCAAGAATGACCTAAATTGAATTTTGTTTTAACTAAAAGTTGAAGTTAAGGATTTGTGACAGGATCCCTGATAGTCTCTCAACTTCTCAGCATTTCTCTATTGTCAACTATGCCATTATGAATGATTTGTTACCTTATAACCTTTTCTAGGTTCCATATTGGGCATGATCTAGCACAAAATTAATATGAATCTGTAGATTCTGTGTGTTTGTTTATCACCAAAGTCACAGGTGTTTTAAGCAAATATTTAGAGGTTTGCATTAAGATAATAAATTAAAAGCATAATTAAATTAGCATTCTAACAATCGTACATTCTATGAATAGTCGGGCCTTCAATAACAAAATAGGGATCATGCCGAGTTCGAGTCACGGAGGAAGTGAGCTATAGATTAGAGCTGCCAAAAGCTAGGGCTTTTGGATCAATAGTCAGGTATTTATCTGTAAAATATTGGCCCTTCAATTGGAGGTCCAATCCCCTATCAAGAGATTTGGTATCAAATATTTGGTTCCCTTTTGCCCAACATTTTTTCTGTCGAATATGAGAAAAAGGTTCCAAATCTTGAAATTGGTGTTAAGCGGGTTCCTTGGTGTTTAGAAATGTTCAAAGGTGTGCTGGTGAATCTACTGCAGAATAAATGGTGCTAGCTGTTGGTGGGGCTGAGCGCAGTGGTCCCAAGCTGGGAAGTAGGTTTGTGTTTGTGGGTGTTATTGCAGACGGAAGCCTGGGGGTGAACCCTTTTAACTTGAAATCTATAAAATATAAAACTTAAATACAATAATCTTCCAAAACCAAACATTTCAAAAATCCTTCCTTCCAAAGAATTTTAACTCAACACTACTAAATATTTTCTAAAATCTCACCAATCCATTTATGCCACTGGGCATTTATCTCACAATTCTCTTATAGTCTTATCACATGCCATCTGTCACAACCATCAAAGTCATCTATAAAAAAAAATGGAGATAAAGGGGTGACCACCGATCGATAAGCAGTGAACTTATACTAGCATGTAAACATGAGCCAATTACAGAATGGAGAACATAATAGAATCTAAAAAATAACAGAGCAATATTTCACAAACATTTCTTTACAATAATAATATAAATAAAAGACCTTTGGCATAAGCATAACTGAAACAACGTCACAACAAAATAAAATAAGGCAACACTACTATACGACTCAACGACAATAACCCCATTGTTCCAATTTTCTAACCCGATTACTACTCAACTCCAAACCAACAAAATAACTTCCAAAAATTCGTTTATAACTGGCTGAAGCTACTCCAATTATGAATATGTCCATTCAAGTATTCATAAGCACTCAACTTAACAAGCCAACCCATTCAAATCAAATCTAATCACATCTTACCATATATGTTTACTCCAAAGAATCCAATTCTGAATATTTTGACAATTTGCATAGATACACCAAACAACTCTTCATTATTTATCATCTTAAGACTGAATGATCCAACTTCCACACCCAACCAACCATATTCAAAATCATGCTTTTAGTTTTATACCCATCGAGTCAAAAGGTCTACAACTGATTTCACTAATACTTCATCCCGACCCGCATACTTCTATCTCCAAGTCAACAACCAGATTCTATCCAAATCTCATTGAAATATTACCACAATCAAACCATTAATACACCAGAAACACAAATCAGACTCCACAACGGCCAAACAGTACAAATCCACCGTAAATCCGGTTTTGAAATCCGAACTAAATTACCAATTTCCACCGACATTAATATTCAACAAACCTCCACCCACCGACTGAACAAGCTCCATAACAGCAACACAATTTTTAAAATGTCAACGCATCTCCTCCAAAGACAGACTATTTTGGCGGCGGCTAAACCCAGCATGTGGTCCAACGTACTCCAAGTGTGGGGGGGGGGGGTTAACGGTGAGATGGAGAGTAAATAAACGGAGCCAGAGAGACGAAGAGGGTAAATATAGAGAGAGAGACTCACCGGCAAGGCAAAACGGCGTCCGTGTCGCCGAGTTGATACAGTGTCACGGTGGAGTGGGTTGGCGGCTTGCTCTTGCTCTTGCTCGTGCTCGTGCTCGTGCTCGGGAGGAGCTGTGTAGAGGCGCGGCCACAAACAGGTGCAGAGACAGAGATTGAACGAGAGAGACAAGAGCTGAAAGATACGGGCACACAGAGAAAAGCGAACGGGAACTTACCAGCGTGACGTAGCTGCAACCGACGACGGCAACGAATTGCGGCGGCGTAACGGGGAGAAGAGATGGAGCGAATTGAGAGAGGGAGACTGGAGAGAGAGAGAGAGAGAGAGAGAGAGTGACGACGGGCTGCTAAGAAAGCTACCGACCAAACGGCGTCGTCTTGTATAATTTCTTTTTCTTTTTTCTTACCCCTTCCGCGGGCTGGGTTGGGCTTAAGAAACAGACTGGGTCTAATCACGGGCCGGGTCATTACAACAGTAATGCCGGAAAATTAAAAAATCGAAAAAACACGCATTTTCTCGATTATTTTAAGGATGTTGAGAGTGTTTGAAAGTGTTTGTAAATAATAATAAAAAGTAATAAATAGTAATAAAAATATGTGAAAAGTAATAAAAAAAATAGTGAATAATAATAGAAAATATTTGAGAGCGTTGAAAAGTTTCTTTTTTTCAAACCTGCCTTAACCAAGCTTTTAACAACTATAAGCAATAAAAGATAAGTAGTTCTATACATAGATGAGAGTTTCTACATGGGAATGGTTGTAATATTAGACGCATAATATTATTTTAAAAATGATAGATGTATAACTCTTTTACAATTAGTTAAAAAGTTAAGAAAAAAAAAAACAACTTTATTTTTAATAGAATAGTAATATGGATACACCATAGACATCTACTTTACAATTCAAAAACTAAGCAAGTTATTATCTTATTTGGCAATACTTTTATTAGAAGAAAGGTAATACAACAAAGTATAATAATTGGAAACAAGTACATGCTCCAAATTGTGAGAGTTAACAAAAAATTCCTTGAACTTTTTGTCCGAACTTGAGGGCTCCAAGTGGAAAATATAAACTTATGAAGCAGACCTTGCTATTGTCTTTGCATTTTTCATGTAATGTTTTGTTTGGATTCAGAGATGAGATGGGATGAGTTATGAATAGTAATAAAATGAGTGGTTGAGATGAGTTGAAATTTGAAATGAGTGATTGAGATGAGTTGAAAGTACGAAATGAGTTGTGAACAGTAAAATCGAGTTTAGTAAACAAACCAAGTTTACTAACATTGTAAGATTCACTTTATGTTTCTATATGTGACGTTCAAGGAGAAAGCACAATCTACGCCTGAATCTATATTTTAGAATAACTAATCAATATTACAACTTGAGGCTCATTGAAATCATCAATCAGTATAGGATATCACAATCTTCCTCTCAAATTCTCGATATCGTCTCATCAGGTCAATCCATCTCGAGTCAGTCCACCATAGGGGTAACGGCTCAAGTCCTCTACTTCTAATTGTGATAGATTTTAATACTATTTATAATGCTTCAAATGAATTACTCAAGCTACATTTAGACTTATATTTTAAAAAGATTAGTCGATAGTACGATTAGAACTTTATTGAAATCATTATAAATAACAAGAGTTTCTCTCTCCTAATCAATGTGTGATCTCATGCACTTATTAGTAATTATCAGTAGTATGAAGTATCATACTATCTCTCTTCCACTTGAGATTTTCGGCACTTTTCAGTATTTCTATTGAAACCCTAACTCAAAAATCCCTTCCCCACTTTATCTTCCCTCGTTTTTGTAATCTTGCACAAAGCTCTCAACAATTGATATCAACTTGTTGTCCATCACCTAATTATGCCCATATCTTTTCGTAAATCATTTATTCTTATATATGATGGATGCTTTAAATGTCAACAAAAAATATATCAACTATCACAAACGTGCAAATTCATATTTCTAGAAGTCCATCCCTTGAAATAAACCTAGTAATAATTTTTTTTTTTTTTAAGTTTTGTTCTTCCAACTAAGGCAGTACAATACCTAGACCATCCATAAGAAAACAAGAGAGAGAAATACATTTTCAATTACATCCATTGCTTACATTTCTTCGGTTAAGGAAAAAAATCATAAGAAAAATAACTTTTTGTGGTGCCTAAAATTATTGCAAAAAGCATTCTAACCATTGCAATTATATTTTAAAGTCGCTTGCAAATTGACTCAACATAGTTGGTAATACTGAGTCTAAAAAAGTTTGTCATCAAAATAAAATATCAACGCAAAAAATCAATTTCATTGCAATGATATTTGTCAATGACTCGAGGCTAAAGAAATTCCAAATGATAGGGAAACTCCCTATAAGCAACCAAAGTCAATACCTGTGTTTACGGTGTTTGACCCCATAATAGTTGTATGAATAAAGTTGTCGAAGCAAGTCATCAACACTTTCCTTCTTTAGTGGTCTAAGCCATCTAATGCCGATAACAAGAGCATACTTCAGCCCCATCCCATCCAGAGTTAAAACAAAAAATTAGTTTGATAAATCATCATTCAGAAAATAACATTGTCCCATGTTATGAATTCTGACATTGTTTCATTGCACAGTCGCCACGCAACAAAAATTCTTCAAGCAATTATCTTTCACTTACTTGAGTGCAACCAACCATATATCCAAAAACTCACCCAAATACAAAAGTCTAGTAGCCACCAAAATGCTGCATCTTGTTGCCTTTCAAAACTCAAAAAATGTTAAAATGAAAATCTATCACAGTTACTCAGCTACTTGAGTCTCCCTCAAAGACTCACAATGTGATTGTTGCTAGGACATCGAGTATATGATGAGTTTATCAAACTCAACTTGTTTTTCTTAAATTTGGGAAACATTTGCTTTTAGTTTCTCAAGTTGGTTCTTATAATATTGTGCATCTTGTGACGATGCACGAGCATTTTCACCACTTTAATTTGCATTGTACATGCTAATTATTTATTCATTATCTCCCCCAAATCTCTTCCATATCCTGATCTTTTGCCTACAACTTCCCTAAAGATGATAGTTGTTACCTCCTTAGTTTGCGCTTCCAATTCCATTGCACTCAACTTCTCTACCATTTGGTTCTTCCACATTAATAAAATAATAATAATAATAATTCTAAGTATTAGATTACAAAACCATGGTTACGTACGTTGATAATAGTAGATTAAATTATAGCAAAAATAGCATCCAACTTCAAGAAAGTATTTATCATTACTCACATATAGATCTCCAATTTGGTTTGTGACACACTTTCCCTTTTTGCTTGATCATCGAGACTCTTAAAAAAAAAGCTACCAAATTTGCTATACTCACACCCTAGAACATCCAATAAAAAAAACACTTATAAGACCAACTATAGGGGTTTCAAAATCTATATCAATCCTGAGTGGTGACAATAATATTTTCATTAATTAAATGGAATGGTCACATAATTTTTAACTTCTTTTCCACTAATTGAACAAATGACTTTCAACTAAATGTATGGTTACTGCGTAATTATTCTATGTTCACCTTATTTAGTAATAACAAGACTTAGTCTAGAAATATAAATGCAACAAGGTTCACCACAATCAAATTTTGACATTTTAATAAAGAATGGAATTAACCTATAGCGGCTACTCAATTCATCGGAACAATAACTATCATGGTGTCAATAGAGGAGATCGGAGGTTTATTTTATGATGGGTTGGAATCGCCACTTAAGTGAGCAAAATTTTCCATTTTTGCGACAACCGAATTTAGTCACAAAAACTTAAAATTGTGCCGTAAAAGATGTAAACACTATTCAAATCACCATGTAGCAATAGTTGCGGAGAAAATTAGCGATCACTTTGAAAACAATACTAATGTTTTCTTTTCACCTCAATTAGTATTTGGACGAAAATGCTTTAGACGCAAAAGATTGGTTTTCATGTAATGCGCCACTCCATGAATTCTTTAGTGCAAAATTACATAATCTTGATAACTGAAGCCTTCATTTTGTGCATCTTCAAATCCTTACCTAAAGGATTTTATCGAGAATGAGGAAAAGCAGTACAACAAGCAGAATTTAACTAAATTTGTATAGTTCAGTTGTAGAAGGATTATAAATAGGAGGTAGGATTATCATTTTCCTTAAAAAATGAATGTCACTTCAATTGGTTATAGAGGCATTGTTGATTATAGGGAAGGGCAGCATCACCCTTTCCCTATTGAAAATCCACTCTAGTTCTTCTATCGTTTATTACTTCTTAGGCACTACCTTTAACAAAAATATGGTGGCCGCTATGGGATCGAGAAACAGATTGGATATATGTCTCATTAATGATCAATCTTGAAGACAATATTGCTTTTAAGGACGCGCAAATGACAAGATCTTCAATATTCTCCAACAACTTCTCAACATTTTACTAAATACATTACTATGTTTGATTTGTTACCTCATTTAATTTGTTATATCGGCCATCATGATTTATCCCTTTAAGAAATACAATGTAGCCCACCAAGGAGATTGAGGAACAAATTAGTCATATATCTCATTAATGAGAAACTTTGAGAATAGTATTGCCCAAATGACTAACACAAGAGGGGAGGTGAATTAGGTTATATTATAAAATCAATAATTGTAAACCAAATATACAATATAAAATATAAACAGAATATAAAGCAACAAGAATTGTAAAGAGTAAGGTAAGAAGAAGCAAACTCAGTATTTTTACGAGATTCAGCCACACTGCCTACGTCCTCGCCTCAAACTACCCCTTGAGAATTCCAAATTCACTATTCAATCTCCTTTAGGTAGGGATAGAAACCTATTACACCTTTGAGTAGCACCGCTACAAAGAATCCGTGTAGAACACCCTCTATACTTGCAATCACCTCACACTTGGTGATTTAACTATTCCCTGTATAGAACACCTTCTACACCCACAAGGGTTATACGTACCCTTTTACTGATACAAGAGTTGATAGTGGGTAAACTATCAGAGTACACTCCTCAATGAGTGAAATAGAAACAATATAGCGCAACCTATATCTCTCTAAAAAAATAACAAGAATTAAGGCTTAAAACTTTAGAAAAGAGAGAATAAGAACTTTGAAATAATGATACAAAACTTAGCAATAGATGTGTAAGCTCTTGTTGTTGTGATTTTGCAAAACTCAAGTGAGCTATTTATAGGCAAATGGATCACACTCAATCATCTTCCAAATTTAAAATTCAAATTTTGATGAAGTCATTGCATATGCATTTAATTTTCAAAATTCAAATTTTTGAATGAAGTCATTGCATATATCATGTACATGTAAAATATAATTTTTGAAAATAAAGTTTTTAATGAGATCATTGCATATGTCATGCACATGCAAAATATAATTTTTCAAATTAAAACTTTTAATGATATCATGCATATATCATGCTTATGTCATACATAAAAAATGCAATTTAATGCTTTATGAGAAAAGATTAATTTTTTAGCCTTAATCTAATTTCGAATTTTATCAAGAGATGTACAAAAATAATCTATGAGCTTCACTTGTAGATTTGTTCTTTTATACTTTATGTGCGCTTCGCTCTATTGCGTAGATAATTTGAGCTTGAGACTTGAATTTATTTGTTATCATCAAAATCTACACGTAGATACGAAACTTGAAACCTTGGATTCAACAATCTCCCCCTTTTTTATGATGACAAATACTTAGTAGAATTTTGAAACTTGCAGTAATGCTTAAGCTCCCCCTGAGAATATGCGTTAGTTTTTCAAGTAATAGATAAATATAATTCCAGCATATATAACAGAATTAAAAATCTAAATATTTACGTCTAAAACTTCTCCCATTTTTGGCATCATTAAAAAGGAATCATAATTAGTTCAATAAGATATCTTCCTATAATAACCAATAGACAAATAAAACGGTGCGTTAGTAGAGACTGTAGAGAATACGGTATAGAGCCACGCGTGTCCGACAAAACCTATAAAGGTTAGAGGTATAGTTTTGGCAATTCGGTGTGGAAGGAGATTCAAATCCGCTTGATGTTGTTGACTAACGAGATTTTATAAAGATTTGAAAGCTTTCGAGTTGCTGTTTAAAAGACCATTTTTACCCATTGAATACTCACAAGAAAAATCTCGCATTGCTCATTGATCAAGTATCTATTTATCCAAAACGACAGAATGACGGAGAAAATTTCTTCTGGTAATCTTCCGGATTTGAACTAAGAACCGTCTCAACCAGTCATTTTATCTCCTGATACTGTCAATACCATGATAGAAGCAGTGATACATTTTTCTGGTAGGACTGATTCTGAGATTGTTGCAACATCAAGAACTCTCAGTGCTCAATATGCTGCCTCTGTTACGACCATGACTCGGAGATTACTAGCGAGGGCAAATGAGGTTGATCGACTTAATAATCAAATATATGTTCTACATCAAAGCTTGCAAATAAAGGTAGAAAGAATAAAAGGTTAAAGCAAGAAAATAAAAATTTGACATAATTAGCTCGTGTTCTGAAACTCCGAATAGAGGAATCAGAACGAGTGAGAGTTCAAGCACAGAGTCAACATCAACAGATAATGGCAGCGTTTTACGAGAAAAATATGGATAATTGTAATTAATCTCGCTGGCTTAGCTCGGTAACTTTTGACAATATGCATCCAGCATATCTTGTAAGTTTGACTAAGTAAGATTTGAAGAGATGACAGTTTGTCTTGTACTTATTTCCATCTTTATAAAAGCAATCCTTAGGTTTATCTAATTCGCATCAAATATTCTTCTCATTTCTGTAGTTTATCTTCATTCTCACTCTACAAAATTTTAATGGCTCATCAATTTTCCTTCAGTGCTTCTCGTGATCAAGATATGAGGTATTCTTCATCTCAAATTATTTCTGCATCTGTTGTAGGCGCCATGAAGCAGCAAGAGACTGATTTGGCTAATAAATCAGATCATAACGTCATTTATGAGCTTATGGGTCTTGGGACTTGATATTCATCTTCCATTGTTATTTTTTCCGCTTGGTTGCAGTCCAAAACTCGCGAAATTGAGAAGTTTAGCGAAATGGTCTCTGTACTTCAACGACTTATTTATGAGTCAAACAAAAAAATAGTAAAGTTAAAATAACAGAATAAGGATTTAAATCATTGCTTGTCTCTTCATTTCGATTGCTTAATCCTTTAGATAAAGATGGCATGATAATTTATGAGGAGCAAATGCATTTGAATGATGAGACTAAACGTCTCAAGTTTCTGTAGGTCATTTGAGATAATGAAATAAAAGTATCTAGCAGATATTCATGGCATGCATCATTCCTATTTTTCTTCTAATCATGCATAGTCTATCTTCTGGTAGGGGTTTTGTGAAAATGTCTGCTAATTGATCGCGTGTGCTTGTGAATTCTAGTATAATATCACATTTCTGTACATGATTTCTAAGAAAATGATATCTAATTTCAATATATTTGATCCTAGAACGTTGTATTGGATTCTTTAAAAAATTTATAACACTAGTATTATCACATTTAATAGGAATATGATTGTACATAAGTTTAAAATCCTCAAGTTGTTGCTTCATATAAAGAACTTGAGCATAACAACTACCTGCAGCAACATACTCTACCTCAGCAATAGATAATGCAACAGAATTTTACTTTTTACTAAACCATGAAACAAGTGCATGACCTAAGAAATGACATGTTTCACTAGTATTTTTTCGATCAACTTTACAACCAGCATAATTCGCATCTGAATAACTAATAAGATCGAAAGAAGTGTGTTTAGGATACCATAACCCAAGGTCAATGGTACCGGCAAGATATCTAAAAATACGCTTGACTGCAATCAAATCAGATTGCTTTGGAGATGATTGAAAACGTGCACATAAACATACACTAAGCATAATATCAGGTCTACTAGCTGTCAAATATAATAAACTACCAATCATACCTTGATATACATTTTAGTCAACTGGCTTACCATTTTCATCTTTATCAAGTTTGGTGGTTGGACTATTGGTGTTCCAATTACCTTCGCACCTTTCATCTCAAACTTTTTGAATAACTCTTTGATATATTTTGACTGATTAATGAATGTTTCACTTTTTGCTTACTTGATTTGCAATCCAAGAAAGAAATTAAATTCTCCCATCATGCTCATTTCAAATTCTTCCTGCATTCTCTTAACAAAATCTTGGCACATATTTTTATTAGTAGCACCAAATATTATATCATCAACATAAATTTGAACTAGAAGAATATCATCCTGTTCATATTTGATGAAAAGAGTTGTATCAATCTTTCCTCTTGAAAAACATTTTTCAATCAAGAAACCACCAAACCTTTCATACCAAGCTCTAGGAGCTTGTTTGAGTCCATATAATACTTTTGCGAGTTTAGAAATATGATTAGGAGAAATATGATTTTCAAAACCTAGAGATTGCTCAACATATACCTCTTCATTTATAAAACCATTTAAGAAAGCACTTTTAACATCCATTTGAAAAAATTTGAAATTTTTATAACATGCATATGCAAGTAACATTCGAATAGCTTCTAATCTTGCGACAGGTGCATACGTTTCATCATAATCAATTCCTTCCTCTTGATTGAAACCTTGGGCTACAAGTCGAGCCTTATTTCCAGTGATGATTCCAGACTCATCTTTCTTATTTCTAAAAACTCATTTTGTTTCAATAATAGCATGATTTTTGGGTCTAGAAACAAGTGTCCATATATTATTTCTTTCAAATTGATTTAGCTCTTCTTGCATAGCTAGAATTCATGATTCATCAATAAGTGTTTCATCAATATTTTTTGGTTCAATTTGAGATAGAAAAGTAGTGTGATTACAAATATTTCTAAAAGATGATCGAGTACTTACACCTCGTGAAGGTTCTTCTAGAATTTGTTCTACTGAATGACCTTTCACATGTTTTCACTATTTGGTTGCATCTTGTACTAAATCTTGATGATCTTTCTAGATGTCTCCATGTTGGACTTCTTCCATTGTATTCTCTTTGTCGAGATTGAGACTATTTGTGTTATTTGTACCTTATGATTCTTCATAAATAGATTTCTTGAAGAGTAGAGGGTTAGATTCATCAAATACTAAATACATAGATTCTTGTACAGTCAAAGTCTTTTTATTGAATACTCTATAAGCTTTATTATTTGTTAAATACTTAAAAAAGATACATTCATTAGATTTTGCATCAAATTTTCCTAAATTATCACTATCATTGAGTATAAAACATTTGCATCCAAACACATGAAAGTAACCAATGTTAGGCTTTTTCTCATTCCAAAGCTCATAAAGGGTTTTATCTAATTTAGACCTTAACATAACTCTATTTATAACATAACATGCAGTACTTATTGCTTCGGCCCAAAAATAACTAGGTAAACTATTTTCATTAAGCATTGTTCTTGCCATTTCTTGAAGAGATCTATTTTTTCTCTCTACTACCCCATTTTGTTGAAGAGTTCGAGGAGTAGAGAAATTATACAGAAAACCATTTTCATCACAAAAAGACTCAATATCTTTATTGACAAACTCTTTCCCCCTGTCATTTCGGATGTTTGAAATAGTATAACCATTTTCATTTTGAATTCTCTTGCATAGCTTAATAAAGGCATTATGTACCTCATCTTTATGAGCGAGAAAGATGACCCAACTATATCTAAAGAAATCATCAACAATAACAAATGCATAATATTTTCCTCCTAGACTCGCAACTCTGTTTGGTCCAAAAAGGTCCATGTGTATTAGTTGCAAAGGTCTAGTAGTAGAAATATCTTTCTTGATTTTGAAAGAAGTTTTTGTTTGTTTACGAAACTGACATGCATCACAAATTTTGTCTTTAAAAAAGTCTGCTTTTGGCAAACCTCTCACAAGATCATTTTTTGAAAGTTTGAAAATAAGTTCCATGTTTGCATGACCTAACCTTCTATGCCATAACCAACTATTTTTATGTTGAGCTGATAAACAAATAGCATCTTGTAAGGCAATTTCTTCAAATTCGATTGTATATACATTATTGTTTCTAAGAGCAATAAAACAAACATTGCAATCATAATTATTCAAAATAATGCACTTATCCTTTTTGAAGGTAACTGTAAATCTTTTATCACATAATTGACTTATACATAAAAGATTATGTTTTAGACTTTCAACAAGTAGAACATTTTCAATTATGAGAGAAGACTTATTACCAACTTTACATATTCTCACGATCTTTCATTTTGAATTGTCTCCAAATGTCACGTGTCTTTCTTCTTTAGGAGTGAGATCAATGAACTTAGTTTTATCTCCTGTCATGTGTCTTAAGTATCCGCTATCTAAAAAACCATCTTATATTACCTACGGAAGACTTCATGCATACCTACAAAAATAATTAAAATAATTTTTTTTGGTACCCATGTTTTTTGGGTCCTTTATTTATTAGTATTAGAATAAACAAGATTCTTTGGTACCCATATGGCCCTAATAGTCATTGTATGTTTTCTTCTAATAGGACAAACATGATAGTTATGACCATTTCTATTACAAAAATTACAAATAACATGTAACATACTTGAAGAACTTGAGTGATTGTAATAATGTCTTTTTTTGACAAATTTATTTTTAGAAAAAAAAATTTTGAAAATCTGGTTTTGATTTAATGGGTTTATCAAAGAAATTTTTATAGGGTTTGAGTTTTTCTTTTGGCACGTATCCCAAGCCTACCTTATCAAAAACACATATTTGATTACCAAAAAGTTTTTTAAAATTTCTTTTTCCATTTGTAAAATTTTCAACAATCTTTTCTAAAACAGCTACTTCCTTTTTCAGTTCATCATTTTCATCTTTTGAAACTATATTTTCTTTTCTTAAAATATTAATTTCATTTGTTAAAGAAGAATTTTTCCTTTTCAAAACGGTATACTTAATACCCAATTTTTCAAATTCCTCATATACCTCTTCAAAAGCATTTTACAATTCTTCATAAGAGAGATTTTTGAGATTTGTTACCTCAAGATCATTTTTAACCATAAGACAAAGATTTGCAGATTCTTCATTACTTGCGTCGCTGTCTAAGTTACTTGAATCATCATCCCATGTAACTCTCATTGCTTTCTTACCTTTGTATCGATCTTTCTTTAGCAAGGGACAATCTACCTTGATATGTCCTGACTTTTTACATTTATAACAAATTAATGAATCATTTTTACCTATATCTTTGTTGGAAGATTTTTTGAAAGGTTTTCTTGGATGAGCTTTATTTTTCAAGAATCTCTTAAATCTTCTCGTGATCATTGCAATCTCTTCATCAACTTCATCGCTTTCACTTTTATAAGGAACGGTTTTGAGTACCAAGCTCTTCTTTTACTTTCCTTCTTCTTCTCCTCTTTTCATGTACTTATGGGTAATAAGTGACCCGATGAGTTCATTTACTTTGAGTTTTTTAAGATCTCTAACTTCAAGAATGGCCGTTACTTTTGATTCCCAACGTTTTGGCAAGGAGTTGAGAATTTTCTTTACTATCTCCAAGCTGGAATTAGCTTTACCAAGAGATGTCAAATTATTTATAATATTAGTAAAACGAGTATACATAGAAGAGATAGATTCATCATCATTCATTTTAAACATTTCATATTCATGCGTAAGAACATAAATTTTTGATTTTTTGACTTGCGAAGTTCCTTCATAGGTTAGTTCTAAGTTATCCCAAATTTCCTTTACTGTCCTGCAAGTCATTATTCTGTTAAATTCATTACCATTGAGAGCATTATATAGAAAATTCATAGCCATTACATTTACAGTATAAAGTCTATCGTCTTCGCGATCAAATTCTTCCTCTTCCTTTTTGACATTTACTCCATCAATAGTTTTTATTGGAATATAAGACTCATTTACAATACATTTCCAGATTTCTCGACCTTGAGACTGAAGAAATATTCTCATTTTAATTTTCTAGAAAGTATAATTATCTCCACAAAATAGTGGAGGTCGACTACTGGATTGACCTTCAGCGAAAGTAACTGTAATGTTAGTCATATGATCTTAATTCAACAGATAGTTAATCTTATAACAGAGCCCTTGCTCTGATACCAATTGTTGCCCAAATGACTAACACAAGAGGGGGGTGAATTAGGTTATATTATAAAATCAGCAATTGTAAACCAAATATACGATATAAAATATAAACAGAATATAAAACGGCAAGAATTGTAAAGAGTAAGGTAAGAAGAAGCAAACTCAGTATTTTTACGAGGTTCAGCCCCACTGCCTACGTCCTCGCCTCAAGCTAGCCCTTGAGGATCCCAAATTCACTATTCAATTTCCTTTAGGTGGAGATAGAAACCTATTACACTTTTGAGCAGCACCGCTACAAAGAATCCGTGTAAAACACCCTCTACACTTGCAATCACCTCACAATTAATGATTCAACTATTGCCTGTGTAGAACACTTTCTATACACACAAGGGTTATACGCACTTTTTTACTGATACAAGAGTTGATAGTGGGTAGACTATCAGAGTACACTCCTCAATGAATGAGATAAAAACAATACAGCGCAACCTATATCTCTCTAAAAAAAGAATAAGAATTAAGACTCAAAATTTTAGAAAAGAGAGAATGAGAGCTTTGAAAGAATGATGCAAAACTTAACAATAGATGTGTAAGTTTTTGTTGTTGTGATTTTGTAAAACTCAAGTGAGCTATTTATAAGCAAATGGATCACACTCAATCATCTTCTAAATTCAAAATTCAAATTTTGATGAAGTCATTACATATGTCATTCAATTTTTAAAATTCAAATTTTTGAATGAAGTCATTGCATATATCATGCACATGTAAAATAAAATTTTTGAAAATAAAATTTTTAATGAGATCATTGCATATGTCATGCATATGCAAAATATAATTTTCCTAATTAAAACTTTTAATGATGTCATGCATATATCATATTTATGTCATGCATAAAAAAAAATTACAATTTAATACTTTATGAGAAAAGATTAATTTTTGAGCCTTAATCTAATTTCGAATTTTATCAAGAGATGTACAAAAATAATCTAAGTTTCATTTGTAGACTTGTTCTTCTATACTTGATGTGCGCTTCGCTCCATTGCGTAGATAATTTGAATTTGAGACTTGAATTTATTTGTTATCATCACAATATACACGTAGATACGAAACTTGAAACCTTGGATTCAACAAATAGAAATGCTTTTACATATATTTTAATGATAAGATCCTCAATATTATCGTATATCTATTTTGTTTTTATCAAGATTAATGATACATGTCTAATCATTCTTATAATCAGTTATACAACTATACTTTAAATTGGACCAATATTACTTTTATAAGTTATTTCCATAGTCAATCGCTAGATATGAATAAGGTGGCATCGAATATATGTGGTGAGCTATAACAATGGTTAAAGAGCCTAACATAGCTAGGTTAATAGATAATTGAGCATGTCATAACGTTGTTGGGATCTCATACAGGCATTTTACAAAAATGCGATTATACATATATCATTTTCCTTTTATCAATGATGTTATTGTGCTCTATTTGTTACCTTATTTAACCTTCTATATCAGGCATGATTTGTCCCTCTAATAAAGATATGATTGTCACCATGTATTGAGGAACAGATTGGTTATCTATCTTATTAATAATAAATCTTGAGACAGAGATGCTTTTAAAGATACATTAATAACACGATCCTAAATATTCTCAAACGTTTTCTTGGTACTTTATCAAGATTAATGATACACGTGTAATCATTCTTACAATCATTTATACAACCATATTTGAAATTGAGGATATTTCTTTTAAACGATATTACTTTTGTAAGTTATTTTTACAAAATAACAAAAGAAAAAACATCTCTAAGTTAAGAAAATGATCATATGTATATCATTTTTCTTTTATTAATTATGTTATTTTACTCTATTGTTACCATATTTAGTTTTCTATATTGGGAACTATCTGCCTCTTTAACAAATATATGGTTGTCGCCATGGAATTGATGAACATATTGGATATATATCTCATTAGTAATAAACCTAGATGATAGAGATGCTTTTAAGGATACATAAATGGGGATAAATCGATCAGACTGGACCGAACTAGTGGGTCTGGTCCAGTACTGGGTTTGGTCTAGTACTGGGTTTGGTCCAGTACGATATTGGTTCTATTTTCCTCAAGATCAGTTTAGTTTTTATTTTCCTTTTTCTAATATCGGATTAGATCAGTTCATATATATTTCTTAATTTTGTATAAAAAAATCCTATAATTTTTGTTTTATATATAATTCTCGATATTTTCATATATTTTATTAATATTTTTATCAAGATTAATGACACGTGTGTAATTTGCACGATCTTTTATAAAACTATATTTCAAATACTCCTGAGTTGTGACAAATGACAATGATTACATGTGTATCATTTTCTTTTTATCAATTACGTTATTAAGCTCTATTTCTTTATCTTAGGAGAAAAACTGGAATTCGGATGGATGTGGAATTAGTTTTTGCACCAGTCAATCAGAATATGCCACATAGGCACTTCAGAGAAACATCGAATAGAGTTGCATGTACGGGATTCGTTGCCTTCGAACCTCTTTCCCTCTCGAATCTCTACACTCAAGCCTTCAGAAAGAAAAAACACTAGTGTTTCTCCACCTCTCACCCTAATCGACGTGTGTACGCATGATTGGCTAGTGCAATCAAACAATATCTCTCCTTTAAAAACTATCGACTACAAATATAAATAAGGATATACAACGAAACCCAATAAACGGAGCTAAAGAGAGGGGTTTGTGGAAGAGAGAATAAGCTTTTGAAGGGCGCAGCATTATAACAATATTTATGGCCCTTCTCTTTCCTTTCTCTTTTTTTTTTTTTAAGTTATGGGTTTTTGGTGGGGGAGTTTCGAAAATCGAAAGTTAAAAACAATAAAGCATTGAAGTCTGATTGAAACCTAAAGATGGTTGTCATTTACCCTGTACCAAATCTCCTCGGCTTTTCTTTGAGATATAAGTTTTATTTTTCACTTTACTGCGTCACATGGTAACAATCAAAACACTTAAAAAACAACTTGACGTAAATAGCTGAATGAGTTGCTGATGCTTTTGACTCATTGAGTCGCCTCCAAATCATGCTGTCAAGACTTCTCGTGCTTTACCATAGATGATGAAATGTTTTTTATTTTTGGAAAAGCTTACACCAATCATAAGAGGGGCTTGCAACAGAGGTAAGTAGGTTGCTGTAAAACGCATTCTGTGTTACCTAAAAGCCACTATAAATCATGGTTTGCTCTTTTCCTCCAAGTCATCTCTTAGTTTACAAGCATACTCCGATGCGGATTGGATTTGTTGCCCGGATGATAGACAGTTAACGGGTGGCTATTGTGTATTTTTGGGCCAAAATCTTATTTCTTAGACTTTTAAAAAGCATAAAACTGTGCAGCTGAAATCATATGGCTTTAAACTCTACTCTCTGAACTTCACATTCCTCTTCAGCACGCTCCAACCTTATGGTGCAATAATATCAGAACTACCTACTTAGCTACCAATCTAATATTTCACTTAAGGACAAAACACATGGATATTGATTTTCATTTTGTTAGAGATCGAGTGACTGCCAAATCATTACACATCTCCTTCATCAGCTCTAAAGATCAATTAGTGGACATACTCACTAAGCCCTTAGTTGCTGTCAGGTTCTTTCTATTAAGGACGCGTCTCAAAGTTGCTAATATCCCTTTGGACTCGCAGGAGTGTATTAACATAGAGGATATTTTTATCAATAATAAGAGAAAATTATAGACACTGTATAGGATTGTAAAAGTTCATTTTGTTCTCTCAAGTCATGTAACCGTTTTTATTCTCTTGATTGTTCTAGAACATTGTATTGAATATGTATAGATATTCATGTAATATGCAAACGCAATACAAGAAGGAATTCGGGAAAAATGTTATTTTGTTAAGAAGTTCGAAGGCGATCTCAACTCTTAGCAGTGCGACTTTGATCGGATATTTGCAGGTGCAAGCTTTTTTATTTTTTTTTTATTTTTCCTGAAGTGCCTCGTGGCATTATACTATTGGTTGGTGTAGAATCAAGTTTCATATCCAGCCGGATATAAGGTATGATTTGTCCCTCTAACAAAGACATGGCCGTTGTCGCCCTGAAATCGATGAATGTATTGAATATATACTTCATTAATGATAAATTTCGTGACCCAACACATTTTTAAAGATACGTTAATGATTGGATCCTCGATATTCTCCCACATTTCCTTGATATATTTACATGATCCTATTTTAAATTGAGGATATTTTTGTAAGATAATATTATTTTTTATAAGCTATTTTATAAAAGTAACCCTTGGTTATAAAAATGATTACATGCATAATTACGCGACCTTATTTAACTTTTTATAACTTTCTATACCGGAAATGACTTGTCCCTTTATTAAGTTATAGATACCGTGTGGCTTATTATAAAAAGGATTACATGCATAATTAAACAATATTAAGAAGTTTGATTTTTTTTTTTTTTAAGTGAAATGTAACTATAAAACCCCGTTTGTCACATTAAGGTGGCAAAATGATTATCCACTTAATTATATAGGAAAAAAATTATTATATCCATAGATCAAGATTATATAGTTTCAATCCATAAATCACAAATTTAGCCAATTAAATAAATTAAGAACAAACATGTAATTTATATATCCTTGCCAATATTTATTGCGCAATTCAAAACTCAATAGATGTTGTCACATCCTAACTTCCTTTAGAATTAAAGCCGACGTGGCCGATATAAATCATGAGCACCCATTGCTTCTAAATTCTTAAGATTCAATACTTGGGAGTTGGTGGGCCTTTTCATGTGACTATTAGTACTACTTCAAATCCGTACAAAATGAAAATGAAAATGAAAATAAAATTAATTAATTTTTGAGTAACACAGATCTCTGACTTCATTCATATTGAATTGAGGATTATTTGTTTATTTGTTCGTTTTTCTTAAACATTCCGAGTTTGGATGGAACTTGTCAAAACATATGGCCAGCTATTTTGCCTTATTAGGCAAAAGTAAAAAGAAAAGTATGGCTATTTTGCTTTAATTGCGCAATAAATATGGTGACTTGGCATTCACACCATTAGTTAATCCAGTCGGACAGAAGAGAAGAGAGAAGAAAGCATGCAAAGAAAGTTCAACCCAACAAAGTTTTCCTTCCTTTTGTGGTTCAATTAATTCTAGAACGTTTGAGACAGATAGAGACAAATTAACCTAGACGGCCGAGGGCGGTATAATATCATCAGTTGCAGATGGTGTATCTGGACCGTCGGATCTGATTCTTAAGTGGGACCTCAAAAACGGGTCTCCATTTTCCTCTTGCAGTACGTACGCACCTGCGGTTCCATTTTCGAAGAAGGAAAAGCTTCAAACATGCACATTGAATTGGTAAAGGGAAGTAGCCAAAAAGAACATAAGAGTTAATTAACCGTTTAAGGCAAAGGCAAAGAATTCAGAACCTTTTCATCTTAAGTTACCACAGCCATATTTCTTCTTAACGAAGGATTCCTTTAGTTTTTTTTTTTTTTTAAATAATCATAATAATTTTCTGCATTTGGCAGCTTTGTTGCACGCAGATCTCACTCCCCTCGATTTTCGCCGACCTTTTTGGTAGTGTTTTAGCTGTTAATTGGGGGGTAGTAGTTCATTATCTCGTGCCAATCTTTACAAAAACCAAGATTTCCCACTAAACATTTCACTCAAAAGAATCCAGCCTCAGCTCTCCCTCTCTCTCTCTCTCTCTCTCTCGGGTTAGACGTATGGTGTCAATTTGCTGTCCTTTTATTGAGTTGACATGTGGACACGCCCAATACGTTAGGCAGCTCTACGTTCTCATCATGAATCATATAGGAAGACAAGTTTTACATAGAATATATATATATGCCATAAGAGTTGAGAAATAGGGAGCTCTATTGGTATTAGGTGCTAGTAGTACTGTTGCTGTACTGTGGCTGAAAAATGGATTTACCAATGGGAAATGGTGGTAGCGGCTCAGGGGATGAACAAGAAGCTGCTTCCAAGACTGGCAAGGGGAAAAAGTCCTACCATCGCCACACTGCTGAACAAATACAGCAACTTGAAACGTGAGAATTAACTTTGACTCATTAACTATCAGGACGAGGATCATGTCCATGTTTTGTCTTTTGTGCATGGCCTTTTTTTGATGCCAAACTTCTCCTGTATTCTTCTTGTTCTTCTGCTTTCATGATGTTTCTGGTATCTTTTTTCTGTATAATCTATGTTTTTAGTCTGTCATAAAGTTTGTCTTTGATTGAATCGCCTAGTTTATAAGGGGGCTCAAGGATAGTTTTTGAGCATTCCATTCCATAATGCTTTCGATTTGTATTTTCTTTTCTTTTCTTGGATGGCTCATATGATTAATTTGTCCCTTTATAAGATATTTTCCCATATACGTTTCGCTCTCTTTAATATCAATGGGTTTTTTTTTTTTTTTTTCTATGGCTGAGATGAAGATTTTTCAAGGACTGCCCGCATCCGGACGAAAAGCAGCGGCGTCAGTTGAGCAGGAGGATTGAGCTTGAACCCAAACAGATCAAATTCTGGTTTCAAAACAAGAGAACTCAGACAAAGGTTCTCTCTCTCATATTAATCCCACTATAACGTTTTGTTTTAGTGAAAACCTCAGTGATGATCATGATTAATCATGATCCATGTCTTCATGATATTATTCAGGCTCAACATGAGCGAGCAGATAACAGTGTTCTACGGTCAGAGAATGATAGAATCCAATGTGAAAATGTTGCAATCAGAGAGGCACTGAAGAATGTGATTTGCCCAGCGTGTGGAGGTCCACCTTTTGGAGAACAAGAACGGCGACTAAGCTTACAGAAACTGCAGTTGGAAAATGCCCAGTTGAAAGAAGAGGCAAGCTGTTTTAGGCCCCTTTGGACAGCGAAAATGCTTAGTTGATCTTATCTCATCTCATCTAATCTCATCATTATAATTTTTTTAAATTTTTACATAAAATATAATAAATAATTTAATTTTTTTTTAATTTCAAACAATAATCATATTAAAAAATAATATTTTATTTAAGTTTCAATTTTAATATAAAATTTTCACAACTCATCTTCTCGCACTATCCAAATTGTTGTTGGGACTTTACTAGTCTTTTTTAAGTCATTAAGATTTTTCAACTTCAATAAGTAAATTTGATTACTTCTTGGGACTTTGAAGATTCAGTACTTTATTGATGTTCACTTAGAAATTAATGTTTTGCAGCATGAAAAGTTATCCAACCTTCTTGCCAAGTACATTGGCAAACCAATCTCATCGACGATCCCTATGGTTCCTAGATCTTCACTGGGTTTAATCTCTCCAGGATCAACTTCCACGAACCAAAGACTGGGAAATCCTGCTCTTGATCTAGATCTTAGTTACAGTCCTGCAAATTCTAATAGTACTGTGTTTCCATACCAACTAAAAGCAATTCCAAACATGGAGAAGGCTCTTATGTTGGAGACTGCTGCTGCTGCCATGGATGAATTAATTAAGCTCTTGCAAATTAACGAGCCTTTGTGGATCAAGTCCTTGGATGGTGGGAGATATGTTCTTCATTATGAAAGCTACGGAAAGCTATTTCCAAAGATTAATCACTTCAAGAATTCCAGTGCTCGGGTGGAGTCCTCAAAAGATTCAGATATTGTGACAATGAGCGGAATGCATTTGGTTGAGATGATTTTAGATTCAGTCAGTGCTCGTAACTCCTTTTCATTTGATCTCCTATACATGATGTTAAATCGAACACCAAGTCTTCATACTGAGCAATGCTATAGACACACAAAAGTTTTGTAAAAATAAATTTACAAATGACTGACGTGGCTTCACCTGATAACTTTATAAAAATAAAAATAGATTTATTTTATACTAAAAATAACTTTATAATATAACATATTCGATCAAGCGTATTTACTTTTATATAATTCTTTTGTTAATTAAAATATTTCTCTTCTTGGAGTGCCAATTTAAACAAAGGATTTGATTTTGCAGGAGAAATGGGTTGATCTCTTTCCGACAATAGTTACAAAAGCAAAGACAATTCAGGTGCTTGAAACAGGAACATTAGGAAATCGAAGTGGTTCCTTACAGCTGGTAGGAGTCTTAGAATCCAGATTTTATTCCATACTATTCTGTGTTGTTTTCTTACATTTTTTGTTTAAATATCTTTTTATAAAATGTTGGGTCATACATGTCAAGAGGTTAAATGCAGATGTATGGAAAACTGCACATTCTTTCGCCTCTGGTGTCTACCAGAGAATTCTACTTCCTTCGCCATTGTCAACAAATTGAACCTGGCCTGTGGGTGATAGTGGATGTCTCTTATGATTGCTCATTAGAGAATACTCCCCCTTCCTGCTCTTGGAGGTTCCCCTCTGGATGCATGATTCAGGAAATGCCCAATGAGTGCTCCAAGGTCAGTAACTTATAAATCTCAATTAATAAACGAGAAATGTTTTAGTCACAAAAAATTATACAAAAATAATTCTACAAATTAATATGATTCGATGCATATAATTTTACTTTTGTATAATTTTCTTTGTTTTTTTCGGTGAATGTAGTAGTTCTCTTAATAACCTTTGGTTTTGCACATAGTACCACTAAGAAGTACTGATGTTTGACTTGGTTCTAAGAATGTGCAAGTATGTTTGTTGCACAATTAGGCAACATGGGCTTGCAACTTTGGTCAAGTCTCGAATAAATGCAAATGCTTTTGTCATCATGTTTATCTAGAAACACTATCAGCTTTCTATGAAGGTGCTTCTATTGCCTATAGAAGCCAATTCAGATGGTGACTGGGAGAAAACAAGAAATGAAAAATGCAAGGGAACTACTCCCAAGATCAAAGCAGCCAACGACTTGACTCTTGTTGATAAATAGCTTATGAATATCCTTATTGTCATGACATCTTGCATTTCATTACTCATGAACTTATTTTTGGTTGTATTAAACAGCCATGTTTCTTATATCAGACAAAGTTCTGATCTCAGAGACCAACAAGTATATTTTTTACAGGTTACCTGGGTTGACCACGTGGAAGTGGATGACAAAAATCAAACTCATCTACTCTATAGAGATCTCATGTCTGGTAGTCTGGCTTATGGAGCAGAACGATGGATTGCTACTCTTAAGAGGATGTGTGAGAGATTTTCCTACTCCAATGGAGAAATTAGTACACCCAGTCATGAATTCGGAGGAGGTACTCTTCATTACAAGCCCTCTCATGTCTCTTCTCACATGCCTTTGTCTCTTATCCACCTTCGATTTTGACTAAGGTTTTTGTTTAATGTTGCCCATTGTTCAGAGTTTAGTTCGCCTGAAGGTAGGAGGAGTGTGATGAAGCTTTCACATAGGATGGTGAAGAATTTTTGTGGAATCTTGAGCATGTCAGGTAAACTGGATTTTCCTCAATTATCTGAACTCTACAACAGTGGGGTTCGAGTATCTGTTCATAAGAGTAAAGAACGAGGCCAGCCCGGGGGCATAATAGTCAGTGCTGCCACCTCTCTTTGGCTTCCCCTACCACCTCAGGATGTCTTTGATTTCATCAGAGAAGAGAAAATGCGAGTACAGGTTAAAACTATATATAAGGCCTGGTTTGTTTTTTGTCAATACTTAAAAGAAGAAGTTACACACATTTAAAAGCAACATAACTTGTGTTGTATTCGCTTGTCCACCAGTGGGATGTCCTCTCCGATGGAAAACCAGTGCATGAGATTTCACGCATTTCAATTGGAGCTCATATGGGGAACTCTATTTCCATTATTCAGGTACTTCTTTAAGTCATGTTTGAATATAGAAATGATTTTATCTCATCTTATTTCATAATTATAACTTTTTTAAATTCTCATATAAAATATGAATGGATTGTGAGAAGCAGCCTTTTATCCCAGCTGAGAGCAACATGTTGATGCTTCAAGAGAGCTGGATAGACAGTTTGGGATGCTTAGTAGTGTATGCTCCAATTGACATGCCATCCATGAACATGGCCATGAGCGGCGAGGACTCTTCAAACATACCAATACTTCCATCGGGGTTCGTAATATCCGATGATGGCCATCCTGAAACTGGAAGTGCGGGAGCTTCAACAAGCGAAAATGCTGGGAGGTCGGGTGGTTCACTGCTTACAGTGGCTTTCCAGATACTGGTATCTAGCAGTAGCCACTCTTCCAAGCAGTTGAATATGGAATCCGTCGCAACTGTCAACACTCTGATCAGCTCCACCGTCCAGAGAATAAAGGCTGCTTTGAATTGCTCTGACTTGGATTGACCTGTTCTTGTGATTTCTGTGCTGCTGTTAAAACTTTGAGTTGAGACTTGAAAGTCGAGAGACAGACAACATGGGGGTGTTTTCTTTTCTTTATATATATATGCTTCATCTTTTTCGGCCAATAGACTATTGTTTAATAAAACTAAACTTCAGTTTTTTATACAAAGTGATATCCATCCATAGATTTTGAACGGAGAGGTTGCACTATTTATTTCCTTGTTTTGATGCAACTCCCTTTTCTAGTTTTGTTACATCCTTTTGGATATTACTTGAAGCTTTTTTATTTTCGCCTTTTTATCCATTTTAGTAAACCATTAAAGTATACATTGCACCATTTGATAATCCAAAACGAAGAGTTGATCCAAAACTCAACGCAAGAGACCCGACTCACATTTAAATAAATAATTAATTAATTATTGCATTTTTCTCTATTAGTAGAGGCCCTTCAACTATCGATTACGTGAGAAATGGCTGAAACTCGCAATTTGATGAACGATTTGAGCCAGGTAGCACTGTTTTTACAGCGAGACACGAGCCATTTAGTTGGGTGAGCAAAAACAAAAATTGGCGAGCAGGATCGATAGCCTCTAAAATTCCAAATTAATAATCTAATGACTCAGCAAAACTGACCGAACTGACCCAATAGGCAGACATTTTGAAAGCTAGGTGGTTCGAGAGAATTTATTATTGATACATAATAATAACTAATAAGAGAACATCATCGTCTGACAATGCTCGATTAGCATATCAGACATTTTTACACAAGCAAACGCTTATTTATTACACAGCAAATTTTACTCAGCAACACCTTTTTGATCAGCAATTATTATCACACAAAATATTACTAGTAATATATGTGCTGGTCATGGAGAAAAGAAACCTCATTTTTTAAGCTTGCTATGCTCCGCATCAGATTTTCATTCGGGAAACAAAAAGTTAAGTGATAGTCTGAAAGATATTACACAGCGCATTGAAGAACAAAAACAAAGATCTTGGCTGAGAGCACACTCCCCCAATACTTCTCAAATCAACTTGCCTACAGATCCTCAGGGCCGTTGATTTCCTGCACATTGAAGTTGTATAGGTCAAGTCTAAATAACACCGAAAAAAAAAATAACCCCTCATGGTTTGATATAGCCATATAGGTCTAGATTCTAGCCCCTCTTTTTTACCATGTTTTCAAGCACAGCTCCATCAGGTATTTCTAACTTCACCCCAGGTTTTGCTGCGATGACCACTTTCCCCTTCAAAATAAAACCGAAGTGATGGAAAAAGTTAGTTGCCAACGATTTTTGTGGATAGGAAAAAGATCCAAGCAATCAACTCCATGATGCAAGTTTTTTATGCCATCAACTCCATGATGCAAAATTGCAAATGAATTAGACTGATTTCATAGACACCAATCCCAAAAATATCAGCCAAAGGAGGTCGGAAACTGTCAACAATGAGAGTAAGTATAATACCTTGAGAGTAACACCAGTACCAAACCAAACATCACCAGTCACCTTAAGGCTATCAAGCCCAATGATACTAGGAATGGATTTGAATCGATTCAAGAAGTTGCCAACCTGATAAAGAAATGAAAAAATCACTATCAAAATTCATAAGCTATATGCATCTAACAACACCAGAACACTGCAATGATTTTCACCTTCTTAAATTCAGGCCCCAATTCAATAGAAGGGTTTGCAGGATTTGTCCTAGCTTTATTCCGGATAACAAAGCCATCCTCCAAAATATAAAGATCGGACTGTTCTAAGAAAGAAAGATGAAAGGAAAAAATCTGTCAGAGAGACCTCAAATCGGTCTTCAAGACCTTATCATTGTCACAGAAGGGGCTAACCTGGACAAGAAGCAAATCAGAAGTGGCCTTCACTGGAAGGAATCGAGACCGAGGTACATTGCTACCAATAGCATTATCAAAGAACTGGTTGATATAATAAGATGGAAAGGGTAACAAGATCAATTTTTGACTTTTAGAAACATCTTGGAAATAACATTATCGTATAATAAGTACCCTAATTGCTGCACCAGCTGCAGTTTCCAGCTGAAGAACTTTGATTCCTTCCACTTCCTACATACATAATTTCAATTTTACCAATTCAGAAATCCACAGAACAAATAGAGTACCGCGGTAAGAAAAATCAAATTTACCTTCGGATTTGGTATAATCTCCATCTTTAATGCATCGGCTTCCACGACCCTCTTAATTGCTTTCAAGTTAACCCACCTGTGTAAAATGAGGTTAGTACCCAATCCAGGTATGTTAATAGCACTTAGGCCAACGTGACTTACAAATTATTTGTGTTGAAAATTTTGAACTTCTCTATTGACTTGAATTCATTGACCTGTTTCAAGGAGACCATATCACGTCAACCATAAACTTGCCAAAGACATTCTCCACCTGAATTTTAGATAGCTGACAACCTAAAGATTGCCAGAAGGATAATTATGACCTACTCTTCTAGTTGAGTGGTGGAAACAAAGACATGGATTTACGCAAAACTAAACTTACAACCATTGGCCTGATACTTCAATTTCTTCCTAAAACTCCTTTTCACTATGAGTAAACAGAAGTGAACTCTTTTCTGCCTATGGGTTGATTCCCTTACTATTAGGAGTACTTATAAATATTTATTAGTTGCACTAGTTATTAGTTGCATTAATTATCAGAATCGGAGAACAATAGAAGGGAACTTACATGTTCGTCAGGAACCTGTGCTATTTCGAGAAGCTGCATCAGGTAAATTAAGGAAGAATGTCTTTAGATGCCATTCTTTTAATAAAGAAACACTTGAATATATTATAGTCACATATAACTCTTCAATATGCTATTCACTAGAAAATTGTAGCAAGAATTGGTATCTTAAGGTGGATGCTGATTGGCTACAAGTATAAGCATGACTTAAATTTCTTTGGAATCTAGCTGATCATCCACAAGAGAGATTGTAATTGGAAGTAAAAGGCAAGTTTTCTATCTTTCAGAAAATGATACTGAAGTGAAAGAGGCAAGTCCACATTTATATACCTGAACTCTTCCCTCGTAAGAAATAAGTGTACCACCTTTCACATCAGCCAAGGTTTTGGGTGTCACTTCCATGCAGTATTCATTCTTGTTGTGGACCAAATGATTCAAGATTTCTAAGAAATCCAGTTAAGAAAATAAAGGCAGCAGAAAGGATTTGTTCTCCATGCACCATTATAAAAACATTGCTAGAAACAAAAGTTTCAATGAAAACCAATGACAGGATACTCAAGTCGACAACAGCACCCAAGTTGTCTGAGTTGGCAGCAAACACATACTCCTTACCCTGAATCACGGGCAAAAAATAAATTCAGAAAAGGATAAAGCTTATAAGCATGCATGCATCAATCAACATTCAGACGATCACTAAATAATACATCATAGTGCCAACCTGTGATAACAGTGCATCAAGTTTGCCACTGTTCTTCAAGGATGGGAACACATCACCATGGCCAGGAGGGTACCTTCATGCAAACAGTAGTCATGGGTGCAAGGACAAGAATGATCTTATGTAGGTTGAACAAGCACAACTAAATTAAATAAATGAATAAATATAAGAATTCCACCACTCTTGACACACTTCCCCCCCTCCCCCTCCAATCAAAGCAGAACTAGAAACTTAACCCTATAGTGAGTGCAACATGCTTTCTGCAAAGGTGAAAATACTGAGAAAAAAATCTTTTTTTGGTAAGTAAACATGTATTATTAATCAAAGAATGGGAAAACTGCCAATTACAAAAATCTCATGCCCTATCAAGTAGGCGCATTAGAAACAAGAAAAACTGAGAAAAAAATCTTAAAAATTAACAATTTATATAAATGACAATGCAAGTGATCCGTAGATCTTCAAAATTTTCTTGGGATAGATTGACCAAAAGACTAGTTCAAAAACATTTAATGGGTCATAACAGACTGTAGATTTATTTCATATTGTTACTCTTTATTTGAACAAACAAAACCTTTTCCCAGGAAACTGCATGAATAATTTACTACAGTAGGCCCTCTTAGAGTCAATTTTCCTTCGACTAATTTGTTTCCAAATATTCCACCCTTCCAAGAAAACAACTAAAATCTCTCATTAATCATATTTTTATATTTTCATCTGAGAGTTACGAAGTAATTTGCATGTATTTCAAGTAGCACAGTGATAATTTTGAGTGGTAAAATGTGATGATAATAGATAAGCCAAATAATGAAATAAAAATATAAATACCATCCATCCTTGCCAGTCTGTCCTTTGCTTGGCAGTGGACTAAAGTCATCAACAACGAGACGGGGATACTGGCTCTGTAAATCCACGTATTCAATATGATGTATGAGTTGTCATTTTGCTGCATTTCCACTAATCCGAAAGTAGTTATTAAAGTGGTATATTAAAAGTTATTATCTCTCCCTTTCTCCTTTACCGGTGAGTGTAGCAAACCAGATAGAAACATTGTTTAAAGCTTTCCTGTGCGGTGGCATGGGAGAAAAATTCAAATATCACCTTGTGAGTTGGCAAAAGGTGAGCTGTCAAATTGTGTATGGTGGGCTGGGGGTGCAGAATTTGTGTGTGTTCAATAAGGCATTGCTTGGGAAGTGGTTGTGGAGGTACCATATGGAAGGGAGTTCGTTGTGGAGGGAGGTAATTGATATCAAGTATGGTAGTGAGTGGGGGAGATGAGTTTCTAAGGGGAGTAGGGAGTCTTATGGAGTGAGCCTTTGGAAATTCATAAGAAAGGGGAGGAGCACTTTTGCAAAATATCTAAAGTTCGAGGTGGGGGATGGGGCACGTATCCGCTTCTAGTCGGATGTATGGAGTGGGAGAGCCCTCTTTGCACCGTCTTTCCCGTTGTTTTTAATCTGGCTAGCAACCAACAAGTGGCAATTTTAGATGTGCTTTGTCGGGCAAATGGGACGGTCACTTGGAATGTCACTTAATAGAAATCTTCAGGATTGTAAAATGGATGAGCTGGCAGCTTTTTATGGTTTTTTGTATTCAGTCAGCAAAGCTTGGAGGCAATGGTGGGGATCATGTATTGTGGACCCCTATGGGAAGAAAAAAGTTTACAATTAAATCGTTTTATAAGGTCTTAACTATACAACAGCCCACTTTTTTTTCCATGGAAGAGTATATGGAAGGTTTTAGTGCCATCTAAAGTCGCATTTTTTACTTCGACAGCCGCACTTGGAAAGATTTTGACGACGGATAATCTAAGAAAGCGAGGCATGGTAGTCATGGAGTGGTGCTATATGTGCAAAAGGTGTCTAGGAATCGATAGACCACTTGCTTATACATTGTGAGGTGGCTGGAGAGATGTGGGTGGGCATTCTTGGTAGAGTTGGGCTGAGTTGGGTAATGCCCAAGAGTGTGGTGGATCTACTTGCATGTTGGAATAGGTTTCACTCTAGTGTTCAACTGAATGCGGTGTGGCGGATAATACATTTGTGCCTAATGTAGTGCCTATGGTCCAAAAGGAACGATAGGTGCTTCAACAACAAGGAGCGCACTTTGGGGGAAATCTGGAATTTTTTTTTTTTTTTTTTTTGTATTTTCTCTTTTTCAGTGGTTTTCAGCTATTGTATTAAAGGGTGGGAATGTTTATGAGTTTTTATCTTGTTTTTAGCTTGCTAGGATGTAACTAGGTGTCTCACTTTGAATACTTCCAATGTACTTGGACATTGCCTAGTTTCATTCAATAAAGACAATTACTTATAAAAAAAAAAAAAAAAAAAAAGAAGAAGAGTTAGTATCGCAGACCTGATTAAAAGTATGAATTTCAACATTTGAGCCAGAGTATTTTTCCACAATCTGAACTAGACAAGAAACTTGTTAGTTCATAAGGAACATCTGACCAAAACGAGATTATGGGATCAGCAAGTAAAGGTAGAGACGATATACCTTCAATGTATCATCATGAGTGTTGAATGAGTTCATTAAAAGCAAGGGAACATTGCATCCATATTTTGAATTGAGATTCTATAAACGAAGGGAAGCATTAGTTGCAAACCAATATATCACCACAAAAAAAGGTGCAGCAGAAAAGCTCAACTATAACCTCAATCTGGATAACAATTAGGTCAAGAAATGTCAACCCATTCCGAACTTCAATGACAGACCTGCATTTCAATTATACTCGCGTTAAAATAAATGTATCAAAACGGTAAGTTCAGGGGAAAACACAACACAGTCAACAGGATGTTAACTCAGCAGGTGAAAAGCATACCACCAAGGAGTTGAAGCTTAATTACGTATGTAAGGCTGGAGAAAACATGGAAACCTTACACAATAAGCAAATTGCAAAAAAGACTACTGGTGTGCAACAAGAAGGGTGTAGCCAGAATAAGCAGTAGCATGATTAGTAATTAACTGCAGAATTTCTATGTACAATGCATGCAAAGAGTAAACGAAAAAACCTAAAACATAAGTAGTATGATTTTATCTTAATAAAGAGAAACTTAGAATATTTCTTGCTTGTTTATCTTCTTTCCTTTCACAAAATACATTTACTAATAGCTGAAAATGATTAGCACCATTGATAGGATTCAAAGTTCTAAACCAAAGAATAGAAACGCTTCACTCTGCTGTAAAGCTTCAGGTTATTTTCAGAACATTTACACAGAAGCACACCAGAAAAACTGAAATCGCTGATAACAACAATTTTAATGGAAGTTAGAATATCAGAACAAATTAATAAGCAACAACAAAAAGAAATGTATCGGAAGTTGGACTTAAATGCATACTTGGGACCAGTACAGCCCATTGTTGTTCCCAGACCTCCATTGAGCTTCAGCACGACAAGTTTGTCCAACAGCTTCTTTGTCTCCACGGGATCTGCATCCATGCAGATGTTTTATAACCTTCCGAAACGTTGTTAAACAGTATAAAGAAAGATAATACAACTCAAAAAATTTCTCAAGAAAAAAAAAAAAACAGAGTTCGAAGAAGACGCTTAAGGATCGTTACCAGTGGGAGCGGGTGCCATGCTCTCGTAAGGAACCACTACTTCATCGGTAGGGGTCTGGATCTTACTCCACTCCACGTGTTGCGCTTCGCCACTGTAACAAAGAATAAGTGAAAACCAATCCATTCATTTAATCTTTGGTGGATGCAATAAGCAATCCGTTCGACTACGTGTAAAATGTAAAACAGGAGCAGAATCTAACATCTACGTCTCAGATCTTTCCTTTTTTTTCTAGTCCTCTCAGATCTTTCATTAACATAACAAGAATCGCATAAACTAAAGGGCATATCATTAACCCTCTCTTGCATCGTTTTCTCGCTAACCAACCGAATACCACATAAATCGATATCACATAAAAATCTACACGAGTTCTGCAGAATACCACGCATAGCTTACCTGAGATAGCGAGCAACAAGGTTGATGAATCCAATTTTCTCATTCTCGCTGCAAGACACGAATCGAAGTATCAAAGAGAGAACCAGAACTCAGATCCAATACATAACACTTTAATAAATTACGAATCCAATTACGAATAAATTCTCTAGAACACGATCCGACAGAGCGAAAATCGGAATCACGATGGTTAGAAGTAAAAGAAGGAAAGAGCACCTGATCTGGCCGAGTCCTGCGACGGCAGACTTCAGGTTATTGAGCTTCTCGGCATCGGCAATCGCGGAAGCCATCACTCAACAAACTCAGAGCTCAAAAATAAAGTGGAAGATAGGAAGATCAGATAAAAGAAAAAGAGTGAATGGGAGGGAGGGAGAGGGCGTTTGTGTTCGTCTAGAATAGCGTTGAAAGCGAAGATTTGGAGGGGAGCGTCTAATAAGGAGGTGATCGAAACAAAAAAAAAAAACAAAAGACAAAGGGGAGCCTAATCGTGACGGAAGGTAACGGGTGCGGTGATTGGAGTAGAAAAGCTTACCCCACAAAAAATATTTAAAAAAAAGAAAATGATAATAAAAAAATGAAATACATAATATATTTTACAATACCTTTCATAATATATATTGTAAAATAATATAAATTTTTTTATAAAATAATATAATTTTATAAAATACATTTCATAAAAATACTCATCTATTTAAAGGGAGCTATTACAGTCTCATTACTTCAATTTCGATTTAGGATCTATTAGATTTTTTATTTTTAACATCGTTTTTTAATACTTTAAAATATTTCAAAAAATTATATTATATTATTAAATAATATTTTTTTAATCATTAAATCAAAAAAAAAAAAAAAGAACAGGACTTAGAGCAAAATTTTTAATAGTATTATTATTTTCTCTATTTAAAATATCATTATATAAAATATTATGTGTCTATCATTATCAATTTTCGAAAAGGGGGGTGTATTGTATTTGTTTAAGTATTTACGGAGAGCGAGAGAATATGCAACGGAATATAACGCTCTTTGGGATCGAATCAGCTTATCCTTTAGCCTAGCAGTAGCCCCCTCCAATCTTAGAAAAGAGTGGCGCCTATTTTACGCTATGGTGACACCTCACCCCTCCTTCCAATCCTTTTTAATTTTGCTTAGTTCACGGTCTCACAAAAAAAAAAAAATTGATCAATAATTTTTAGGCTCTATTTAAATTTGAACATAAGATAAATTGAATTTATTTTTTAATATTATTATTATTTTAAAATTTTAAAAAAATGTATTAAAATTTGAAATATATGTATAAAAATTTATGTTTTATATACAAAATTATAATAATATAATAATAAATTAAAAATAAATTTTAAATATAAACAAGACCTTATTCTTTTTAAATATATCAGATTAATTATACTTTTTTTTTTTTTTTTTTTTGTGATGTCTTCTCATCGAGATATGAGATTTTTTGTGATGTCTTCTCATCGAGGTATGAGATTCCGTGATGGCTGGATTAATAAACTTTAGGCCTAGGTGTCTGTAGCTTGGCTTTAGTTTTTGGGTGCTGCTAGTGATCTTGAAATCTCGATTTCGTCCCCATTTTAATATTATTTTATAAAAAAAAAATTACAAGATTTTTAAGTAAATATTTTAAAATAATATTGTGAAATTTTTTATATTTTTTTAAAAATATTTTGAGATGTTAAAAAAATTATGTAAAAAATATATTTATTTTACATGATTTTAAAATATTTTTTAAAAATATAAAAAAAATTACAACATTTTTAAAAGTATTTAATTAAAAATCATGTAAAAAAAAAAAACCTAAAAAAATTGAAATCTGGACTTCATGGGAGTCCCAATTGTGGGGATAAATAACATTTTCCTTAATTTTATATCTTTAATATAGGTTGCATCTCAATCTTAAGTTGAGCTAAAATAAATTGAATTTTTTTATAAATAATAATGAGTTGAGATTGTAGTATAAATTTTATAAAGTCTATTTAAATTAAATTTAGATGTGTTTCGATATCAAAATAAGTCTATATATATATATATAATATTTTAAGAATATATAAATTCAACATAAAAAGAGATATTGAGTTGAAAAAATTATAAATTTCACGTTTTGAGTTGAATAATATTTAATTATTTGATAATTGTCTATTAGGATGTTGAGCTAGACTTAAATTTAAACTCAATTGCTTCTATGTTCCAAACGTACCCATTTGAATGTAGATATGAATTGAGTTTTTTATAAATAAATGATGGAATAAGTTATGTGAAATCTATTTAAAATAAATTTAGATATATTTAAATTTTAAGATAATTTTAGATATATTTATAAAAAATTGAAAAAAGTTATAAATCTTATATGTAGAAATATTGAGTTAAAAAATGTTATGGGTCCTACGTGTAAAGAGATGTTGATTGAAAATTTTTATGAGTTTTATTTGTAAAGAGATTTTAAGTCGAGATAAATTTAATAATTTGATAGTGTGATATTTAAATAGTTGACTTAACTTAAAAATAGATTAATCTTACTTTCAAACGGGCCTGGCCTTTGCCTTTGCTATGCATGCACGGGTTTAACGGTCCTTATTTATGCACAATTCATCGAAGACACTAGGCGCTATGGGGAAGTTTAGACGGCCCGTCAGTCGACCGGTTACCAGCTAAGAGTTGGACCTAAAATGTTAAGTGAACAAATTTATGATTGTGGGCCTAAATAGGTAAGTTTGGGCCTCACATTTGATGACTATCAACCTCTTTTACGAGCTCTAACGCAGACGGGGCAATGTTTAAAAAATTTTTTTAAAAAAATTATATTTAGAAAAAGTTGGATACAATTATGAAGTATGTAAGTAATGTGCATTTTTATTAAAAAATTAAAAAGATATGAGATCTAAATAAAAATTCTAGATACAAATATAAAATGTGCAATTGTCATACACTCCCATTGAAAAAAAAAAAGAAATATTATAAAATTCACATAAAAAATTGTTTTTTAAGAATGGACTTTAAACTCTTTTTCAAATAGAATACACGCGGTTGTACACTCAGATCTATGACCATAACTACTATTACTCTTATATTTATATTCTCGTATCTTGACACATCGAGACATAGGAGTGATGTAGGTTATAGAAACATGTCACATCACCTAAAAAATATATAATTTTGATTTTTTATAACTATTTGGAGGAATAAGTAACACGTTGACACACTAGACGTTGAAAGTAGGGGTGGGCAGCGGATATGAGCACTCACTGTCCTGTCTGTATTCCGCTCGGCCCCACCCCGCACGGCGCCGAGGGAGGTTAGCCTGTTTGACAACGGTGGTAGAAGTTGGGTCCCGTCCTGCATTATCCCGCCCCCGTCTTTATATATATTATATATTTTATATTAAAAAAATCCAAATGACTCAAAATGGCGTCGTTTTGTCGTATAAGTTTTTAAAAAATAAAACAAATTACTTACATAAAACAACGTCATTTTATATAAAATTGCATCGTTTTATGTAAACGGATTAATTAACCCCCTTTCGAACTCTCCAGACCCCTTTCTGGCTCTCTCATTCTCTCCTCTCTCATCTCTCTCTCGTCTCCCTCTCACTCTCTCTGTGTAATCGCCAAAGGCCCAAACCCTAGACTTCTGGAATCGCACCTCATGCCATCGTTGTCGCAGCTGCAGGCCACCATCGCTGCCAAGTGGTTTCATCCCTCTCCGTGGTATCCGATATTTCTCCGGATCTCCCTCTCCAGTATTTCTCCACGAAGGTAATCACCTAAATCCTAATCTTCTATTTTATTTTTCGTTTTGATCTTGAAAATATATGATTTTTGCCAAATAAATCCTCTTATTTAGTATTTACAATGATAAATTTTTGCTTGTCCATTCTAGATTTTTCATATGTTTATTTTTTCCCCTTTTCGAGTTAATGAAAAACGTAAAGAGTGTCGTGAGTCATAGAAAATATTGCAAAAATTTTGGAATAAGATTTCTAGTAGAAAAGGTATTGCTTGTGTGGTGTTTTAAGTGATGAATCTCTCTGGAATAATGCGATTGTTGTTGTTTGGAAGGGGATTAGAGGATGATCCCCTTATGTTTGATGAGGTGTTTATGGTTGAAATGAAATTGGATAGACTTTTGTTGTCCATGGCATTTTTTGGGAGTAATGGTGCAATTGGATAGACTTTTGTGTCTCCGTGGCTTTTTTTTTTCAGTGTCGGTGGATGGTATTCCTAACATTTTTTTTAGTAATACTAGAATGCTATAATGGTGGGATTTCTTGGAGATCTATTATTTGTTTTATTTTTATTTGTAATTTGTCTTTATGAAGATGCTATTGTATACCACCTTTTGGTTTTAAAGTTAAATAAACGCGCCTAATGGGGATGAATAGATGTTTGAACTTTGAACCCAATACACTAGAATCATGCTTATCTTGATTTTAAATTTTGTATGATCATTTGTATTTTGTGTTGCATTTTGTTTACAAGGTTATATTTGTTGTAAATGAGAAGTACAGAGAATTCTAGTGCGAGCTCTCCGGAAGGGGCCTTGGGTACCTTCGGCCCTAACCCTACCCCTACCCCTACCCCTATCCCTATTCCTACCCCAATCACTACCACTACCACTACCTCTACCTCTAACCCTACTCTCACTCCAGTCAAGAACCCTCCGGTTGAGACCCCTACCACTACTAATTGTCTTTCCCCCAAGCAACCTAGTAAAAAAGTCTTATTCATAATTTAAGCTCATGTCACTAAGATAAAAGGTGGTGATCCCAATGACTGAAAAGTCAAATGCAACTATTGTGGCAAAATTTATGGGTGCTACTACAAGAGACACATCACTTCCCAAATAAAGTTACATTTGGAGGAATAATGCAAGAAATCTCCATTTTTGAAATCTTTGGTAGAGAATAGCCAATCTAGGCTTGAAGTTTGTTTGAAAAAAATGGGTGTGGGGAGTAGTGGGGAGTTGGCGTTAAAGGGGTACACAAAATACGATCCTAACGAGGTTAGGACACATCTAACTCGCATGGTCGTTATGGATGATATTTCTTTTCAAGTGGTTGATGAGATAAGGTTCTAAGCCTATTCTAGGTACTTAGAACTAAAATTCAATATTCTTTCTCGCCACACAGTGGCAAGAGATGTTCAAAAACTTTACCACTCAAAAAAATAGAAGTTGAGGGGTTTATTGGCGGAAGAGAGTGTTTGCCTCACTACTAATTGTTGGACTTCTTGTAATAATCTTTATTTTATGTGTATGACTGTGCATTGGGTTGATGGGGGTTGGACATTGCATAAGAAAATCCTTAAATTTTGTCAAGTAACTAGTCGTAAAGGTGAAACAATAGGAAAGACCTTAGAGACTGCCGTAAAAGAATGGGGGTTGACACGGGTTCTGACTTGCACGGTTGATAATGCCGAGGCTAATGATGTTGCAATGAGACATTTTAAGACTCTCATGAAAAATGCGAGTAGAATGATTTTAGGTGGAGATCATTTGCATGTGCGATGTACAACACATATTCTTAATTTGATTGTGAGTGATGGCTTAGATAAGCTTGGTGACTCGGTTACTCGGGTCAGGACTACGGTGAGATGGGTCAGATCTTCTCCTGCCAGATTGGCTAGGTTCAAAATTGCTGCAACTACTGCAGGCAACTCGGTCAAAAAAGGTATTTGCACTAATTTGTCTACAAGGTGGAACTCAACATTTTTTATGTTGGAGGCGGCCCATAAGTATAAGTTGGCATTTGATACATTGGGTAATGAAAATATACAATATGTCAAGTACCTTGAAGAAAAATTAGGGCACCCTCTGTTTGATGATTGAGAGGTTGTATATATTTTTGTAGAGTTTTTGAGAATTTTGTACAATGTTACCAAGGTTTTATCTGGTTCTTTGTACCCGATAGTACATCAATTTTGTCAACAAATAGCCAAAGTAAAAGAAGAATTGGATGATATTGTAGCGTTTATTAACACCACATTGCGGAAGATGTCTAGGACTATGATAGAGAAATTCGACAACTATTGGGGGAAAGAGTTTGATAAAGCCAATATCGTGTTATATGTTGCATGTGTCCTCGACCCACAATTTAAGGTGAAATGCATGGTACTTGAGTTGACTGATGCACTTGGCAATGATTGTGCGTCAGCTGTTGCATCTCGAGCTCAAGAAATACTTGTTAGATTATTCTATGAGTTCACTATGATGGGAGGTGGTAGTATTGTAGCACTTACAGCCACAAGTACCCCCCACCAACTGTAGATGTCGGGCATGGAAAAAAACGTAAATGGATTGGGGTAAGAAGATGGAGTCGACCCCCTTGGCCTTTATGGGTTCCACCACAGATGCCCAGTCAGAAGTAGACAGATATTTAACATTGGATCTTCATCTCTTTATACAAGATTTTGATATATTATTTTGGTGAAAGATGAATGTCATCAAATATTTCGTACTTTCAAAGGTTGCCCGTAGTATCTTGGCCATCCCGATTAGTACTGTAGTCTCAGAGTCGGCCTTCAGCACTGGAAGGCGCATATTAGATCCTTTCCGAAACTCATTAGATCCTATCACTGTTGAGTTTCTGATTTGCACACAAAATTGGATTACAGGTGCTGAAATTAATATTCTGGATATTTTTTATTATGATCCGATTAAGGTTGAGGAAGAGACTACTGATCAGTCTAGATCTGATAAATTGTCACTTGAATAAATATTTACATTATTTTGTATTTATTTAATTAAATTTAATTACTGTTAATTTTACATTTACTTGTTGTAACTCGTAGTGACCGCGACGCCAACACCTGAGACAGCGTTAATAGCTACCTCCATTGCAGTATGACCTACGTCATTCACCAGTCCATCACCATGGTTTGCACTTTACACAATTTCTTTCTTAATTGTTGTTTGTATTTATAATTTTATAATATTTGTAATGTTAACATTGACATTATTTTGTAATTCTTGTTTATGAGTTTTGACATTTTATAATATCTAGCATTTATATTCTCGTTTCTCATTGTGTATGACAATATCATTTTGTTTGTCAATTGGCAAGCCCATCTTCCAACCTAATAAGTAATGAGTCAATGACCCAATTTAATCTTGGTTCGTAATTTAGTATTTTTAATATTTTTTTCATGTTTATAACTTATAACTTTATATTTGTACTCTAATTATTTTTTTAACTTATTATTGCAAGTTAAGTTTAAGGCCCAACATCCCCACCCAAGTTTCTAACTCTTTAAAGTGACAAAATTTGTAATTTTGTATGATTAATTTTTAATTTTATATTTTGTATGATTAATTTGTATTATTATAAATTTGTAAATTGTAACAGTTTAAACTGTTTAGTGTTTAGTAACTAGTTTAGGAGTCTAGGACTCTTTACTTTTAAGTTTTAACTTTTACTATTTTAGATTTTTAGACTTTAATAATGATTATTATTTCGTATTTAATAAACTGATATTTTTTAATGTGAAATTAAATCAAGTTTGATGATTTTCTAGGCCAAAAATGGCTTAGAAATTTGATCTGGGCCAAAAAAAGCCTAAAAATGTGAATTGAACTAAGGCCTAATAGGGCGGTTGCAGGGGGCGGGCGGATGGCCCCTTACTCCTGCTACCCCACTTTGGGACGGGGCACCCCTCCCCCGTGTAGGCGGGGGCAGGGTGCGAGATAAAAAATCGCCCCCCGCCCAAGCAAGGGTGATAGTAAGGAGACCTCGCCTTCAGTAGGGTCGGGATCACCCCTAGTTGAGAGTAGCATAACTCAAACAAAAATATAATGTTTATTACTATTCATATAAACAATAATGTCCATTAATGAACTATAGGCTTTTTTAGCTTTTCATCCATGTAATTTCCATGATGCCATCCACCAACTTATCATTTCTACTTTTTTACTCTCCTTTTTTCCCAACTCTTGTGGTTCCTCTTATGGGGTAAATATATCATGTCCAAGACACACCAAAACTTAGTTCATGATAAAGTTTTCATCAAGAAGCAAAAGGAAAAAGGAGAAGAAGAAATAAAAAAATAATAAGAGACAAGATAAGACAAAATAATAAGAGACAAAAATGAAGGTCAAACACGCAAAGAGTGAACTGATATTTCTCATCACTTCCAAATACCTCAATAAAAAAGATCTAATAAGATAATAAGGGAGAATTCAAGAGAGAAATGAAAATTATATATGCAGTCCTCATTTGGGGACTGTGCGTGCACACTTATCTCATGAAATGGTGTTTAATTTAATGGAAATAAACGCACCGTTTTTAAGTACATAACCACCTTTGTCTATCATTCAAAATCAAAATGCTTTGAAAATCTATGAAAGAACTAAATGATGAAGATGGGTTTAGGACTCTCAACATCAGACGGTGTACGACACTCACTCCCCCTATTGTTCAAGTAGTGTGCGACTGCGATTCCTTTCTTGCTCTCCACACATGCACACAAAGCAGCAACATTCCTCACCCAACTCATTGAATGAAGGCTTTTGAGATTAAAATATTTTGCAATGTATTTCTATTGTGGCCTAGAGAAGGAAAGTCTACACCTTGTATGTATGCTTGTATTAAAGTGTAGAGAATTTTGCTTAAAAATATCTAGCTATTTGTTGTTGAATCTTGAAATTCAATGACAATGAAAAATAGTTTGAACTCAAAAAGGAAAAAAAAAAATCGAGATGCTTGGGATTTTTCTACCACATATTCACCTTGGTCTCTTATGCCTATCCCTCATTTCTTCAATCCTCTCCCATTGCTGCAATTTGAGGTTTTTGTCTACTATTGGACAAATCTTAACCAAACATTCTCGTCGCCATCAAAAGAATTTTCTATTTATGAACTATTAATTTTTTGGACTCCTAAACATTTGGATTTTACAGATGATCCTCAAAATTTAAAATTTAAAATCGGATTTTGTTTTAAGGTTTGAAAGTAGTGGATTTCACATCATAGAGATAATGTTTGTCTCTTGATTGTCAAATATTTTTATCATAAGGGATTTGTACACCAAACAATTCATAAATGTAAATTCAATATCGAATCACGTAAATTCATGTATCTCATTCTTTACTTATATTTCATGTATTATTATTTTATTTATTAATATAGATGCACATGCAATCACTATAACGACTCTCAAATTGCTATTATGGACTTCAAATTGTTTTATTGAGATTTAGACTACTTATGTGAGTCAAGAATGACGTTTTTTCTCATTTTGACTTGTTTGGTGATTTTTGTTATTAACTTCTCGTTCAAACAAAGATGATAGCGCTGTTTGTAACAAGAACACTATATAAAAAGAAAAATGGTTTGGGTCGTCTGTATACAAATTTCATGTATTTTATTTCTAAAAAATTGAATAAATATAAAGTTATATAATTTTTTTTTAGTGGTGGACCTTATGTCTTTTGAATGAAATATGCGAAACTACGCCATGCATTTAACATCCCTCGTATTTAAAAAGATTTTGATTGAAAAATAATATCATTTATCACATTTTTAATTACTATATTCTCTTAATTTTAAATTTAAATTTAAATTACAACTGAAATTACGGTGCATCAAAGCTACGAAAATGCATGAACTTCATTGGGGTCTTGCAAAAATAAGACCTGCCGCCATTCCTCAAAGACACTGCAACGAGATCGCTGATATGGTACGCGTGGCGAGCTTTTGCTGAGTGTCGAGTGTCGACTGCCACTGCTGACTGCTCTCAGAGGTGGATATAAAGCGAATATCTAAGCGGAAAGATCTCGAGCCTCATATTTCAACGCTGACGGAAAAATGCATGAATCGTGACACCTGGCACTCCCCACCACAGCTTTAAAGTATATCCGCCTATTTGTTTACCTTAAAAAAATAAAAATAAAATAAAAAAATAAAAAGAAAAAAGCTCTCTAAAAGCGCAAACTAACTTGTGGTCGGCAATTTTTCACGATTTAATAATAACAAAATAATTTAAACAATATTTGGAGGGCATAGCCAGTCACGAGTGGTCCAGAAAGCATCCCTATCCTTTCCCCTTCTCTCTCTTTCTTGTATTGGCGAAATACACGTGGCGTTAGGCATAGGATCGGGCGGCGAGTGGCAATGACGTGGCGAAAAGTGCAAGAGGGTCTACCTGACAGCGCGAAGGAGACGGGTTGGGGGCACAGCCATATCCTCATCTATCTTTCGTTACTTTTTGTTGCGTCTTTGATCTACAACTAGTGGACTTCTTTGTTTCTCTTTCTTCCTTTATTATTATTTTTTTTAGAGGTTCTAGATATTTTAGTCTTTTTCGTTTTGTTTTTGCTCCTCACAAAAATATCGTCCGAAAATTATTCAGTGCCGCATATGTCCATTTATTCCGATATATTTGTCCCCATCAAAATCCGAAATAATGCTAGCTCCAGCCTCCACCACTCGGCGTCAGCCCTCACTTTGACTACTCGCGCTGCTAGGTGGACAGATGTCTGGCCTTTATTGTTAGAGTATTAGCCTTTGTCTTATTAAAATAAATTATTATAATTTAATAAAAATATAAATTTAATAAGAAGTGAATATCAAAATAATATCATATTAAATTCATCAAAAATATTTTTATCATATTTGATCAAAAAATAAATAAAAATAAAGAGAATAAAATAAAGTTACTTTTGATTTGATTTTTAAATAATAACCCTTCAAATTATTATTCAAAAATTAAAGTAAAAGTATTTTTATTTTATTTTCATCATTTTTAATTAAATATGATGAAATTATTTTTGATGAGTCCAATATGAGATTGTTTGGTATTGGCTTCTTATTAAACTTATATTTTTTATTAAATTTTGATGATTTATTTTGATAAAATCAATATTAATGCTCTTACGATGCTATTAATACGGTTGTTTTCTCCCTTTTATTGATTTTTTTTTCACATTTTCTTATGGCGTAGTTTAGAAGATAAGAGTCATCCTCACTCATTTTTGGTTAAGTTTAATCTAATATTTAAACATATAATTTTAAAATATTTAAAAATATTCAACTCAAAATTGTAAAATTTATAATCTTTTTAAACTTAAACATTTTTTTATATGCAGAATTTATAATTTTTTTAATACTTCATAAATATATTTAAATACATCTTAATATTTAAATACATTTAAACTTATTTAAAATAAGTTTTACAATATTTATTCACCATTTTAACTCATTATTATTCAAAAAAAATTAAATTTAATTCAATTAACATTTAAGCATAGCTACTCTCAAGGCCAACAAAGCTTTAATATATAGCTTGGAGCAATATTAAAGAAAATAAATATATAGCTTGGAGTTTATAAATATATATTTTAAAAATGTAATTAATCTGATCATATAAATAAAAAATAAGTAAATGAAACTGGATCAAATAAAGCAGAAAATGCATATATAAGTGCATGTGGCAACAAAAAAATAGAGAAATGCTAGAAGTTTTTTCTTCATTTTTAGGTCTGTTTAGATTGTTGAGATAAATTTTAAAAATTAAATAAAATATTAGTATAATATTTTTTTAAATATTATTATTATTTTAAAATTTTAAAATATTGAATTGAAATTTTAAAAAATTAAATTATTTATTATAGTTTGTATAAAATTTTAAAAAAAATATAATAATAAATTTTAAAAAAAATGAAATAAATTAAAATAAATTTTTAATACAAACGAAATCTTAAATATTTTGAATCTTCCAATGTTATTAAGGTTACATTTAAGTGTTGAGAAAAGTATTAAAAATTTTTGTAAATAATAATAAAAGGTAGATGAAAAATAATAAATAATAATAAAAAAAAAATTAATAATAAAATAATAATAAAATAATAAATAATATAAATAAAAAAATGGTTTGTCAAACCTACCCTAATTAGCCCGACATCTTAGACCTTGTTTTCGCTGAAAAGCTATCTTCCCATGACATTATAGCAAGTGAGGAAGAAACCTCCTCTCTTGGTCATAATCCATTTTTATTTTTTATTTTTTATGGTTTCATTAACTCCTTTCTTTCCGGTCTGCATACATAGTTTTCCTTCACTTTTTGCTTTGACCGTTAAAGGTTAGTTCTATAGCCCTCTATCTCTTTTTTCACGCACTTCTCACCTGAAGAATCGTGCACTCAAATTCAACACTTGGTTGTCATGCACTGTCCAATTGTATTTTTATTTATTTATTTATTTCATAGCATTTAAAAAGCCAATATCCCTTTAAATTTGTTATTTAATCCGTTTCTCTCTTTCTCTTTTTCTTTTATTGGTTGTTAGAGGCTATATTTGTCCTCTTTTGTCAACAAGAGCTCTTCACGCACTCTCACAAGAATTTGCAAACCCTCCGCTCTATTATACCACATTGTTAAATATGTCTCTTAATTGACATGTGTGTGGCTAATACGTGCCTCTAAATATTCTATCTTGTTTAAATATTGAATTAAATTAAGATGAATCAAAATCTTTATAAATATTAATAAATTAAAATAATGATGTGAGTTTTATAAAACTCACCTAAAATAAGTATAAATATATTTAAATATTAAGATAATTTTAAATATATTTACAAAAAATTGAAAAAAAAATTATAAGTTTCGCACATAAAAAAATATTGAACTAAAAAAGATTATAGATTTTATTTGTAAAGAGATTTTAAATTAAAATGAGTTAATTAGTAATTTGAGAGTTTGATATTTGAATGTTAGATTAATCTTAAAATTAGTCTGAAATAAGTTTATTTCAATTAAATCTAATTTCTAAATTGACCTAAATCTACCTATATATCTTCAATTTTTTCTATTAATGTAAAATATGATATTCTTACATCTTGTCTTAATCTAATGTTATCGGGTCACAATTCTATAGAGAAAAAAATATATTTAATGCGCCATCTATCTTATTTTATTTATATTTCTTATTTTACTTATTGTAATATTATTTAGAAATATTTATTAAGATCTCATTTTTAACTTTATCTAATTTTATCGAGATTTTCTCTTTAATGCAAGACGTGATAGTATATTTCTTGTATTTTTATTTATTTATTATTGATTCGTATGAATTTAAAATTTTGGAGCAAGGAAACGATAGAAATTGTGAAGGAAGCCAAATCTACTTGTGGCGCATAGGAAATGACACGTGGGCTGCTCAATAAACTGCGAGTAGGGCGCTGTGTTATCACTCTCTGCGAGTATAGCTGTGTCGTCTCAATTATCCGCTAGGCTCTCAAATTTTCCTCCCCAACCGAATTAAAACAGGCCAGCGCAATAAAAAAGTGGGAGACAGGACAAGCATACGCCACGTGTCGGGGCCATCCTGAGACGTGAGCCACATGATTCTTTCGAAGTCTCGAGCATTCTATTGAAGAAAATTTTAATTTTATAAAAAATATCAAAATAGAGAAAAATAGGTTCTGATGTGGCGAGTGGCGACCTCTGCTTTCTTCCTTTTTCTTCACATTCACAGGCCAAAAGTCCAACTATTAACTCTACCCATTCTCTCTTCTCTTCTCTTCTCCTCTCCTCTCCCCTCCTTTCCTCCTCAGCCCTTTGTATCTCAAGCTTCTCTTTCTCTCTCTCTCTCAAAGTTTCTTTTGTAGAGTATTTTCTGGTGTGCGGGAGGCGAGGGGTGTTTTTTTCCAGTTACAATTGCATCGAGGGATCAAGGGGATCCGTACTCCTGTGATTGGAATACTGTTGTTTCTTCCATGCTCGAAGTCTGTTTCGAATAATTTTTTCCCCAAAAGAAAGGATTTATAAATATAGTTTATTGGTGAGGCTCTTGTCGATTTGTGTTATATATTTCCTCTCCGTCTGTCGCACAGTCTGTAGTTGTTTTGTGACTAAATCGGAGGCTACCCTTTTCTCATGTAATCTCTCTTTACAACGAGAAATTTCGTGAACTTTGATTGCTAATCGGTGAAGGTACCGACTTGAATTGGGAGTCTTTTGCTGTGCAAGGACGGAGCTTCAAGGCTTTTTTGGATTGTTCAATTCTAGGGTTACTGAGAGTTCCAAGCTTGGAATCAGCCAGGATCCGAAGATAAAAGTTCTCTTTCTCGGGTTAATTTGTTTGGATCAGATGGGTATATTACTGTACGGAATCGATTCCATCAGGGTCTCTTAAATTTATGAATGTTCTGATTCTGCATGCAAAAGGAGTAAGACAAACCAGCTTTGTGGAGAAGCGAAGTCAAAGACTGCTCGGAGTGTGTGGCTCTTTTAAGCGTAAGGCGGTTTGAAGGTTTCTGCAGCTATGGCTATTCAGGTATCATACCTTTTTAATCAGTATATATTGTTTTAATTATTATATTTCTGTTCTGTATTTATATGTGATTCCAGTAGTTACAAAGTTCATATCTTGCAATTTTCATTTGTCGATCACTAGATATTCTTTCAATTCCGGTCCTTTTTAGTGAGAGACAAACTTCACGATAAATTGTGGCGAGGGTGTATTTTTAACTATAATTTTATGAACTGAAGTCGAGGTTTACAAGTTAAAATTGTAAGCAATGAAAATTCTTGCTCCCATCAATGGTGATTTTCCTTTTCTAATTGGCCGAGGGCAATTGGGCATAGTTTGTTTGAAAGTAATCTCTGAGAGCTTTCGTCCCTTCCCTTTTTTTCTTTTTTAAGTGGTGACTGATTTAATTTCTCATCAATTTATCTTATGACAGTTCTCTTATAAGAGTGTTCATTTCTTGCTTAATAAGTTCGTTCAATTCGATAGTTTTTATTTGGTACTTTACTTGGGAATTATTCATTGGTAATGGAATTTTTGGGAGTATTGAGGTATTATTTATATGGGATTTTTGTTATTTAGCCATTTCTTCGCCTGTTAATTAAAAGTTTTCAAAATGCGATGCTTTTACTTTTTAAATTGCAATATCGATTACGGAGGGCGATAGCGTTGGAAGAAAGATTGTGTTTTTTCATCTTAAAATATTTGCGATTTTATTTTCGTGACTGTGCTGGAAACAAAACGATTTATTTTTTTTAACGGCATTTGTTCTCTTTTGGCTGTAGGATCAAAGTGTGGGAACTCGTTCACGTTCTGTTGTCCAGGGAAACAATGAAGCATCTTTGAGTTCTGGGCTACATTCTGTAACTGGTGCCCAACTTAGGAATCGGTTTTCTAGCGGGGATGACTATGCTACCAAGGTTCATATCTTTTCCACATCGTTCATGCTCTTCTGTCTGCAGAACCAATTGATTTGAAGACTCTGATCACTCTCTTTTCTACCTATCCGTTGTTACTGTTTCAATAGGTTAGGAAACCATACACAATCACGAAACAAAGAGAAAGATGGTCAGAGGAAGAGCACAAGAAGTTTCTTGATGCTTTGAAGATGCATGGCCGAGCCTGGCGACAGATAGAGGGTATAACTCGAGGCGAATTTCTTATATCTCAGGAAAAATTAAAACTGTTCATTAATTTCTTAGATTGTCCTGTTTTTGTAACAGAGCACGTGGGCACAAAGACTGCAGTTCAGATTAGAAGTCATGCTCAAAAATTCTTCTCTAAGGTTTACTGCTCTTATTCCATTACCCATTCTCAATAGCCATACCTATCTATTCAATAAGCTAAATTTGCAACCTTAGCAGATGGGTTCATACATTCATGGTTGGCGCCGTTCTAAATCACCTTTTTGGTCTTCATAACAGGTCGTTCGTGACTCCAATGCTAGCACCACAAGCTCTGAGCCCATTGAGATTCCTCCCCCAAGGCCAAAACGAAAGCCCATGCATCCTTACCCCAGGAAACTTGTGATTCCTCCTAATAAAGAAATCTCCACTCTGGAGCAGCCACTAAGGTCTGCATCTCCAAATTTATCAGTTTCAGAACGAGAAAACCAGTCGCCAACCTCAGTGTTATCTGCAGTCGGTTCAGAGGCAGTGGGTTCGACTGATTTAGATTCACCAAATAATAGCTTATCCCCTGTTTCATCTGCAGCCGATGTCCAACTTGGTGGCTTAGTACCACCTGAACCTAACCAATCGACTGACCAAAGTGCATCTCCATCACCAGCTCTAATGACTGTTAGTTCAGTTTCTGATCAACAACTTCCCGTGGTAACTGTTTTATCCATTTCAATAAATTTCAATGAAACCTCTTACTTTACTACTATAGTGTTTTGATGTTGGCCTCAAATCTCAGAAATTCGAGTTGTTTGCCAAAGAAAATGCCTGTACTAAAGAAGTTACTTCAGAGGAAGCATCACCCCGTCAACTTAAGCTTTTTGGGAGGACTGTATTAGTTACAGATTCCTACAGACCGGCTTGTCCCAGCATAGGGACTAGTAAACCCATCCCAGCAGACATGCATGAGGAAAAGGTTGTGGAACCATTACCAGTGAACTCTGAGCCCATGAAATCTATGCTGGGGAATACCGAATGTATTCGGAGTCATTTGCCACATGTCCCAAATGGTGCCCTCTATTTCATGCAATGCCAGAGGAAAAGCTTAAATGTGCTCGAAAACAGTTCTGCTGCTCCTATACCATGCTGGACCTTTTGTGGGGGTTTACCACTTCCTTTCATGCCATTCCATAAGGTGGACCCATCGGGGGGAGAACGTGGGGACTCTGCTCCAGGAGAAGTCCATGATAAAGAAGTTCGGAAAGAAGGTTCCTGGACTGGTTCAAACACTGGATCGATGCATGATGGGGAAAATAGCGATAGATATTCAGAGGCAGAGGCTCAGAGTCGTCCATTTCTCCTTAGAAATGAGAATCAAGAGAGAAGCATGATTTTCCAATTTAGGCCAAGTGAAAAATCAGCCTTCTCTGACCTAAGAACGAGCCCTGAAAAGTGTGTCAAAGGATTTGTACCATATAAAAGATGTATGGCAGAGAGAGAGATCCAATCCTCAACAATAACGGGTCAAGAGGTAGACGAGAAACGAATCCGGCTTTGCTTATAGTGTCTCTCAGTTGTAGATTCCCCAGAGGAATTTCCTTTGCTTCGCAGAGACAGATTTAACAGGCTTAGAAACTGATGTTGGTACAGTTTAGTGGACTGTAGGGGTTTCAGCTGCTCGATGGTCGAGGATGAGAAAGAAAATGAAGTTGGAACAACATCCGTTTTTGCAGCTTTGCAAATTCTCATCTAGGTTTTTTTTTCCTCTGTTTTTGCCTCCAACTGTTCAAATCCATAAGGCCAACTCTTCTTTGTACACATAATATTCTCTTGCTTGCCTTTTTATCTCGTCCTCGGTATCTGCTTTTGTATTCCTAATTCTTTTCCTTCTTTGAACTATGAAAGATGAATCACTGATTCACTAGGTCGCTTACTATGTTAAACAGAATTAAGTTAAGTGTTATTTTCTCAGCATCTGCAAACTTTTGAATATAATTTATCAAAAGGGTTAATAGGAGGATGTGCCGAACCAGGAACAGACCAAAAGGGCGTGCTGTTTCCTTATAAGCAAACAGAGGAAGTCATTGCCGTATGGGAACTCACCTCTTCTCTATCTCTGATCATATGGATGGTTAATGACAATCTGAAAAATGCTGGCACAAGTTTCCAAGTCGAAACGTGAAAGAAAGTGTTGGGACAACAGTCGAGAAAGCATGAAACCTTCTATCCGAGAAAGGAGAACATCATGGAGCAAGAGTAGAGAACAACTGGAAGTATTTTGTGGAGTCTTTCTTGTCTGAGTAGTGATTGTTGATATGGGCTGGTTGTGGAGTAGGTCCTCTCTTTATATAAAAGGGGGCATAAAAGAGAGGCTGCCAGCTGGACATTGAAGCAAGCTACTAGCTATGCAGAAAGGAACCAAAAAATAATCGTCAAAGACTTCCAAGGAGAGGAACGGATAATTGGAGAGAAATTTTTGGGTTTGGAATATTTCAAAGGTAGTAAAATTTCGGGATGGGGGCCATTTTTGAGCACGACAGTTTCTTAGAATAATCGCTCAAGCAAACAGGACATTTGAGATAACATCAACGTCCAAAACCAGCCCTTATCTGGTTGCCGTCACTAACGATGTACTTTAAAGTCAAAAACATTATCTGGGAATAATTCTACCGTGTCGGAATTAGGCTGGATTCGCTCATTTTTGCCACTGTACAAACAAAGATCGAGAGTAAAACTGTAAAAGGCCCATAAATACTACTGTATATAGAACCCAAGTTCCGAACAAAATATCTCGTAGTAGTAACAAATATAATGGGCAAAGCCCAACTTTAAACACTTGAACAGTCAACAGATTACCCAAGAGTTAAATTTTTTTTTTAAAAAAAGCATGTCCTTCGAGTGCCCAATATGGTAACTTCACAAGACCCACTTATCAGATTGAAAAAAGGGAGGCAAAAGCAAACTCCACTTGAGTGGGTTGAGTTAAAAAACAACATCGGACATTATTCCACCAAAGCTTTCCTCTTTAACTTGATCCGCTGTCTCCCTCTCCGTAGCTCCCCCCCCCCCCCTCTCAGTCCCTCTTTGCTCTCCCACCCTCTGTCTCTCAATAATGTCACTACTCCTAATCATCAATCTCTCTATCATATTCACTCTATCATCGACAGCAACCTCCCACTACTCTTCCTCCTCCTCGTTTCCCCCATCGCAATCGTCCCCGCTTCCCGAGTGGAGATCGGCGCGCGCCACCTACTACGCGGCGGCGGACCCCAGGGACGCAGTGGGTGGGGCATGTGGGTACGGAGACCTGGTCAAGGCTGGTTACGGCATGGCCACCGTGGGCTTGAGCGAGGTGCTGTTCGAGCGGGGACAGATCTGCGGCGCGTGCTTCGAGCTGAAGTGCGTGGACGACCTCCGCTGGTGCATTCCGGGCACCTCCATCATAGTCACGGCCACCAACTTCTGCGCACCCAATTACGGGTTCACTCCGGACGGCGGGGGCCGCTGCAACGCTCCCAACAAGCACTTCGTCCTCCCCATCGAGGCATTCGAGAAGATCGCTATCTGGAAGGCCGGTAACATGCCCGTTCTGTACCGGAGGTACTGTATCAAACTCTACTCTCGCATACCGAGTTACCCTATCATCTTCTTCCTCGATAAACGTGCCCAAATCCCACTTTCTCCGTGTCTACTTTGCCTTTGTTTTGTTTTGTTTTGTCGTCTTCCTGCTTTATTTTTCTTGAGCATCATGCTAACCTGAGCCGGGCGTTTACACTAACTTTTACTGAGTTATTGCTGGATGGCACCGCCGTTTGATTTGGTAACTTGCATTAGGGATGTGGCGTAGGGTCGTTTGTCACTTGGGATTCGCCCGTTGAAGCTTGTTTCTCGCTGTGTGATGAAGAGGGGGTTGCTTTGGTCCGAGAATGTGCGTTTGGATTACCATTATGCCCCTTGAATTATATGAGTTTTCTTTTTTCAACCTTCGTACTCCCTTCCCGCAGTTATGGGTGTGGGACTGCTGACCCAGGTAGTAATGGTAATGTTTCCTAAATGGAATCTTAAATTTGACTGAGTTTTTTTTTTTTTTTAAATTGTATATTTTTGTACAATTTTTCAAAAATTTTGATCAATTTGATCAAAAGTTATTAAAAAAAATATAGAAAAATATCAAAAAACATACTTTATTTATAAAAATAAATAATAAAGTTAGATTTTTTTTTACTGAATAATAAAATTAAAAGTGAATAGTAAAGTATATAGTAAGAAAAATTTAACATTACTATTTATTTTTTAAAATAAGATATACTTTTTGACTATTTTTTATAATTTTTTTAGTAGTTTTTGATTAAATATGATTAAATTTTTTAAAAAGTTATGTAAAAAATATAATTTAAAAAAAAAAAAAAAATTAACTACTATTCTTAGCATTTAGGTAGAAGTGGGTCTGGGAGCTCCCCCTCTGGTGCAAAATAAAGGGATGGCAACCTAGGACTAAACATTAAAACTTAGTTTGGATAGTGAGTTGAGTATAAATTGGAGAAAATTAAATAAAATATTATTTTTGTTTTTAGATTTGAAAATATAGAATTATTTATTATATTTTGTTTAGAAATTTGAAAAATTATAATAATAAGATGTGATAGTTTCACTAAACAAATCAGGCCTTAAACTTTGTCTGTTTCTTGACATTCCATCCATTCGGACATGGGACAACGTATTTTTTATTTTTTTATTTTTTTTCCCCTCAGAGTAGAGAGACGGTAGCCCAATTTATTTTTGGTGGAAGAAATAAGAATACCGTGTACAGTTGGTTATGCTAGATGTTGCTTGCTTCTCACAAAAGAATGTCTAACTGCTTAGTGGAGTAATAACAAGGTTACTTCGAAGGGAAGTTCCAAAAATATTTGCTAGTTGTTGGTTGACACTTGACAATGCATAGAACCAATTAGCTTAAAAAATCAATGGGTAGATGGATGGGGGGGGCATAATACTTTATTTTCTCTACTCATTTTTGTTGCATCTTATGCTTCGTTGCTGTCAAAACCCTGTCGGCCACCCTTTGGCAGCCTTTGTTGACTTAATTCTAACCTCTGTCATTGAACTGTATATTCTCAAGATTTATGAAGATGACCTCTCGTGTTTGTTTGTGGTGAGATGCAATTGGCGTTGGCCATTTCCTCCCGTTTTGTGTCATTTACGTATCATTTACTGTTTGTTACATTTTTATATGAGTAGTGCTACGTATATTTTATATTTTTACTTACAAAAATTTTTTCGTTAATTTTTTTTTTTTAAATTCAAATTTTGAATTTTAAATTTCATGATTTTCAGCAAATACATGTAGAGAAGGGAACTTTAGAGTATATTTAGCATATTCCTTTTAACATATATTAGTATTTGCTGATAGCGGTGGATTGGACTCGGCATCTACCTCTTAGGCTAAATCTTAGTGAAACTTCACATTACATTACAACTCATCATTGCACCCATTTTTGGCATGGTTGTTGGGCACATGTGCATGTCTTCTGCACTGATAAAACACTTGAGCTTGACTTGGTTAAATGTGGGTGGTTTTAACAGGATTAAGTGCAGAAAGGAAGGCGGAATTCGATTTACTATCGATGGTTCAAATATCTTCGTCTCGGTGCTAATCACAAATGTTGCTGGTGCTGGGGATGTAGCTGCTGTCAAGATAAAGGGTTCGAGAACTGGTTGGCTTCCGATGGGGAGGAATTGGGGCCAAAATTGGCATATTAATGCTGATTTAAAGAATCAACCTCTTTCATTTGAGGTCACTAATAGTGATGGCGTGACGGTTACATCTTATAATGTTGCTCCCAAGGACTGGAACTTTGGCCAAACATTTGAAGGCAAGCAATTTGTGTCTTAAAACTTGCAAGTCCTTGCATTTTTTTTTTTTTTTTTGTGACCACTCCTTTTCTTCTTCCGTAATCAGGGAGGGTAAAATTGTGTGGAATGAGGTTTATTTTTTGAGGGGATAGTAGTCAGTTGATTGCAAATGATGGTGTGCTTATATTATAAGTTATAAAATGTATGTACGTTATTTGCTGAATTCTAAAAGAAAACAGATCTAAGTCTTCCATTACATATATATATATATATGTTGCTGAGTATATAAAATAATAATTAATTATGTGAAAGGGCAGCCAACTCTTGTGGGTTTTACAGAATCAATACAAATTCATTCTAATGAAGGACCCAAAAGGGTTCATTCGAAGCAATCGGGTAGGAGTGTCAAATCGTGTTAAACGTATTTCAAGAATGAAATTCTCTCCAGTCTCGACTCACCGGGTTAACGTCCAAAGTAATTCAAAAAAAAAAAAAAAAAAAAGGATAACGTACAAAGAAACTGACAAAAAACTACCGACAGCTGAGACATGTTGCCATATGGGCCATGGGGTCCTTGCTCCTATATGCCTTCCTGTCATAGGTCATGTCTAATTTACCATGAAAGTAATACGAATTACATTTAAGTGTAGGATTATTTTTGTATAATTAGTATTTCTCAATGAAAAAAGGTATAGCAAACAAATCCATCTTTATTCCCGTGTTATACAGAACATATGGTAGCAAGCAATGTACCAGTACATTGCAAATAGAGTTAAGAAAAAAAAAAAAAGGTACTTTTCACTCCAAATTAATGGGTGTTTTATATTTCGTATCCCATACTACTGACACGATAAGTTTATATATACAGCTAGCTAAAAGGTTCCAATCTGCATTATTTATTAAGATCCAACAGTCAACATTGCATCACGTTACCAGTTTTAACTCATTTTTCATCGATAGTAAGAGCCAGAATTGAAATAAAGTTTTTATAATTAAAGGATATAATATGTCGGTTTGATAGTTGGAAGATATAATGATTTGAAGGTAGCAACAGATTCTGGTAAAGATTCGGATATGACAATTGTAGAGGGACTGACCTTGGTCTATGACTCAAACTCTCTCTTGAGTTGAGTTACTAACCATTGTCATCAGCAGAAAGAGCATGAGATGAGAGCTCTTCATAGTTGTTCACTTGAAAGATAATTATTCCACAATCTCAGCCTTCTGTGGTAAATAACTTTCCCTTTTCAGTTAACAGTCATTTGCTTTGACAACGTTAGCAATAGAAGTAACAACAGTTATGACACAAAATCGATACACATCAGGCACCATCCCAAAATTAATTCATGCACTCAACACCATATACACAACCTTAAAAATTGATAACCTGCCCTTCACAAATTATATGCATGTCTTCCATGCAAAAAGAAAAAGAAAAAGAAAAAATTAAAAGAAACGTACTCACATATTTAGTGTTTTTCTTTTGGATGAATTTCAATTTTGCCATGAGAAATGAGGAAAAAGAGAAATAATCTGTTCAGCTAAAAACCTCACCCCCAAAGGGCAAGAGAGTTCAACTCAAACCACAATAGATTTCCCAAGAGTATCAATCTAAAAACCGACATTATTACTTTTCTTGACTTGCGGGTTTTTGCATCAAATCAAACTGGCCCTTAAATGACTCAGGCTCAGACAGTTATGCATATAAATAACTGATATGCCAGTAAGCCATACTATGATATCAATAATAAAGAAACATGCTGATGAAGTTTCCAAATCATTTATGATAAGTCTACCATTACAAGAATACATAGCTAAAATCAATGTTCATGTACCTTTAATATCCTTCAAAGTAACACCAGGCAATGATGCTAGAAAGCATAGATGAGCAACCTTGAAACAGAAAGCAAACTATGGCTATCTGCTTCACTTCTGATTTCAACTTCAGCGCTGACTCTCTTGAGAAGAAAAGCATTAAGAGAAGTAATCATTAAACAATCGCAGGAAGAAGAGAGCCCATATCTAAGAACTTATCAATAAGCCAGAATACAAATTCTAAAAATAACGTTAGGCCACCGCAGGCAAGACAACACAGATCTCCATCTTAGCTATGAATAGCAAAAAAAAAAAAAAAAAAAAAAAAGGGTATACACAATTCGCACATAACTTTGGCATTTTATTCACATCAAAATTGCATGTGAGACACACCCAGTTCTTCGACTATATCCAATACAAAACCTATGAGTATCCAATATTCATAATAAACAAGAGAAAATGAATTTAATGTGTGATTACTATCGCCAAAACAAAAATCTGATCCTAAGTTAATCAGAAGGCAAGGGAAAAAACTTGGCAAGAATCAAATATGAAAGTTAAGTGGGAAAAATTAGGCCTCTCACAAGGATCAAAACCCTTGAATATGCTGGGTCATCAAAGTTTCTGATGAGATTCAATGAGCAGTGCATTAAGCATGATGTGTAGAGCAACTTCGTATACAGCTCCATCATAATGCATTCCATCCTCCGTGCATCTCACCCCACAATTCCAACTCAACGACTGTATATCTAGCAACAAAAGCGGGCCACCGGACTGGCGCAACAGCTTGCTTCTCCTGAGTGCCGTGTCGTAAGCAACCCGCAATGTATCAGTCATCTTCTCCCTCTTCTCCTCCGTATTCAGCATCGAGTTTATCAATGTAGGAATTCCCATCCAAAACAAATGCGGCGATCTAACGGATACCGACCCCGTCACGGGCCCCTCCTCGCCTAACTCCGGCGATATCGGCAAAAGCGACACCACCGAACTTCTCAATAAACGTAACCCAGCACCATAATCCGACGCATTCGTAAAATGAAGCATATGCCATAACCCAGAACCCATCATCAACACATCGGGGTAGTTCCGATTTCGCTTGAAACTAATAACCAAATCGGTTAAATTGGTTACGTAGGGAGCCCAAATAAAATCCAATTTCATTCCAATCTCCTCGACCACAATATGATAATTGCTGTGCCTTTTGAACAAATCGACTTTGACGGATTCCATGCGCTTCGAATCCAGAACCAAGTCGAGCAACGCAAGGGCAATCAATCTGGCTTGGGAGTCGCCCGCCAAGACGACCCAAGACCCATTAAGCAAATCGGAGGTGTCAGATGGAGCGAGCTTCCGGAACCCACAAGCGACAACGGGTCTGGACCCGGACCAACGCCAGGACTTGCCGTAATCCAAGGAGTAGTTGGCGGAATGGGGCTTGACGTCCCAGACGACTTCGTGAAGGAGAGAGACGCAGGAATCGCGGTTGTCGAAGACGACGATGGAGGAGACAGAAGAGGCAAAGTCAGAGATGGAGGGGAAGTAGGGGGTGAGGTGGACGCCGACGGCGAGAGTGATGAAGAGGGCCCCACTGAAGAAGAGCATCTTGTTACGGCTCAGATGCCAGCCGGCCATTCCCATGGGAACGAAGAGCACCACGCACGCAGCCAGCAATCCCAGGTGGATCGCTCCGAACATTATTTGGGCTAGTAGGCCTTGAAAAGATGGATCTCCCTATAGCAAGAGTCGTATAGTCATTACTTTCGAACCAAAAAATCGAAATTGAAAATTGGGTTCTTGCTGTTGGCTCCTGCTCTTCTTTTTGTTACTGTATCATTGGTTCAAAAAGACTGGTTGGAAGGAATTCGTCACAAGCTAGAATTGTTGGGGTAGGGGGTTGAGGCTTAGGGTTGAGGCTAAAGGATGGGTTTGGTGGGAGGATTTTTGAATGCTTGCTTATTAACTTGTGAATTAAGGAAGTTTTTGCTGTGATAGGAATGTGGCAACAGCCGCCAGAACGTAAATACGCATGTATGTTTATGCGAAAAAGATAGATCCTCCAGATTTTTGATCCATTTTGAAGCCCGCAAACAAGTTTTCAGAAGTTGCTGATGATGATGATGATTCTGGTCTGGTTGGGACCGCTGGCTCACGTTAATGGTTAAATATTTAATGCTTGCTAACGTACGCGGAAGAAACATTTGAGTAACATGCCACGTATTAACTTGTTTTGCGGTGGTCTTTTATTTTTTTGTAAAAATAATGACTTCTTTGGAATTTGGAACTTAGATCAATTTTTAATTTTGAATTGAATATAAACCCTAAATATTAAATTTTAAATAACTAAATTTATCTTAATTTAAAATGTTTTAGGCATAGCATTCATTATTTTTTTAACTCAACATTTACAAAATTCACAAAATTTTCAACTTTTTATAAATATATCTAAACTCATCTTACATAAATTTCATAAAATTCATTCCATCATCTCAACTCATTATTATTTATAAAATACTCATCTTATTTTAACTCAATATCCAAATAAGACTTGCCTGAAACCCCAATTTAGAGACTTTAAATATTTTTAGGCCTTGTTTATTTTCCAAAAATATTCCATCTAATTTCAAATTTATCATTACATTTTTATAAATTTTCGTATAAAATAATCTAAACAATTTAACATTTTCAAATTTCAAAACAACTTTTTCAAATTCAAAAACAAAACTAATATTAAAAAAATATTTTATAATAATATATATATTTTTTAACTTTTATCTCATCTTAATTAATTTCAAAAATGAAATTTTGTTTTGTTTTTAAAGGTAACAGATTAACTTTACTTTTATTAAAAAATAAAAAATAAATTATGAACCTAAACATTATATATTGTTCATTCAACATTGGCATGTATTCATAGATAATAGATGTTTAAGATTGGAGTGAAGGCAGCTTGGATGATGAAGTGGAGACTCTTAGCCATTACATATGTCTAACCAAATTTTTATCGAGTTTGATTAATTATTGGACTCAAATCCGGGTAATGCAATGACTCCATTTGCCTTGAGAAAATAACACCTAGCAAGTGTCCATACAGATCAGGCACTACCACGATCAGAGCACCAAAAATCTTCATTGATGCCATGGAACAGTATGTTCTACCGCTTTGCTTAAAAGACCCCGGAAAACAAAGAGTAATCAAAATCAAAATTTCATAGCTTTCAATAATACTAGAACTTTTCAAGGCTTGAAAAGCTAGTTTTTACAATAGACAATAGAAAATGAGTCTAAGACACACCTTCAACCAATACTGCACGAGCAAATCGCCTCTCTACCATGCACACTACATTTTCTTCTACTACCCAGTTTTTCAAGGTCTTGACACTTACCTTCCCTCGCTTTTTTTTTTTTTTGTCAGTTCCCTGCAAACCAGGAGCAGCTTCAATTGCCCCACATCCATCTATCTACGACATCTCCCGAAACCTGGCAAGTGCCTTCTTATGAAGTAGGGTTTTGTAACTATCTCCAGCCTGCACCTCAAGGCTAGGATCCAGCTTCTTCTGTTGACTTCCAAGTCCTGCTCTGCTTTCCACGGCTTGTGCCTGCACTGGCTCTACCATTCCACTTCCATCCTTCCCTAATCCCTGCACGCCACAAACATAACCAAACCAAGAAAAACATATATATAATGTGTCCCCCATTGTGTAAAATGTTTGAATCCTGCTCCAAATACCAAGCGGCCACTGATACTATCTATCACATTTTAAGGTGCCTAAGTTATAAACAAGTAACAAGACACCACGTCCTACACAAAGCCAGGTGGTATTACAAACGACAAAGTGGGGAAAAAAAAAATTAAAAGGATAGTAATCAGAGTAAAAAGATGTTTAATATATGGAAGACAAAAGGGTATGATATGTCTACCTCAAAACCGCACTTTTTGAGAGTATGTCTATATCAAACTGCAGTCTACAACAATAAACTGACGGGAAGTAATACACACACAACACAATTATACAACACATTTCACAACAAATGTTAAATGAGGGGTAATTCTGTAAAACACTTTATACAAACACAACTTTACAGAATTACCCCTCATTTAACACTTGTTGTGAAATGTATAAATGAGGGGTAATTCTGTAAAGTTGTGTTTGTATAAAGTGTTTTACAGAATTACCCCTTATTTAACACTTGTGAAATGTATTGTGTGTATATCATTTTTCTAAACTGAATTCTTTATTTGAAAAAAGAACAAATAAATTCTAGTGCTTTACCAACAGGGAGAATGGGGAACTGTTAGATGCATTTCATTCAAGTATGAAGAGCACATTTCAGTTATATAGAATCACTAGATGAACATTTTGTAACACCACGATTCTACTGTGAAGTGCAGAGAAGGAAATGATACCGAGCCTTCATGCCAGCCCATGCTGCGGAGCATCCTGTTACCCACATTGCTTTCATCAATTGCTTTGTCTGCAGTAATGACCTCATAACTATTAACATTAGCATCTCCTAATACACGTCCTCCACCAACACCGGGGGGAAAAGGCATTGAATCCATAGAACCCTTTCTCGATGCAATATCTCGATCTAGGATGATCACCAACAGTAAAGAGATGGGGTTTCTCAGAAGTCGATACAAATATCAAGAGATAGAGAAGTGATGAATCATAAACTTGGATAAATAAATTGGAAAATAAACAATCATTTGCAAATATCACAGAGCCAGTGCTACAAATATCACAAACATATATAATATGAGCACGTAAGAAAGGATCAAAGGCACAAACTGTTGACCAAAGCTTACTTGAATCACCAAATCCCAAGTCAGATAAATCCTCTCCAACAGAAGATGATCCATACAAGCTCCTTCGCTCAGCTGCACGATCCCTATAAGTAGTTTGAGGTTGCTCCTTATATGTAGAAGCTGGATTGAGTGGCATTTCAGAAAATCTCCTCTTGCCACCCCCAATAGCCGCAGGTGGTGCATAGGTACCCAACGCAGATGCATCCGTTTTAAATGGAGTTACAGCTGTAGAAATATCTGCATTTGTTGATAAAGGAAAACCAGCAGCACTTGTAGCAACAGTTGAAGGGGAAACACCACCAGTTGATCCTGAATACGTAGATTCTGATCTAACTGAAGCTCTTCCAGAACCCCTAATGACACCCATCACAGTACCCCCAAAGCTGTTACTCACAGGTCTAGGCTTGACTGGAGAATCCAAACCAACAGCCTGGGCTGCGAAGGCAGTGTTGGAAGCTCCTGAACTGGACACCGAATTATCTTTTATGGACGATGGATCAGCCTTAAACTTGCTTTTTGTGGACTGTCCAACAGAAAAGGGTCTGTCATCAGCTGACCCAGATAGTTGACTCTCATCAAGAGCCACACGAGTTGCTTGCCCTTCATGACTCCTCTGCTTCCAGAGAGACAATACATTATTCATTTTCTTCTTATTTGCCAGAATACTGCTCCTTGAAGCAAGTTTAATCTCTTTTAATTTCTCTTTCTCTTTCTTCTCTGCAGCTATTGCAGCTGTTGCTGCAGCCTGTACTGCATCTGGCAATGAGGCAGTCTTCTCAACTGACGTAGTAGCGGGTGCAGAGATAACCACTTTTCTATTACTGGAACCATCTGATGCCTTGGTGGGCTCAGATTGGTCACCAGATGTTTTGTTGTCATTCTGATCAGTGCAAGGGATGTACTGATGAGTTTGTTGGTCATATGTATACCAAATTCCACCATTACCATCATAATAGAGACCTGCATAGAACATGAAGGTCAGATTCAAAAATGCAATTTCAAAGAGAAGTGATCCAAACAAAAATTCATATTCTTAGCATACACGTTGAAACATGCAGATATCAATGATCCAGTATATCAGCCAATAGAAACCACAGGTAACCAGATTCTGCCCGAGGTTGGAGAGAGGCGTTTGAAGGTATGGAAAGTTCATAAGCGACGACAGAGACAATTCCAACCGTGGTTTCATCCTTACAACACATAACGTCTCAATGACCACTAGTTGTGTAATGACCCAAATAAGGCCCAAGCCACATCTGGGTGCATACTCCAAGAAGACAAATTAATGCTACAATTGAAGCCCCTTGAACTTTATTACAAATGGCAAAAACTTCACATTCCTAAGTAATGTGGGGCATTTTTTCTATATTTGCTACAATAAATGCAAAACAACAGCCATATTGGTCAGTTGAATGCAGGGTCAGGAGTGCAGTTGGGAGCTCTTATGGGGAGAACGTTGTTCCCCTTGTATCTCTTCCTAAAAAAAACAACATAGCAGGCTGATCATCGGATTGGGTCTTGCATAAAGTTAACGAAATTCAGCAGTGTGGGGATTTCATAAGAAGGATGTGACGACCAATTTACATAACTACTCACTGCAATTGAGGCAGGCCACTCATTTGAAACCAAATCAAGATTTAAGAAAAGCAAGGGAGTTAATGCGTCTTTCTTGGGCAATCAAATACGATGCTAAAGGAGGTAGTTCAAGTCGAGAGAAGGCAAGCTGTCCTCGTAGAAGGAGTTTCGGGTGGAGTAGTAATCTTAAGGGAAACAAGGGGTTGGGGTTGGGGTTGGGGTTGGGGTTGGGGTTGGGGTTGGGATTGGGATTGGGAAGATGTGTTTTGTTCCCTTTCGGGCTTGGTGTATTTTGGATAAATTTCTAATTTTCATGGGCTTATTCGTCATTAAGGGCTCTCTAGTATGGGCTAGGTGTTTCTTGTATACACCCAGTATACTTGGTTACTCCCATCAATATTAATATATAAAAAATATTTTTACTTATAAAAAAATGCAAACAATTCAAATTCATAAAGGTTCAATCAATAAGAAGCTTTTTTCTGAAGAATTATATAAGGAACGCACTATAGAGGAGTCGAGAATTATTTTCTCCACACTTTATTGCTATGGTTCTCCTCTATTGTATTAAATTGGAACAATGTTCATGATTTCCTGTTGTTTATTAACCACTCTTAGAATGTATTAGGTGTTCTTTTGTATACTACATGTGTACACGAGTGATGCCTATTTCATTTCTATCAATAAAATTGATCTCTTATTAAAAAAAAAAAGTAAGAATCTTTTTTCTATATCTAATTAGCCATTCCTCTTTACATGTCACATGTTCCCCTTTGAATTTTTTAATAAAATACTAGATTGCTAATTTGAAAAATGCGGTTAGAAAAGATAGAAACCTGTATTTCCATCATAGTAAAACCCAGAAGCAGCATCATAGTAATAACCAGATGCCTCATCCCACACAAATCCAGCTTGTGGAGCTGAACTATCATTTTGAACTTCCCCTTCAATTTGTTCCTGCCTGCTGGCAGTTTGTTTGTCATCTGGGTTATACTCTTTTGGTGCCCATCCAACAGCATCATACTGAAAATCCAAAAGAAAGGAGCATAAGTATGCAATGACCAAATAAATGATATAAGACTACAGAGCCAGAAGCAACTAAAAAGTACAATAATTTATGTGATAAAAAAAATCTAGAGTTGCAGGCTGATTATGAGCCCCATGGAGGAATTCTTTCTATTCAATTGCATAGAAATTGAGCCAAAAATGATATATAACATTGGTATTCACAGCACCAAAGGTCCAAACATCTTCATATAAAAAAATTATAACACCAAAAAAATGTAAGGGATAAGTAAAAATAAGAACAAAAAAAAAAAAACACAAGCATCAAGTCTATATATATATATTTTTCTTTTTTCTTTTTTTTTTTGGGCAAAGAGTTAGGGCCACATGTCTAATAATGACCGCTACCCAATTTTATTGAGAAACCTCACTTACGACGGAGGAATACCTTGACAACATTCAAAACCCAATACAATTACCAAAAAAAGATAAAACCACCAAACAATCATATACCAAACTAACTTATTTACACCCAAGAAACCTCAGAACTCATAAAGCATCAAGTCTATATGCTGCAATATATCTAAGCCAAATGCCATAGAAAGATTATGTTAGGTTTTTACAGTCCACGACTGCCAGCAGTAGGAGTCTTAGCTTTAAATTTCAGGTGGTTAGATAGGCACCAGTTTATCTTTTCTTAGATTCTCTAAAGTTCAATTATTTCAGGTGTAATCTCTATGAGCTGTTAACATAAGCTCGTGGCTCTATTTTTTGTGTTGGGAACATCCTCGGTTTATTTTGTAGTTTTCAACTCAGTTTAGGAGTGCTTTTTTAGAATACTTTTCTGTTTTTGTTAGGAATCCCAGTCCATGTTGGAAAAGCTTTAGCAATAGCCGAATTAGTCAATTTAAAGAACATGTTCACAAACTTCATCAGCTTTCCTAAAGCTTGAGTGTATTATTGCCTTTTACTTCTTAGGAAACCTAGAGTGATTGACTAGTGTTTATCTCTCTTTTTTAAATCCTTCAACCCTCTGTTTTAATACCAAACAGCCACCAAATTACCTTTAGAACTCGATCATTTTAATAATCTAACCATTGGTAAGTCCTTATTTATCAAACCCTATAAAAAGAAGTCTTCAAGAACTTATCATAAATCCTAAACCTAGTGTTGAAATTCTAAAGATCCCACACAAAGTTCAAAATTGGTAAAATCAAGTGACAGCTTAATGCCTGAACAAACAAATAGATACTGTAAAAGGAAAAGTACAGAGCGCACATATGCATTTACATATAAATACGCACCTGTTGAGCAAATGTTGCTGCCTCAATTGCGGCAGCAGCAAGGCTGCTTGATTGGGAAGGTCCTGATGTGCCTGATCCTGGACCAAGGATGCTTTTTGCATATGCAACCCTCAAGATCTGCCCATTTTTTTCAAGTGTCATTCCATTCGTTGCTTCAAGAGCTTTGGTTGCATCCTCCACCTACAAAAAGCCATACCAGCGGTTCTAGCTGACACCGTTTTTTTTAGGCAACTAACCTTCTTTCTTCCCCTATGGAGAATAATATCTTAGAAATATTCTTTCCTTTTCTTGTAGGGTACAAGAACTAACTACAGTTTCCACAAGTCTTTAGGAAATGGATTGCCCAGAGTCCATTTATAATGAAAGATTAAAAGCTAAAATTCAACCCAAAGACCTAGACGGAAGTTTCCCACAACTTTACATCAGCAAAGATGACCTTCACAAGCCACAGCATCATGATTGGATTAACTTTCTCAGCCTCGAGAGGGAACTCGATGGAAGATTCTATCACTAAATAAGGTTAATTCATAATTATTATTTTTTTTTGTAACTAAGAAACATTAATTCAGAAAAAATTTCTTCCTAGCTTTTCCATTTGCAGGACACAACCAAAAAAAGAAACATTCAGATGGTGTTTTCATCTGACTTGTCCAAGATTTCAATGAAAATACCATTTCATCCACCTTTATATTCAACAAAAACTTTTTTTTTGGCTCTGAACAGGTTTTGGTTTGATCAAGGCAAATCATGATTAAAGTACATGTTACACAAAAAAATTGCATATTCAAAGTACGTGTTAAACAGTGGTTCCATCATTCAATAAGTAATTGCAAGGCCCTTTTCTTTTCATCCTTTACAACCTAACCCCATCTTCAGACAGGTTCAAAACACATGGTGGGTTTTCAGAATTATTTTATCAGTAAATAATAATTTTATTGATGAGAAATAGTCATAACCCAAGTACACGGGACATATACAAGAGCAAAAACTAGTCACAAGCCTACCAAACATTTATACGTTCTCTGATTTTAATACCATATGTGCGTTTACAATTATTCCATAATATGTATGAGAAAACCAAACCTTGAAACCACACTTAGAACATAACTCAAGGGCAAGCAGAAAAGTTTAATCAAATGACCATACCGAATGAAAATGTACGAATGCAAATCCCCTTGAGACATGAGTAAATTTGTCTCTGACAAGACGAAGGTCCTGCAAATTAAGATCAACAGAATTTATACAAAAATCTTGAATAGAGCGAGTTAAGGGGATGAGGGATGCAACCTTCTTAAAAACATATACAGTAAGCAGAAACTTTGAACTATGTACTCAACATTTTGGTACCTTAAGTGGAGCATGCTTGGAAAATTCATAACGAAGCATTTCCTCATCAGCATTTTCATCCAATCCTCGAACAACCAAAACATGAGTAGGACCTGAAGACATATCAATACATTCAGTCAAACATTGCAGTACGGGGAAAAAAAATAAAAAAGAAGCTCAAAGCAACAACAAATGCTAACCTGCCTCCAATCCTTTCTTTCCTAAGGGTGCTGGATTTGATAAAGCAATATCTGCTGGGAGAGCATCATCTGTACGTGGCTCATTACACTGCAGCAAACGGAAGAAAATAAACAACCAAGATAATTTAAATAGCAAAAACTGTCCAGTAGAACTTAATAACACTAAATCACTGATTAGGTCCAGTGAACCACCAGGTAGAACACATGAAACATCAACATGATAAAGTTGAAAACCTAGTCCTCAGCGTCCATATGGGGGTGCCTTCAATAGAAGTAAATAACTAAAGTGAAACATAAAACACCCAAAAAAATATGTCATCAGAGATTAGCGGATAGCCAGTTCGTCTCCTGAAATATGAAATTCAAGTCTGCTCACCTACATGTAAAGCTGACTCTTAATAAAAAGATTCTTTATTCGTCCTGAAGCAAACCTGGAAGCAAGACGTTCGCCGAGCAAAATTGACACAGCCACAAGAGTTGCACATCCAATCAGATGGTACTGTAATGCTTCTATGGTTAAAGTGGCCTGATTTCAAAGCATTCTCTTGACCAAATTGCCCACCTGCCCCACCCGTTGGCTTACTACTGCAACAAAACACAGTTCACCCAGTATACTTACAGCAAAAAATGAACCATAGGATTTGCATGCATTCCAGACATAGTCAGTAGCACTTTGATCACAATAAATGCACTATTGATGGAAAATATTCAACTAATTATAATTTTTTGATAAGTGAATAAGAATTTTATTGATGAGGACTAGGCATAGCCCAAGTACATGGTAACCATAATGGCCACAGTAAAACTAAACTTCCTGTAGGTTTCACCCAGTCTGAGCTCCAAACTGAATTTATTTAGATAAACTAATACTATGGTTTTTTTTTTTTTTTTGATAAGTAAACAATTTATTGATAGAAATAGGCAAAACCAAGTACACAAGATGGTATACAATATACGAAACCTATTTATATCGTGGGTGGATTGTTCGATACAAAGAAATCATATAGGTTAAGGCCATTAAAATCTATAGCTAAAGCCCATAACAATAAAGTGCGATAAAAAAGCTCCTCCCGAGTCCGTTCCTTGTCTTCAAAGGTTCTATCATTCTGCTCTTGCCAAATGCACCACATAATACAGATCGGGATCATCTTCCATACTGATTTGATAGGAGTAGCACCTCCCAGAGATGTCCAACTAGCCAGTAACCCAATCACTGTAGCCGGCATAACCCAGTTCAAATCAACTCGGTTGAAAACATCATCCCACAAATGTCTGGCTGATTCGCAATGTAACAAGAGGTGATCCACAGATTCTCCGGAATTCTTGCACAAGCAACTCCAGTCTGAGATAATGATCCTACGCTTTCTCAAGTTATCAGTGATTAGAATGTTGTTCAAGGCAGCTGTCCAAGTAAAGAAGAGAGCTTTTTTTTTTTAGGGGAGGGGGGGGGGCTTATTCCTCCAAATTTTTCTCCAAGGAAAGTGGGTGTTCGTTGAGAGTGTTAGCGCTTTATAGAATGAGCGAACCGAGAAAATACCCTTGCCCAATGATGTCCACCAGAGCTTATCGGCTCTCCTTCCATTTGGCTTAGTGGAATAGATGTAACTGAAGAAAGTCTCAAATCTATCCACTTCCAAATCTTGGGCTGCACTACTGAAAGTGACATTCCATTGAACTTGGTCGTTTGATCGAATCAAGAGATCTGCCACCGAAGCTTTTTGGTCACAGGCTAACCGGAACATAGTAGGAAATGTGTCTTTCAGAGCTTCACTCCCACACCAAGTGTCCCTCCAAAATTTAATCCTAGTTCCTTCACCCAATATCAGTTTGGTATGAATGGTGAAAACCCCCCATCCTTGTCTAATATGTTTCCACAAACCCACTCCATGCGCCCCGAACACCTCTTTAGTACTCCATCCCCCCCATAGGCTACCATGTTTACAATCTACCACTAGTTTCCATAGAGCATTAGATTCCAAAGTATACCTCCATAACCATTTACCAAGAAGAGCCCGATTGAAGGTTCTTATATTTTTAAACCCAGACCACCTGAAGAAATAGGCTTGCACACGTTGTCCTATCTGATTAAGTAGAACTTGAATTCTTCCCCTATCCCACTCCATAGAAAATCACGGTATAGTTTTTCAATCCTTCTTGCCACTGCTGCAGGTATGGGAAATAAAGATAAGTAATAAGTAAGAAGGTTGGAGAGAGTACTTTTGATCAAGGTCACCCGGCCTCCTTTGGATAAATACAATATCTTCCAACCTGCCAGTTTTCTTTCAATCTTCTCTATGACGGTATCCCAAATTGCAGAAGACCGTGCCATTGCACCAAAGGGCAACCCCAAATACTTCATTGGGAGAGAGGCCACTTTGCAACTCAGAATAGTAGCCAAGTGTTGCAGGCTAGTGACATTCCCTACTGGTGCAAGCTCGGATTTCTCAAAATTAACTCTCAAGCCCAAGGCCGCCTCAAAACATAAAAGGAGTGCCTTCAACACCCTGAGCTGATTCTGATTTGCCTCACAAAAAACTAAGGTGTCATCTGCAAATAAAATGTGAGAGATAGAAATTGTGTCTCTATTGGGGTCGCCAACAGAAAAGCTTGTCATATAACCATCTCGGACCACAGCTAATAACATCCTGCTCAAAGCTTCCACGATAAAAACAAAAAGAAGTGGGGATAAAGGGTCTCCTTGTCTCAGGCCACGAAAACTAAAAAAAAAACCTGTTGGGCTGCCATTTATTAACACTGAGAATTTTGCTGTAGAAATGCACCATCTAATCCACTTGTACCATCGCTCCCTAAAACCACATCTCTCTAGCAAATAAATGAGGAAATCCTAGCTTACATGGTCATATGTTTTTTCCATGTCTAACTTGCAAATGATCCCTTCTATCCCTGACTTTATTCTGCAGTCCAGGCACTCGTTGGCTATAAGGACTAAATCTAGTATTTGACGACCCTTGATGAAGGCATTTTGTGGCTTTGAGATGGTTTTACAAAGAGTCTCCCCAAGCCAGTTGGCAAGCACTTTGGAGATAATTTTGTAAACACCATTTATGAGACTAATGGGTCTAAAATCTTGTAACTCTGATGCACCATTTTTGTTAGGAATCATAGCGATAAAAGTAGTGTTAAGACTTTTCTCAAACTTGCCTACCAAGAAAAATTCATGAAAAAACCTTCATCAAATCTTCTTTCACAATCTCCCAACAAGCTTGGAAGAAACCTATCAAAAAACCATCAGGTCCTAGTGTTTTATCACTAGCCATTTTCCTTAAGGTCGCCAAAACCTCTAATTCCTCAAAAGGTCTCTCCACCCAAGAGACTAACTGTGGTTCAATGGAGTCAAATACAAGACCATCCGGCTTTGGTCTCCATTGCTCTCATTCTGTAAACATCTGTTCAAAGAAATCTACCACATGCTCTCTTATACTTGGAGCCTCTGTGCACTCTTCACCATTGATTTTTAGCATCTCAATGGTATTATATCTTCTATGGGAATTAGCCACCCTATGGAAAAATTTGGTACAACGATCCCCTTCCTTTAGCCATAAGGCTCTGGACTTCTGGCGCCAAGATATCTCTTCAAGAGAAAAAACTCTCTCCAATTATGTGGTCAACTCTGTTTTACGAACAATTTCCTCTTGAGCAAGAACTTTAGTCTCAAGTAACCTCTCAAGACATTGCAACTCATCCGCCAAAGATTTCTTTTGCTCCCCTATGTTTTCAAAGGTTTGAGAGTTCCAAAGCTTTAGATCATACTTCAATGCTTTTAATTTTCCTGCAAAAATAAAACAAGGTATACCTTGAAATTGGTAAGAAGACCACCAATTTCTTACCCTGTCCACAAAGTCTTCACTTTTAAGCCACATGTTTTCAAATTTAAAGTGTCGTCGGCCACCTTGAATACCGCTGCCATCCAACATGATGGGAAAGTGATCCAAGTAAAGGCGAGGCAACCTCCTTTGACACACCTCTGGGTAAAGTGTTTCCCACTCTGGTGAGATGAGGAATCTATCCAACCTAGACCAAGTCTGGTTGTTGGACCAAGTGTAAGCACCCCCTATGAGTGGAAGATCCACCAAGTTTAGGTCATCAATACAAGCTGAAAAATACACCATTGCTGGGAGCAACCGACTGTCACCAGATTTTTCACTTGGGAACCTTTTAATGTTGAAATCACCCCCTATGCACCAAGGGAGGTCCCACCAACTAAGAAGAGCTACAAGTTCATCCCATAAAAGACTACGAGTGCTATCAACATTAGGCCCATAAACCCCTGCAAAGGCTCATGAGGAGTTATCCACCATTGATTTAAAGGAAACGCCCACTGTATGTTCCCCTACAAAATCTTCAATTTTTTCCACAACCATTTTATCCCACATCACAAGAATGCCCCCCAATGCCCCATTTGAAGCCAAATACACCCAATCTACATAAGCGCCACTCCAAATACTACGCACTAAATTTCTAGAAATCATTTTCAACTTTGTTTCTTGTAAGCATACAATTTCCGCCTTTCACTCATGAAGTAAGAAATTAACATGCCTACATTTCTCAACTCCATTCAGTCCCCGCACATTCCAAGACACAATTTTTGACTTCATTAAGACAGCAAAGATCCCTTCCCTTTAGTACGCATGCGGCTGGTGCTGCCATCATTCAAGGACCACGTGAGTCTCCTAAGTTCTCTATGTTTCTTAGACTCCGATTTCTTAGACTGTGAATGCCCAACATCAATGGTAGTAAGTAGTGTCATAAATTGATCTTCATATCCCACACACTTCATGCCAATACAGCTGAATCAATTTTACACTACTAAGTACCCATTCAGAAACCTCAAACTCAGAAGGAACTTCGCAACCTAAGGGATAAGGCGCTTCCCCCTGCGAAGTCTGCCCATATTCCTCTCCCCCAAAGAGATTGGTGCCACCCCATTCAACCATTTGACCCTATGTGAAAACCACCTCATTGACAGGGCAAGGACTGAGCGTAATATCGGACTCGACCACCTCACCCTCCGAAATTGCCTCGAGATGTTTATCCACTGAAGAGAGCGCCATCACCTGAGCTGGGGAAGTGCCCAAGGTAATTTCTGGCATTTTCTGGGCACGGATGTTCGTCGTCGGCAATTTATGGGTCTCCCGGCAAGTATCCGGCGCTAGCAACGAAGAAAGAACACCTTTCTCCTTGTTCTGCAACGACTCCGACACAATTTTCAGACTCGCCGGCGAAATCTAAACTTCCGACGAGAAGCTCGTCTCCAGTCAATGGGTTCTCGCCAGAATCTCCGGCATCTCTTGAGTTTGCTGGAGCAACGCTAACGGATCCGACCCAGTGAATTGTTCAACAACTAGGGATAAGCCCGACTCCTTCAAACCCAATTCCTTAGACCCAACTACTTACTTTAAACCCGGCTCGTTAATGTCTGGTTGAGAGTCCATCCCTGCCTCCCCCAAGCACAAGCACAAGCCCAAGCCCAAGCCCAAGCCCAAGCCCAAGCCCAAGCCCATATTCTTTAAGTTTAAAGCCTCAACGCTGCATTGCAAGCCTTCCGCTTGCTTTTCCAGCTCAAATATCACTCCCATCACAATTTCCTTATTAAGGCCGGCCAAACTTTCTTCTACCATCTCCGTCTGACCCTCAATAGCAAAGGACAACTCCCGTGTTGCAGACGAACCTCGAGCACCCTCCGCCGCCCTCGACTGCTGCAACACCTCCTTGTAGGACCTGATGGACCACGACGTATGTTCTAGTCCTTGTGATGGTGGAGAGATCCTCCAAGGTACTCTATTTTGCACAAGCATCTTCCCTGGCGCCGATGAAGCGATAACCTCCCTTAAAGTAGCTTCAAAATATTCCCAGTCTATGCCCATCCTTCCTTCCGGAACCACAAGCATACCCCTTCATTTCTCTGGGCTGAACTTTGAGATAACGAAGAATCTACCATAAGAATTCTTTTTCCTTTGCAGCACCAAAACTAGGGAACCTCTTCTTTGAGACCTGACGAAATCAAGAGTATACCCAGAGGCAATACCCTCATTCATCATGGTAGCCAACCATGTCAACGGCTCATGATCGAGGACCAAATGCTTCACGAGACGAGGACTACTCTCTGTGATCCTCACTCTCCTGTCTCTTTCCCTCTTAAACTCGAAGCATTTATGATCTATAATAACGTTTCTGATCGACCCCATCACTATCTTTCTAAATAAGTAAACCACCAGAGCAAATACTGTTTTAAGTACCAATAAACTCAGACAACAGAGGCAGCAATCTCATGAAGACAAACGGGAACATGGTTTTTTCTCTAAGTGTACAGAGAGAAAAAAGGAGAGAGAAAAATAACATGTAGACTCCAAATTGATTATGCCGAACTCCACATTCCAGCAAAGCATATTATTGGAAAAATACATGTATGCCTATATTATAAAAGGGCAAGTCAAGGTTAAAAACTAATACGATGGTATTAACATTGAAGTACTAACCCGAAGGCACCCAAACCCGCCGCCACCCTTCACTCACCCTAGACTAGCAAGTGACATTTCACCACCATCACAGATGACGTGTACAGGTCCCGACAACTTCGCTGAGGGCCATCCAACGTCGGTTCTCCCTTCGACAACCTGGTTTTTTGCAAGGCTCTCTCTGTCTTTCTCAAAGGCAACATCGACCGTGGAACCTATGCCTCTATTACCACCATAGACAAGTCCGATGGGCTTCGGCAACTCCTTTGAGAGCCCTCCGACGTTAGTCCTCCTCCAGCGACAAGGATTTTGTTCTGCATTTTATTTTTGTCAGTGCAGATCTGGTGTGATACCTACTATGATTTGCATTTTATTTTTGTCTAACACCTTTTTCCTTGAGATGACGAAGCGAGATGATACTATGATTTGGGATCAAACGATGACAACGTTCACAAAGCAAGATGATACTATGATTTGGGATCAAACGATGACGACGTTCAACGTGGATTCGTCTCAAATGGAAAGTATGAGGTCGTTGAAGATGGAATAAAAAACTTTCGCTTTTACGAAAGAGGAAGGAAATAGTTTTCGCATCTCTGAAGGTAGTAAAATGATGGCTAAATTCATGTATCTAGTTGGGACGGCATCTTCGTGGGTGGCTAAGGGGATAGAGGATTGTTTAGAACTCAACTGTCATGAAGGATTCTTCAGGAAGCTAAGGATGGATAATGAGTTTTCATCATTCAACATCATATTAATGCAAGGGCAGCTTTTTGCAAATCTCATAATTCCAAAGTTGGTGATTTTGGAAGCCATAATGGCATTGGATGAAAATGTTTTCTACAATCCATTCAAAATGTTACTGGGTCCAAAGCCGCTTTGATGAAGCATGCAAACAGGGGGAGTTTGTTGATGGAAAGATAGTGGAAAGGCCTTTCTCGATCAAATGTGCCTCGTACACCTCGGTGTTGAGGTCATTGGCGAGTACTCCAACCGAGAATAGCTCCAAGGTGGAAGGTAAGGATAAGGCACTTATAGGAGACAAAGGCTGTCAGGTGACATTGGGAGAAGTGGAGGGGATCTTGTCGGCTATCAAAACTCAATTGAAGGAAGTTATGGAGTATGTGAGAGATTTCAATGATTAAAGTGGAAAAGGAGCTGGAACCTTTAACGGTGACAACAACAATGGACAACCACTATATAGCTATTGAGGAGGTTCGCAATTTGTATATGGCGGGGAGGAAATTATTGGGTTTGTCATTGGTGCCTTCTGAGGAGGAACGTCTAGGGTCGAGAGTGCAGTTGGCTACCGTGTTTGGGGATAATGTTATTCCTCTGATTTCTCTTCCTCCGATAAACAATATTGCGGGTTCACCATCGGATTGGGTTCTACATAATGTTAACGAGATTCAACATTTTTTTTTATAGGTAATCAAAAAGATTTCATTAATAGAAAAAGCCAAGCCCAAGTATACCAGAAGTATACGTGAGAAAACTTAACTAAGCGAAGTTCATGGACACTAAGTCCGTTACAAGCAATAGAACCCGCCCAAGAAAGCAAAGTCCTATAGAAGAAATGTTTTAGTTTCCAAAAGATCTCTCACAATTTTCGAAGTTCCTTGCATTTCTCTCTCTCCAAATGCACCAACACATACAGATAGAAACCATACGCCATATAACCGCCACCTATGGGTTACCTCTGATACCTCTCCAACTAGCTAGAAAATCCACCAAGCGAAGAGGCATGACCAATGATAATCCAAGTCTTGTGAAAAACTCATCCCCCAACTTCTTGGCCACCTCACAGTGGAGAAGTAAATGATCTACTGCTTCCCCATTTTTTTGCACATACAACACCAATCTATCACAACTATACTTCGTTTCCTCATGTTGTCTATGGTAAGGATCTTGTCTAAAGATGTTGTCCACACTAAAAAAGCCACTCTCGATAGCGCTTTCGTCTGCCAAATACTCTTCCATGGAAATCTAGGAAATCCAGGAGAAGAAAGGACTTGGTAGTAAGAACTAACTGAGAAGATACATTTCTTAGAGTGTCTCCAAAGCAACTTATCCCCCATGTCTCCAGGGATGTTGAGTGAGTACAGCGACGCAAAGAATTCCAAAATAATCTCCATCTCCCAATCTTGAGCATCCCTCACAAATTCAATATTCCATTGAGGGGTGCCATTTGCAATGACCACAAGATCTGTAATGGATGCATCCTTTTCTCTTGCGAGATCAAAGATAATAGGAAATGAGGCTTTGAGGCTGGTTGTGCCTCTGCACCAAATGTCATGCCAAAATCTGACCTGAGAACAGTCGCTTACCACAATATATTCCTGGTCCCTGAAAAACTCCCATTGCTTCCTTATAAACTTCCATAAACCAACCCCCTATATGCCTTGGACTTCATTAAAACACCAACCACCCCAGGACACACCATATTTAGAGTCTATTACCGACTTCCAAAGTGTCTCTCCTTCATTTTGGTATCTACACAACCATTTACCCAAGAGAGCTTGGTTAAATTTCACCAAGAGACGAATCCCCAAGCCTCCCCTGGATAATGGAGTGCACACTGTTGGCCAATTGACCAAATGAAATTTAAATTCCTCCCCCATTCCACTCCATAAAAAGTCTCTCTGTAGCTTCTCAATGCGATTAGCTACCTTTGTGGGAAGCGGGAATAGAGACAAAAAGTAGGTGGGAAGATTTGAGAGGGTGCTTTTAATCAGCGTCAACTTCCCCCATTTGGATAAATATAACCTCTTCCAAGTGGCCAATCTAAGTTCTACCTTTTCGATCACCCCAATCCAAATCCTTTCGGATTTAAAGGAGGCTCCCAATGGTAGACCAAGGTAGGTGATGGGTAAAGATGATACCTGACAACCCAATAAAGTAGCCAAAAACTGTGCATCCTCAACAACCCCCACTGGCATTAATGTAGACTTCGAAAGATTGACTCTCAAACCTGATACGACTTCAAAGCAAAGAAGAAGCCCCCTCAAGGCTTGAATGTGATTGAGTTGTACACCACAAAATATGAGTGTGTCATCAGCAAATAAAAGATGAGAGATGGAAAGAAACTCATTTCCAACCAAAAAGCCGTGAAGTAGTCCTGCATCCACCAATCTCTCGATCATCTTACTTAGAGCTTCCATAACAAATAAGAAGAGAAGCCGAGATAGAGGGTCTCCCTGTCTCAAACAACGGGGGGAATTGAAGAAACCCATCGGCGAACCATTTACCAAGACAGAAAACCGAACTGAAGAGATACAAAATTCTATCCATCTCTGACATTTGTCCCCAAAATCTTGAAAGAAGATCTAACAAGAATCGCCAATTGACATGATCGTAGGCCTTTCACATATCATAGGCCTTTCACATGGAGGATGCGAAGACCAATTTAAAGCGCTGCTCACTGCGATTAAGGCGAGCCACTCGTTTGAAACCAAATCAAGTTTTAGTAGAAGAAAGTCAAAGCATCTTTCTTGGGCAATCAACTACAGCGTAAAGGGTGGTAACTCAAGTCGAGGTGAAGACTAAGGTTGCGTTTGGGTAGTGAGGTAATCTCAAATATTCTATGAATAGTAGTGGAAAAGTGATAATAAAATATTAAATAGTAGTGAAAACTAATGGAAAGTAATAAAAAATAGGTGAAAAATAATAATAAAATAATAAATAGTAGTGAAGTATTTTGAGAATACTCTATTAGCCAAACCTAGCCTAAATGGAGAGCATTATAAAGACACTCTCGTAGAGGGAGTTTTGGGTGGTATCTTACGAAAACAAGGGGTTGGGGTTTGGGAGGTGTGTTCTATTCCAATTTAAGTTTGGTATATTTTGGGTAGTTTTTCACAGGCTGTTTGGGTCATTAGGAGCTCTCTAGTATGGGCTAAGTGTTTTCTTGTATACATCTAGTGTACTTGGTTAATCCTATTGATATATATATATATATAATATTTTTACTCGAAAAAATACATTGAACCACTTTTCACAATTTTTTTTTTGTCAGTAATAAGAGATATTGACAAGAAAATAGGCATAGTCCAACCACACAAGAAATGTTTTTAACAAGTGTTCTAACGATTGATTAATCATAAAAGATTTTATGTTATCAACAAGAAGCATGGAAGACTACAGATCCCAACCTTATTAGATAGTGTGTTAAGAATCGAATGATGGTTGTAGGAGAAAAAAATACCTATACTCAAAAAAAAGTTTCCTTCCATCCACAACAAGACCATCATCTCCAATCTTGTCCATCATTGCACGAGCTGCTCCCTGTTCAAAACAATAACTGGGAATGTACACTACAGTTTTCAATGAAAGTGTTAAAAATTAAGCAAGTTACACGTTAGAGGTACCACAGAAGGAAAATCAATAAAAGCAAATCCACGAGAGATCCCAGAGTTTCGCTCTTTGATCACACGAACGTGACGAAGGGGTCCCCATTTAGCCTGATAGTCCCACAAATTGACTTTTAATTAAAGAATAAATGGAAAGAAAACAATAGAATACATAACAAAAACATTAAAATATTACAAGAATCTGGTATAGATCTTCCTCAGTCGTCTTCTGTGATAGGCCCTTCACAACAACAGTGGCAGATGGGGCCTACAATAAAATAGGATTCTCACTCAAGACATCTATCAATAAAAGTCAGAAGTACACTGCATTGCATGCAAAATACACTATAAACAGTTAAAGCATACCACAAAATATTGCTCGCGATGACGCTTCTCTTCACGCTCCCTTCGTTTATCCATCCTCTCCTGTCGATCATCATCATAGCTGTCCTCACGATGAGTTCGACTATGACTTCGTGCTCGAGGGGACCTTGATCTAGGGTGATCATCATGCCCCCGAGACCAAGAGCGCTCATGCCTTCTATGTGGACTATAATCTCGTTCCCGACTTGGGCCTCTCTTATCACGGGATCCACGCCGCCTCCAATTTCCATCTCTCCTACTACTTCTATCATAATCGGAATCATAACTATGACGACCATGGTCATAGTCCCTATCACGACTATCCTCCCTGCTTTGATGGGACAAACGAGACCTGCGATCATAATCATCATAAGCATAATCATCATGATCGCGTCCCTCGAATCTTGCAGACCTTCCAAATCCATCCCCAAACTTATCAAACTCTTGAATGGTATCGATGTCATGATCACGAAAGTTATCCATGTCATGGTATGAACTAATGTACGATTTTTCATGTCGCCTAGATTCCCTATCAAAAGGATATTCCTCTTCATAGCTTCTCCTCCTTGATTGTGGCCAAAGACCAATAGTAGGAGGAGGTGGTGGTGGATAGTTCTCCCTGTCCAATACTTCATGATGGAAGGCATTTCTTGAGTAAACATTTTCTCTCGAGTATCTTTCATCTAAAAACCTCCTTTCATCATAGGAAGCACCAATCCTGCCAGACGAACGTAAAATGGGTGGCAAGAGAAAAGATAAAATGTGATATAATGCACACCAAATAAAATAAACATAAAACAATTGGTTACAATAAAATATTGTAAAGCTTGGTTGCAAAAGAACAATAAAATACACACCAATAAAGAATATTAATATACCCCTGTGATGATGATAAGCAACTTAGCACTCACCGGAAGTCTGGCTCATGTACCGCACCATAACCCTCCAGAGCCTGTGAATTCAAGAGAATAACCTATGTCAGCCACAAATAATCAATCATGGTACGAGCTTAGGCAAATCCAGTCCATATCCTCAATGCCCCACGGCTTTCTCTCATTTTTCTTTAGGGATGAGATACCGGGAAAAAAATGGACAATCACATGAGCCCTAATAATTTCTTGTTTTATCATCCCATATAGGTGATTATTAAGGAGGAAAACCACAATTACGCTGTTATTATCCCATCCTCGATGAAGACCATAGCGACCAGGATCCATTTCTCGCAAGCAATACCCGTCTGCGTTACGGCCCTACAAGGCTCCTGAAGGTTGTTCAGAAGGTTCAGGAGCAGTATGAAAACCTCTCCTGTAATATATGCACAAACAGAAACAGTTATGCCATGATGAACCAAGAACCAATAACTCCCATGACTTGACCGCGGCCCCTCTTTCATAACTGGAATCCTCAAAATCAAACCCTTTCCACAAATTCAGTAACACCCATCTTCCAATTCTCTTAACACACAAAACAGGGGAGGATCTTGATTGCAGAAACCATCAGCTAAAAGAATATTGTCCAAAGTAATGCACAGAAGGCTATCAGTCTTGAAAATCGAAGTCCAGTACAAATGTTAGATAAACAGGCATGACATTTGGCGTAAATTAACTTCACCACACATGATTGGATAAGAAAGAGAGGTAATGCAAAAAGCACATATACATCACAATTTGAAAATCAACAGCTGCAGCAGAGAAGGGACATTTTCTTTCAGCTCATCAAAAAGAAAAAGGATAATTTTTCCTTCAGTCTATTTTCCCCAGCTTATCTTGAGGAAACACACAAAATAGCACCTTTCAAACATAGAATGTCGAACATGGGCATGTCTTCTTTACATTATACCTATAAGGAGCCACTCATTTCTCATTTGACAATGCATCTATCAGTTAGCGACAAAATGTTTGATGCGTTTTAAAAGACTTTTTCCTTTTCAATTTATACAAAAGTTTGTCGTGCTGATAAAAACTTCAGGATTTTTTCCTTCTTTTAAAAAATAAAAAATGCTGGTTCTTTTACACAATCATTCTTTTCCGTGTAAATATAGAATGAATCATTATTTATAAAAAACAATATAGAATGAATCGTATTGTTTAAGGGAATCAAGTTAGGATTGCAGAACAGCTACAAGGGAAACTGAATGGTAAACCGTGAAATTGAGTGCCAAGAAGTTCAGGACAGAAAGAATCAAGCGAAGAAACCATGGGAATTTTTAAACAAAGTTTGATTAATCGATCAATCTATAAAGAACCAAAACCCTAATTCGTGGAGAACGTACCAGGAGGACCTGCGGATGTGGGTCGGGTCCGATCCGATCTGGACTCGTCTATATTATCCTTCTTCGTCTTGTCCTCCCCCTTCTTGATTTCGCTGTTCTTCTTCAAGATTTTATTGTCTCAAGACAGGACCGTGGACATTCGACTTGCCCCAAACCCATGCCGTACAGAAACTCAGGAACATGAAGAGGTTATGGGCTATATATGTGTGGGTCAAATTGGGCAGATATGCGTATTCCATATTTTGGGGGGCTTACTTGGCAAATAAGATTTTTTCTTCTTTCCTCGAACAATTTTTTTTTTTTAAGATTTTCTTGAACAAACATTTTTTTTTAGACCTTCTTGAACAAACAATTGGATTCACACTCTTCCGAACATATGAAATATGATCAAAATCTAGGATTAGGCCTCATTTATTTTTGTGAATTATTTTATCCATTTATTATATTATTTTATATCATCTAAATTAGAGGTGTAAGAAAATTGAATCGAATCGATAGACCAGACCGTACTGCTTGGATTGGACCAGACTGAGACCGGATGTAATTCAATCCAGTTCGGTCCATTTTTTGTATGAATCGAATATTTTCGGTCCGATCTCAGTCCAAAGCATTTCTCTTCCTGGATCAAACTAGACCAGACCAAATGCATATCATATATATATAATATATATGTATATATAAATAATATTATATAAATTATAATATTAATATTAATATAGATTAAGAGTGGTAGTATATCATATTAATATGTAATATATACTCTTATAATAGTAACATATTATAATTTATAGTAGTTGATTAATTGTAGTATAAAAATATAAATTATAGTATATCTATATAGAGTATTAGTAATAACTTATAAATAATAAGTGTATTATTATTTAATATATTATTATTAATTTATCATTACTTACTAACATATAAATTTATAATATTCTATCGTAATAATCTTATTAGCTAGGGCCACTAAATGAGTTTTTTTAATTTTTTTTATTTAGATTATTTTTCTTTTGCCATTTATTTTAAGAGTAAGTTTTTTTTAATATTATTTAGTTTAAATCTGTGATAAATACGTAAATTGGGCTGAAAATAATTAAATTTATGTTAAAAATTATTTTTCATCATTACAATATTTTGGATCAAATTTAACCTATTAAATCATATAAGGCACCCCTGGACCGGATCAGACCACCCTTAGACCAAATTAGACCAAACTGGTATAGAACGAATAGGGTTCGATCCAGGGTAGGAAGATTCTTTGACCAAATGAAACCAGTCCACATTTTTCCCAGATCGGACCGGACCATTTACACCCCTAATCTAAACTAGGTTTCATTTACTTTTATAAATTATTTTATCTCATCTAATTATTATAATTTTATTAAACTCTCACACAAAATATTATAATAATTTATTTATTTAAAACTCAAATAAAAATAATATTATAATAATAATTATTTAACTTTTTATTTTCATCTTATTTTATTTTATTGCATCTTTATAACAGATCGAAGAGTTTTGCATTAGAATTTAACTTCTATACATTGAGTGAGTAATCTGTGTTGTGTAAATAAATAGAGATCAACTATGAAGAATAAAAAATGAGTAATGCTAAGTATTAAATGTTGAATAAAAATAATGTTTTCGTATATATGATTATATCTTATATTTATCTATTTTTTTCAAAGAGAGCGCACAATTTACATTTTTAAGTCGGTAAATATCATTTATTATAACAAATAAGTAGATCTTGTCTTTCTAATGAAAAATTTGGCTTATATCCTATTAACATTTTGCAAAGTACATCAGATTTAAAAATGGAATGAAAAATAAATTTACCTCTTTGAATTCAAAATATTTTTTTATTATTTTTAATTAGTGATTAAAAAATGTGTTTTTTAATGATGATGTGAAATTTCTTCTTTTCATTTTTTTTTTAAATTATAAAAAAAAATGAATAAAAAAATCATGGAAAAAAATTTACACTAATTCGAAAGATTTCGAAACATGTTTGTTGAGAGAGTATTTTGTGGCCTAAGCTACTCGACGATGGGCCAAATAGTCCTAATCTGCAAACTAGATGATAGAAAATGAGTGGAGTCGGGGTCTAGGACCTCACCAATGATAAAGTCAGTATGAAATCGAGGAAAAGAATATTTGAGTACGAGAGATTAGAAAATGTAACATTTCTTCTAAAGGGCATAATGATATTTATAGGGTCAGTTGGAGAGTGAGGACTGTTGAGATCGTTCTTCACACTTGTTTTTTCGTCACCCAGATAATATTGTCAGGTAGACAAATTTATTTTGAGCCGTGCAGCTAGGTAAGGTATATAATTTGGGTTGTGTTAGATTCTTAATTCTCAATTATGTGTGATTGATATTTTTTATCAACATTTAATGTGATGTGATACTCTGTATAATTCTGACCTGCTCAACATTTAATATGGCGTCGGGCCGTTCATGCCCCTTCATTTTTGGGCCCTCCTTAATTCCCACGAGCGCTCGATTTTAACCTCTCAGTTATGCCTGTCATCGGGTTGACTTGCTCCACAGGTCCCAGTGCAAACCTGGGCCCTTCTAGTCTGAATGGGCCTATCGTAACTGGGCCTCCCATACAATGTTCTTCGAGACTTATAGCAAAACTCTTCTTAATCATAATACCGCTACCAATATATTTTTGTTTAATTCGTGCTTCTAAGAAAGAAAGGAAGGATTGAATGAACTTGAAGAATAAATAAGAAGATAACGAAACATATATTAATGAAACACATTCTAAGTAATATTTATTTAAGAAACAAATATATAAATCTTAAACACTAAAAATATATGTGATTAGTATATATATATTTTTTAAAAATATATAAATTTTAAATATAATTTTTTTCAAAATTCATCTAGCTTCGTTTAGAGCTAGTTTAGTAGTTTCGTTTAATTAGCCAGCCGTGATTAGTAGTAAGTTTGGTTGATTTGTTTGCATGTTGACGAAGAGCGTTGCCTTTTGACACAGAATGGAACCTCAGAGGTTCAGATTTCAATCCCATTTCATTCTCAAAGCATCAAATATGTAAACGTTAGATTTTCACACCTCTTTCGTACGAGAAACAGAAAATTACAAGAGCATAATATAGCTGTCAAACCCAGACTTCCTTCTTTTCCGTTCGTTCTGCTATAAACTTACACACACGAGACAAGTACACAAGAAAATAAAAAAGAACGAAGAATTATGCTGTCTTCATTCTTCTACTTCATCTCAGTTTATTCGATTCTTCTGATCATTTGGATCGCTGAACCATTTCTATATATTTTCTGTATTCTCGCTGTTAATATTTTATGTTTTATTATGGCTTAATGCAAGAAATTTTTTAGAATACACAGAAACTCTCAAACTTCTCACCGTATGTATTTGAAATAGTTGGAATGCTTCTTATATGTACTTTTCGAGATAAATATTGAAGCTTTGAGTTTGGAAGGAAATCCAATGTAGGCAGATGGGTTGCCATTATATTTCTGTATTATGTATGGGAATACACTGTTGCCATCTATTTCTGTAGCACAAGGCTTGCTTTTTCAAGGAATCTGTGGAGGAATGCTTCTACTTTTTACTGCGAATACCAGCTGCAACATAAGGTTTAATAATATACAGATTATGCCTTTTCCTTTTAGCTTATAGTTAAGCTTTTCCCCTACATAATCGGATCTATAATTTTATGCCCAGTGTTTCAATTTCATGCCTTGGTCAACAGAGATGGTATTCTTGATGGTGGGACAATAGATTTTGTGTAGGCAATCGGCAAAGCAAGTAACTTCTTGCCTTTGCTTACATAAGCCCTCTTGGTGAAGTTGTTGTAGTCATTTGCTTCAATCTCGTCCAATATTTGGCGATACAATAACAAGGACGCCCATACCTGCAATATCCAAGAACATTATGCGGTCAAATCAGACTTGGTAGCTCAGACATTATGCGGTCATAACAGGCAAAAAGATATATCCAACAACAGCATTCCTATTAATTAGGGATTAGGCGATTTGGAAAACTCAGGATTTGGATTCGTAAAGCAGTATACCTATGTTACATGGAGTGATATTTATGAAAATTTGTTGTGGTAGAAACTCTTTTTTAAGGTTTTTTATGGTTAATCCATGGCATGAATTTTTATATTGATGGAATGATTATTTACCGGCCATCTACTAGCTGCACTCAGTTCTGTCACCCCTTTCTCTGCCTCATCAAAGAACATCCTCGCCCTCTTTATTTGATTCTTCATGAAGTTTCTCCATTTGTCTGTCACCTTTCCAGCAAATATGTCTTCATCTGAAAGCCCTGCCTGAGTAAGCTCATCCTGTGGTAGATAAACCCGACCTCTTCCAGCACTGTATAGTGAACAATTCATGAGAAGTGGATAATAAAGAGATGAGTCAAGGTAGTACTATAGATACAATTATTTCCATCAAGAAACATTTCCTAAGGCACCGAGCTTTTAGTTGAGGTTTGATTTTATTCCAAAAGGAATAAAGCACTGTTTGTACCCAAATAGGGAGGAAAAAGAAGAAAATCATGCTTGATGTTGTAAGAATTTCCTTAAAAATGGCTGTCATGAAATTCCAAGTTCACTTTAATCAACAAAGCTTATCTGGGAACTTATGGATAATATGGATCATAAGCATTATATTAAACAGAACTGGGATGTAGACTCACTTAGAATGTTCAATGCTAGATGTAAGGAACCCTCAAAGTCCACTGGACTTGGCTGGCTGGTTGAACAGAATGTATCAGCTTTGATGAAATAAATTTTGGACAATCCAGTTTTGAAAACAACCTAGCTGCATACAAATACTTGAACGTATATCCCTGACCAGGTTGATTGTACCATATTTCACGTCTTGGAATCGGTTATGGTAACTTATAACTGGATAGCCCAATCAGCCAAGAAAAAAACCTCCCAGGCTTGGGCATTTTTGTTGTACTAATATTACCAACAAGACTTAATAATTATGGCTAATCCTATCTAAAGCTCTGCACTTACTCTTCTCCAACATCCCTTAGTATGTTTGTAAGCTGATTTGCAATCCCCAATGCCAAGGCAGAATTATATACACTCTCTGTTGTTGCTTGCGAATCGGGTGCAATGCCCATAACTGGAACACTCATCAATCCAACCGTCCCAGCAACATAATAACAATAGAGATAGAGTTCATCAAAATTTTTGTATCTTGACTTCCTTAGGTCCATTCTCATTCCTTCAATCATATCCTTGAATGGCTGCAGTAATAACGGTCACATGATTAGGTTAGAAGTTGTCTAATAATCAAAGCAAGAAGCTTTTGAAAAAGATGCTATAACTTTGATAAAGGGTATTGCCAGTAAAATGGAAGTCTTCATTTAAACCTCAAATGAGATTTGGAATAGTAAGGCTACAAATACGGTGTTGTGATATCCCTTTTCCCTTTGTTGGTGGAGACATGCCATCCCTTTTCTTTGTTCTTTTTCTTTCTTGGCAAGTACCATGCTGACCCTATCTCTCAGTTCAGACCTAATTGTATTGATGAATTTTCATTGTTGCTCCATATCCAGTTTATTTTCAAGTTCTTTTTAATAGTCTTAGTAGCTTAAAAGTACAACCCAGAGCTATTATATTTAATAATATAGAATAAAATAGTGTGAAAGATTTTTATTGTTTTAGTCACATATTTCAGGGATTGCTCAAGAGTACTGTCTAACCTGGATATCGACAGGGAATTTGATGACTGTATCTGATAAAGCAGCATCAAGCATGTCAAATGGACGGCCTTGAAAAAGATCTTCCAATCGTGATTCCCACCTATCCAAAGCTGTTGGAGTTATATGCGAAGCATTTGGCCCATCGACAAGCTCATCTGTCCTCCTACACCACACTGTATGTGCAAAACATCATAAGGGAAATGTATCAACTCAACTCAAGCCTTAATTTCAAACCAACTGGGGATTATAAGAACTAAAAGATGAAACTTATTTAGCTTTAATCAGATTGAATTCACTATATATAGAAATTGCTCAGAGACACATGGACTATAGCAGACATAGAGAAGGAAAACAGACTGTTCACCTATCTGGTATGTTGACTAAACTGATATATACTACACAGTGGCTGATGTAATGGTGACATTGAGTCATTCTAAGATAATGCATTAGGTTTATACACATACATTCACCTATCTAGTATTTTGGTGGTGGTTGTAGTTGTGGCAGTGTTGGACGCTGGGATGTATTTCTCTTTTTCTTGCTGCATTTTCTGACTGTTCAAAAAAATTATTTTACTAAAGGTGAAAGCCTAAGTTAGCCCACAAAAATTAAAAGACTAATCTTGCTTTCAGATACCACAAATCAGTTACTGTTGCCTTTACAGTTTCATTTTTCTATCTGAAAAGCTTTGCCACTGAACCTGTTTGTGTGCATTTATTGGATTTCATTCCCCCTAAATAGGGTGATAAAAGATATGAAAAGATTAGAAAGTCACATTTTGGAGAACTATGGAAATCTTAAAGACCTTATGTCCTTAAATGATCTTTTGGGTTTGTACCAAAATGGCCTACTTTTTTTCTGCTAAACTATCAAATACACAGTGAAGAGAACCAAGGCCTTCTTCCAAGCAAGGCTCTACTTATTACTTAATGATTATTGTCATCTCATAAATATTCTTAGAAAAGCAAGAAGCATATTCCAAAATGGTAATGAAAAGGTACCTAACTTCCTTTGATAGGGAAAGAGGCCAGAAATTATAGAGTTTTAAAGCCATAAAAGTCATTCCAATGACAAGAGTTTTAAAGCATGAAGTAAAAAATACTGGGACGGGTCAATGAGAATGATTTTATTTGCTTTGACAAGTATAACATTTGACCCAAGAAAAGACAGAGACAAGTATCACATTTAAAAATTCTTGAGAATGTTACACGTTTGATATTCACAAGTTCCCCTGCCCTATCACACTTGTGAATAAATAAATAAAAGAGCACTAATCACCTCGTTACACGGGCTGAGGAATATTTTAAGTTTCTCACCAAGGCAAGAACCTCTTACTTCTAAGTATTAGCAGAACCTCTGCAACTTCAAGAATTAGAGGCTCAGTAGTTTTAACATTTGCATTTCTTTGCTTCTATGCTGTAATATAACTCTTGCATACCCACCAGAATTTACTATTATAGACATTGCCCTTTTAACTTACTAATTCCTAATGGAGGAGCCAGAAAAAGTTGTATTGGAGGGAGAAAAATGGAAGAAAGATGTGATCTGAGGAATGCCATAGCCACTCACCATATATTGCCCAGATAGCTCTTCGCCTTTCAGGGGTCATTAGCAAAGTACCTGAAAGTGAAAAGTCAAAAGCAAAAACGAATTGAATTCCGAATAACAGAAGAAATAGCATTCAAATCTCCAATAAAAAATGCAAGCAATAATTATAGGATAAAGAAGATGACGCTAACCCAAGTAAAATGTCTTGGCATATTCTGCGCAAACTTCTCCACAACGATCATAAGCTTCGCTTAACAAGTTGAGTGTCCCAGGAAGAACGATATCCGGCTTTACATCAAGATCATTAGACCTAAACTGCCTTTTAACCAAAGCTGCCTGCTTTAGCACCACATCGTAAACCTTCTGCTCCGATGATGCGGCCAACTCTCCGGCAGGGTTTGCCACCATGCTTGATAATACAGGGAAGTTGCTTCCACTGTCTAAGCCTGAGCCACCAACGGCCGAATACTTCAAATCTGTACTAATAGAGCAAGAATTCCATTTCTCTTTCCTACCTTTCTTCGCTCTAATTGATCCCCAATCTCGGGATATAGAGATTGATGGATCTAAAAGCCGGTTTCCATCTCTGACCGAATTGAAGAACCCAACGGAGTTGGAGACCTCTATGCTTGGGGAGACAATCCATAATAATGCTACAGACATTATTGAACTCGAGATCGTAGGTACCCAAATATACAGATATTCTTCTCCTTCTCGTTTTCCTATGTCTCCGACCTTGATTTAAACAAAACCAATTAACCTAAAGATATCCTTTGAAAGCAACGCGGTTCAACTTCCAGGGAAGGATTAAAATATTGCCCACAAACAAAGGAAACCAAATTTTCCAGTCGAAACCACACAACCCAAGAATGGAACTTCAGTTGGTGAAAAGCCAAGGAAGCTCAGTCCAAACTCTCTGTGATTGAAGCAAAAAAAAAAAAAAGTGGTTAAATAAGCAAATAGACACCAGCCAATGCTTCAAGAACATCAAAATATCAGAAAACCATAAACCTGCCATTCGCAACAGCAAGAACTCACAAAATGGGATCTTTAACAAGAAAATATTTCAGAAGTAAGGTCGGGTAATAGCTCAACGTTTTCTTTGTCTAAGTGACTCAAATGGGTTGAGTTCCCCATTTTCACTCAGTTTACTATAACAAAATCTCTCTGTGAAAATCATTGCAGCTGTCTACTTTACAAAATCAGAAACAAAAACGTCAAAAGAAGCATGCGTATGTAGAAATCCAATGAAAAAGAACCCTACCTGTTGGATGCTGTTGCTAAAGCAACTCACAAGAGCTTCCAGTTTAATTAATACCAAGTTCAAGGCATCAACATCAACATCATGGGAAAAGAAAATTACAACCACGAGCAAAAACCTTGCCAAACAGTCTGGCCACGGTTCCAGACACTACTATAACAATGTTTTTGTCTCTAGTACTCTACCGTTAATGAAGGCGTCTTTTCCCTCATTGTCATGCAAACTTCTTTCTCTTATTTTAAGCTCTTGTTTAGAGCCATTGTTGGGATCGGGATTGAGTTTTTTTCGTTAATCTAATTTGCCTTTTTGGTCTTCTCGTTTATAATAACCTTTTTGTCTGTGGATTGGGACCAGTGCTGCTGAGCAAGCACGAAGATACAATTTTAAACCCTGAAAATAAATAAGAGGAGTACTTCAGTTATAAAAAAAATTATATAAAAGTTAATTTGTAAACTTACTGTATTGATCTGCAATTATAAAATTATTTTTTTATAAAATATATTTAATAAATTAAATAAAATGACGTTAATTTATAAAAAAAAATTATATAATTTCTTCATATTCGTAATAATTTTCTTTAAAAAAAGGACATTTAGGGGAAAAAAAGGGCATGAAGAAAAAAAGGGTACACAAATCTCGGTAAGATTCCGATTCGGATCGCAGGAAATTCTGAAAAGATCCGAATAGAGAGAGCAGCGTTGGAAAATATGAGGAGTTGGGCAGAGGATGACACGTAAGAAGAAGCACCCAATCAGTGGAAGATAACGTTATCAAATAGGTGCTAACTTTACCACTGTTAAAGAAGATGGGGTGGGGGGTGGGGGTGGTGGTGGAGGTGGAGGTGGGGCCTGGCAAGTGGGAGAGAGTGTGGAAGTCACTGCATTTAAGATCTTGTTTAAGTTCATAAGTGAGTTGAACTCACTTCTATTTTATTATTATATTTTTATAATTTTTTTATATAAAATATAATTTTTTATATATCTTTTTTAAATCTCAATATATATTTTTTAAATTTTAATATATTTTTTAAATTTTAAAATAATAATAATATTAAAAAATAAATTTAATTCATTTTAACTCATCTCATCTCTAAATTCAAACGAAATTTATGTACTAGATAGGCAGTGTGTGGGAAATGTAACGTAACGGATTTGTTTGGTTGGAGACAGACAAGAGAGGTGTGACCAGCGTAATGACGCCTCCTCCGTCCCCTCTCCCACAAATTTTTTTTTTTTTTTGTCCCTGTGTTTGACGTAGAAAAAGTGTGTGGGAAAAGACCACATTATTGTTGTTGGTTGTGCCCTTGTGGGGTTGTGGAGTCCACTCGTTTGGGCCTGGTGTTTGTGGGCATGTCATTCGACACGTATCTCTTGTGTTGACCCAAATCTACTGCCGTCTTTCCTTTTTATTTTATATATTCTCTCTTTGGTTAATTTGGATTGGGTGGTCGTGCCATTGAGCTGCATGCTGGACGTACGTTCTGAATCTGACCCATAAATCCCCCCAACCCACCCAAAAAATAATCCAAAATTAAAAAGTGCTTTGCACCACTCGACGTGGTCGTTTCAGGATGCACCATGTGGAAAGAGACATACATATTAAATGTTAACAAAAATATTATTTTCAAGTCTGCATATCTAATAACTATTTTTTTTAAGCCAGCAATATTATAAATATATTAAACAGAAAGAATACGATAATTAATAAGATGGAGGTCCCGACATTCATTTCAAATTAGTAAATACAGTACAAACAAAAAAGGAAAAAAAGAATTACGAGATCAATGACTTGACATGCACCATTTTTTCATAAAAAACGTTGATCAAAAGTTGTTAAAAAATAATTTGATAGACGATGATAAAATTACAATTTAAAATTAAAATATAGAAACTTGTATTGTATTTTGCTGGTCTAAACTGGTTGTTGGCAACTTTTACTACATCTTTCTTATAATCTTTGATTAGAAAAAACAAAAATATAGAAAAATAAAAAATAAGAAATCTGTCGAATCGTTGGAAGGTAGCGATTGGCGGCTGTGATGGCATATGAGATACACGTACCACACTGGGAGAGTGTAGGATAGTCGGATCTAGAAAATCTGAAGTTGCCAACCTCAAAAATTTCACGCGTGACGATTGCAGATCCATTTTCATATGATGCCACATAAATCTTACGTTCATTATAACTTGTGTGTGTGACTCACACACAATTCTAATCGATGAAATTCTTTGAGCAACTGAAAGATTGGTAGCTGAAAACTCCTATGATGGGCGCGTGTAGATCCATGAGCTCCAATAGGAAGTAGATCGACTTATCTTGTTATAATAGGCAAAAAAAGCAAGAAAAAAAAATAAAAAATATCATTTTTTACCTAAGTTAAGTCACTCAACTGGGATGAGAGGGAGGAGTCATTACTCTACCCCTTTTTGAAAATGAGAATAAGGATATTTAGGTTGGAAAGAAGTACGACATTTTTTGCTAAGAGGAGGGGAAATGTCTCTTCTATTTGCATTACTTAATCTTTTATATTTTCTAAATTGCATTACTTAATCTAAATAGTAGAATAATTCTTGAAATTGTTAAAAAAATAACTCTTAAAAGCAAGATTGTGTACTATTATTAGCAATTTATTTTTTCCATAAAATTCACTTACTTTAAATTAATAGAAATATCTTATCTACAAAAACCTAAAAATATAAATTCCGTAAATTCACTTACTTCATAATTTTTCAGATCTCATTCTTGGGAAAGAGAATTTAAGAGTATAAATGGATTGGTTCAGTTCAGTCCACTCAGAAAGTTATGGATAAAAAATTTTGATCCACCTTTTTCTGAACTAAACCGGATCAATTACACGTAAGAGCAGGACTAAATCGTTAGTTATTAGTCTGATGGATCCAATTTGGTCTATATGAGGTATTAATATTTTTTTCCTCTTTTCTTTCTACACCCACCAAGAGCGTAGCATGAGGAAGGCTCAGGACTAAATCGTTAGTTATTAGTCTGATGGATCCAATTTGGTCTATATGAGGTATTAATATTTTTTTCCTCTTTTCTTTCTACACCCACCAAGAGCGTAGCATGAGGAAGGCTACCGACAAATCGAATGATCTTTTTTAATTTCAGTTTTTTATTAATTTTTTTCATATACTTAAACATTTTTAAAAAATTATAATATCAATAAAAAAAATACTTATTTAATCACTAATAAAAAATTATAATATCAATAAAAAAAAATACTTACTTATTAGGATCCATTATTGGAATCCCAAACATTTCCCTTTTTTTTTTATAACTAAGTTAATAAAAAATTATAATAACATATTTTATCATATGATATATTAATTAATTGATAGTATTATTATTTTATATTTTAAATGCTCAATGTAATAGATTGGAAAAAATTATATAATTAACTTATAAAATATAAAATTTTGTATATAATTGATTCGGTCGATTTTGATCCGATATATAAAATCACACTCACAAGGTCGGATCAAAAACTAAAATTTAAAATTCCACAAACCAAGATCAAATAGAAATGAATCCGGTCTACCATTATCAATATAAACGCGGACTTTCCTCCTTGATTCAGCATTTTGGGAATACTTAGAAATGGCTTCTCCTTATGCTCCTAAGTGACAAATTTTGCCACAACTCCCTCCCTCTCTTTCTCTCCCCCTTCTTGTCAGTCATTACTTGTTGATTTGTGTTTTCTTTTCTGTTGTTTAATTTTCCTCCCAACATGAGGTGGTGATATTCGGGATTCTCTGCCGGTCAACGACATTAATACACTCCATTATAGGTATTGTCAAGCGTTGATCTGCCAATTTGGCAAAAAATTTGGCGTACGAAGCAGTGCGTGCAGTGCACACACAGGTAGTCTTCCATGCGTGGAATTCATATGCCTCAAAATAGAGATCCCTGTTGCCATCATGCGCAGCCTTTCTAGACCCCGCGATTTGGTGGCTTTATGATTACTTGTCTGGACTTCCTGTGACGCTGTTCTACATGCGCCATTACAATTGTGTTGTATTTCAGTATTGTGTTTTGATTTTATATATTCCTTTAGTGTTTATTCTATGTCGTAGTTTGTTATATATTAATAAAAATGGAAAGACAATTTCTTTTAGTTGTTTCACTTTTTTATTTGGAGGATAATAGTGTTAATTTTTTCTATTATTTTGGAGGATTATAGTGTTGATTATCTTTTCTTCTCTAGAGGGTAGATGTTGTTTATTTTCTGTTTACAGAATGTCAAACTCTCAAACATATTGAGAAGATAATTTCTAAAAATTTTATTATTTGAGAGGGTATATAAATTTAGCTAATATACGTCACAACAAAATTTATGTGCTAATATGCCTCAGATACTTAAATAATTTTGATTTGTAATTTCAATTTTTTTATTTTTTTTATTTTTGTATTTATCATATCATAACTATAATATCGTTTATTGAAATAAAATAAAATCTTTCTTGTGAAAAAAAAAGAAGAAGAAGGTCTAAACCCATCCGAACCGCACCATTCGGTCCGGACTGAAAAACCTTCCACCTACCGAAATTTATGCAGTTGGCGGTTTGAAGGGACAGCACCACCTAGATGACAATAATAATCACAAAAAGTTAACATGTCTGCCTGCTATATATTGTCCCTTAAATTTGTATGTTTTTATACGCATATGAGCACTCTCACTGTCTTATATAAAATATAAAAAATATAAAATATTTAAAAATTATTCATAAAGTGAGCTTTATCGATTATATAAAAGAACTTATAAAATACAAATTATTACACTAATTTTCTACATATAGCTAGTTACTATTCATCCTTCAAACAATTCTTTAATTATTTATACTTCATTTACTCCTTCATTTCTAATTACTTTGACATTTTAATACAAATTCAGTTTGTTCATCATTTTAAACACTTCTATTTTATTTTTATTTTTATAAAAAAATAACTTGAAAATGTTATTTATTTTATTTTTAATTTTTATTTGACTTATATATTTTTATGTTATGTATATAGACTAAATTATCTTATATTTTGTATACAATAATATATTGCGAATATAAAAAGATATATGGATATTATTAAGTCATTGGTAGAATAGAAATATTTAAAAAGAATAAAAAAAATATTTAAATAATATAGAAAAAAAATAGATATTTTTACCAATAACACTTTATCACTATTTTTACCAATAACATCACATATTTACAGTTTTACATCATTTTTAGTACTTTGAATTGAATATAAAAAGATATTGAATAATATAAAAAGATATTTTAAGAAACTTAAATTTGGGTGCAAGAAATTTTTTATAATTTAGAAAAAGGTTTCTTTTGTTTCGCCCCGGCCCCACTGCACCATTTGATGCGGAATTTGCAACGATTTATAAGAAACTATATATTTTTGTTTTTACTGTTTTATAAACATTAACAAATAATAATAACAATTTAAAACATTTGTTAATAATATTCGTCCACGTCCTGATTTCATGGTCCATGTAGAAAGTTCGGTCTTGTAAGAAATCCCGCCGCGCAAAAGAATTTGAGCTTCGTGGTGACGGCCCTTAAACAATGATGCATGTATATATGGTCATTGGTCCATATATACCATTGGGCCTGAAATCGGGATTCGCAATTTCAGGACCGGCCTCTTCAGTCCCGAAGAAAAAATATCGACAGAATAATGGACTACGTATAATCATAAAGTATACGAATATTATATAATCGTTTTAAAAAATAATAAGATTTATTATTAAAACTTAGATTTATTTTTATATTTATGTATTACTCGCTTTTATAATAAAATTATACAATACTTATATATTTTACGATTACAAATATCATTTTAAGGTGCACTTCTATTACTGGCTCATTGCTTCTTTAATCTTGGCCTATCTTGTATCTATGTTAGTTGTCAATAAATAGAGTGCTGTTAGATATAGTTTTAATGTGTGTAATCTCACACATTTTTTTTTTTAAAATAGCGAGATTTACCTTTAAAAAATTTAATCTTCATATAGATTCTATATTTATCCAATTTCTTTAGAGAAAGTGCACAAATGTGCACATACTAGGACCACAAATATCAATAACACGTAATCTCATTTCCTCTCTAACACTGTCCTATTGGGTTATTGAACTCATCTAACTCAACTCAATTCAGTCTAATTTTAAATTAAATCTAACATTTTTTTAGACTAAAATGAGGGCAAAACCTCTGACATTTTATTAACAATTTCTCATTTTTGATGGAGAAAAATGGTGACTACATCATAATCCAACTTATAATAAACCAATCTGTACAAAGAAACATCCAACAAAACTCAAATAAAACCTTCAATAAGAACAATACAACATCAAAATTAACCAAGTCTTAAATAAGGAAGTCTTATCTCGTCTGTTTTCAATAAACCTTTCAATAAATGGGACAACTGGGAATAGTTATTCTATACCAAACTTTCACCTTCCGCACCCCTACGTGTCAAGACGTCAGCCGGAGCATCACCTTGTCTATACACGTGGGAAACATAATAATCCAAACTCCCAAGAATATCATTGATTTCCTCCCAAAAATTTTAAAAATATCAAAGTCCATTTCGAGACTTCTTGACCCACTGAATAATAATCATAGAGTCTAATCCAATGTCAACATTTCCGAAGCCCATATTTGATATAATTCGCAAGCCATAAAGCAATCCCATCCCCTCAGCATAGTTATTAGAAACATGGTTTATATGTTCAGAAAATGCTTTAATAAGATCACCATTATTATTTCGAATCACCCCTCTGCCCCTGCTCTACCCGAATTTTCCAAGAAACATTCATCAATAATAAGTTTGACACGATCACCTTTAGGTCTATGCCATTTAACAATTCGCATAAGTTTAGCATTTAAATATCTAATTTTTAAATTAATAAACTCATTTCAACTCAAAACTTTTTTATACACAAGACTTATAACCTTTTTTAATTCAATACTTCTTTATATGTGTGACTCAAATCTTTTTTAATTTTTCATAAATACATATAAACTCATCTTAATATTCATATACGTTTCTCATCTTAGGTAGACTCTACAGAACTTATTCCATTATCTCAATTCACTATTATTTATAAAAAATTCAACTCAACTCAACGTTCAAACGTAATCACTTTTCTCTATAATTTTAGAATGAAGAAAAAACAGCCACGTTTTGCCAGAAGGAAGAAATTAAGGCGACATGCATGAACCAACAAGGAGTTTCGAACATTGAACACTGCAATGAGAACAATGTAAGGTAGCTTTCCATTCATGCATATTCTTTCTTATCGCGAGTAGCAAAAGACAGAAAGAAGAAAAGATTGATACCAGTACTTCCGTGTGAGAAATAGTGTCTATATTGGCTTTGCTTTTTAACAAGGAATCTCGGCCTCCTGCATCTGAATTCTTTTCTTTTCCTTCCGGCCTCTCTCATAGAAATGTTCTTTACTTTCTTCTTCTTCTCTTCTTCTTCTAGCAATGCACCCTTCTTTCAATGTCCACTTCCAACAATCTACTAGAAGTTAGAATCCCAAACGTTGAGGATATTAAAAGCAAGCTCTCATAATGGACATGTTAGCCACGCATCAAAACTTGTAACCTTTATCGCTCTATAAAATGCAAGACTTCTATAACCATTAAGCACAGACCAACCCGGTATTGTTTTAAACACATTCATAACCTTAGTTTGTCTTCTGAAATGGCTTCTGCTGCAACCTTAAAGAGCTCATCAGAGTCCCTAGCCGATAACATGCCAGATGCCTTGAGGCAGAGTCGGTACCATATGAAGAAGTGCTTTGCTAAGTACCTTGAAAAGGGAAAAAGGATAATGAAACTTGACCATTTAATGGTTGAAATGGAGCAAGTTATCGATGACAAAAAGGAAAGAACTCAGGTCCTGGAGGGCGTGCTTGGCTACATATTGTGTACCACACAGGTGCTTATTTTTATTTCGTATTTACAAGTTTTTTGCTAAAATTTTGAGACCAAAATGATAGCTTTTTTGTTGATATTACTAATCCATGCAATTGAGATATGCAGGAAGCTGCTGTTATACCACCCCATGTTGCTTTTGCCATAAGACCAAATCCTGGATTTTGGGAATTTGTCAAAGTCAGCTCTGATGATTTATCGGCTGAAGCCATCACTGCTACAGACTACTTGAAGTTCAAAGAAATGGTGTATGATGAAAAATGGTATGCCTTTTCTTTTCATCTAGATCTAATCTTTGCTTCTTGTAAGAGTCAACTGAATTCCATGTTTCCAAAACGAGTACGGCTACATCTACATAAAAATTATACAAAAAGAATTTTATAATTTGATGTAGCTTCGTCTGATCTATTAAATCTATTTTATAATAAAAGTAATTTCATAATCTGACGAACTACATCAAACTATATCAAATTGTGAGATTGTTTTTGTAATCCTTTTGTGGTTAGAGTATTTTTCTTCTAGATACTCTAAACAAGTTGATCTAAATTTTTTCTGCTCTTCATCATAATAAAACTTTCAAAACTTTTGGATATGTTTTAAAAAAACCATATGTAATAAGGACTGGAAAAGGACCCATAAGAAAGGGTAAGAAAACCAACTAGTTTATATGAAATTTTGACCACACTACTGTTATTAACTCCCAGCTTGTAGCTTAAAGGTTGGGTAATAACTTTGATTTACATTGCAGGGCAAAGGATGAAAATGCTTTGGAAGTAGATTTTGCAGCTCTCGACTACAATCTTCCTCACTTAACCCTATCTTCTTCAATTGGAAATGGACTCAATTTTGTTGCAAAGTTCATAACTTCAAAGCTTAATGGGAAAATGGAGAATGCACAACCTCTCGTTGACTATTTGCTAACTCTCAATCACCAAGGAGAAGTATATATAGAAAATATTACATTCCTTTTAAGATAAAATGTTGGAAGAATGCTCGTCTCTGAATGCTTATGGTAATTTTAAATTTGCAGAAACTTATGATAAATGACACCCTTAATACTGCATCAAAGCTTCAGATGGCCCTCATAGTAGCCGAATTGCTCGTCTCATCACTTCCCAAAGACACTCCATATAAGAGTTTTGAGCTAAGGTGATGATCTATTTAATACTAAATTCTGTTAGCAGACACTGAAAAAAGGGTATCTGATAATTAAACTCCTAAACAGGTTTAAGGAGTGGGGCTTCGAGAAAGGATGGGGGGATACTGCACAAAGAGTACAACAGACAATCAAAGCAGTCTCAGAAGTTCTCCAAGCACCCGATCCAGTGCATATGGAGAAATTATTGAGCAGACTTCCTACAATATTCAATGTTGTAATTTTCTCCCCTCATGGCTACTTCGGCCAATCAGATGTCCTTGGCTTGCCGGATACCGGTGGACAGGTACAAAGTTTTGATTTGGAATTAAAGAAAAATGGTACACAAGTAGTAATCAACACTTTAAGATCAAGCTAGCTTTTTCCTCATCTACTACTTTAAACAGGTAGTTTACATTCTAGATCAAGTGAAAGCTCTAGAAGAAGAATTGCTCCTCAGAATCAAGCAGCAGGGGCTAGATGTGAAGCCTCAAATTCTTGTGGTGAGTTTTTATAAGAGAACTGCTATATACACAAAAGAATTATACAAAATAATCTCACAAACTGATTCGAGTTTATCTGATCTGTTAGATCTAAATTATATTAAAAATAATTTTATAATCTGATAAATTATATTAAACTATGTCAATTTGTGAGATTCCAAACAAAGGAAATTTAGTTTGGAAGTTTGATGTGATCATTTGATTAATGATGACAGATCACCCGACTTATACCCGATGCGCGTGGAACTAAGTGCAACCAAGAACTGGAAGCAATCATTGGAACTAAGTACTCAAACATCCTCCGAGTGCCTTTTCAGTCTGAAAACGGGATCCTCCGCCGCTGGGTTTCTCGTTTTGAAGTTTATCCCTATCTTGAGAAGTTCACTCAGGCATGTATTATTCCATCTCTCTTTGAATTCATGATATTAAACTTCCAACAATTATTATCAATTATTTGGTCTCTTTTATGTATATCAATAGGATGCTACAACCAAGATCGTCGAGTTTATGGATGGGAACCCAGATCTTATCATTGGAAATTACACTGATGGGAATTTAGTGGCATCTCTCATGGCTAGTAAACTTGGGATAACTCAGGTGGCTTTTCCTCTTCAGTTTTTGCAGATATGGAGTCTCTCTTTTCGTAGTTAGTACCAATCTAGTTTGTTTGAAAACCAGGGAACTATTGCCCACGCTTTGGAGAAGACTAAATACGAAAACTCAGACATCAAATGGAAGGAATTAGACCCTAAGTATCACTTCTCATGCCAATTCACTGCTGATACAATTGCAATGAATGCAACAGATTTCATCATAGCTAGCACATTCCAAGAAATTGCAGGAAGGTTAGAAAATTACCAATATTCAATAGAACTTTAAAAGCTATAAACATGATTGTCAAATGGTTGAAATTTGTTGAAATTTGCACTTCTTTGCAGCAAAGACAGACCAGGACAATATGAAAGCCATGCTGCATTTACGCTTCCAGGACTTTGTAGAGTTGTTTCGGGCATCAACGTATTTGATCCCAAATTCAACATTGCTGCACCAGGGGCCGATCAATCTGTCTATTTCCCTAACACAGAGACTCAAAGAAGATTCACAACATTTCACCCTGCCATTGAAGAATTACTCTACAATAAAGAGGACAATAATGAACACATGTGAGTGCTCAAGTTGCAAAGCATGCATAAATTTGTCTAAATGACTTAAAATTTAGAGCAGTGCTATATGTACTTATAGTTTTATTTACACTTTTACTTATAAAACTGATTTTGCTAGTTTTCCTTGAAAATTCAAATTTAATAATTTTCAGCCTATCAATAACTGACACGTGAAAAAATAAAATTTAATCTGAACTTTATATGGAGACAGTGGATATCTAGCTGACAGGAACAAACCGATCATCTTCTCGATGGCAAGGCTCGATGTTGTGAAGAACATAACTGGATTAACCGAATGGTATGGGAAGAACAAGAGGCTGAGAGATTTGGTTAACCTTGTTGTGGTTGGGGGCTTCTTTGATCCTTCAAAATCAAAGGATAGAGAAGAGATATCTGAAATAAAAAAGATGCACACAATGATAGAAAAATACGATCTTAAGGGTCAGATCAGATGGATTGCGGCCCAAAGCGATAGGCAACGCAACGGAGAACTCTACCGCTGTATTGCCGACACAAAGGGCGCTTTTGTGCAGCCTGCTTTGTATGAAGCATTTGGCTTGACGGTCATCGAGGCAATGAACTGTGGACTTCCCACCTTTGCTACCAATCAAGGAGGTCCTGCAGAAATCATCGTTGATGGGGTCTCAGGTTTCCACATTGATCCCAACAATGGCGATGAATCAACCAACAGAATTGCTGAGTTCTTCGAAAAGTGCAAGGTGGATGCAACATACTGGAACAAGTTTTCCGCTGCAGGTTTGCAACGTATAAATGAATGGTAAGTAATGCTATATAGTCGTAAATTTTACGTATAAATATTACATAATCGTTTTGAAAAAAAAAATAAAGACTATTAAAAAGTTAATTTTTTTCTTATCATCTTGTATTTTACTCACAATTTTTTAAAAAGATTATGCGATGCTTGCATACTGTAAATATCAAATTTTAATTATATAAACTATATTACCTTTAAATTATGTATAATTTCTTTCATGCATATGAGCTTTAATTATATGATTCTTCTCTCTTTACAGCTATACCTGGAAGATATATGCAAACAAGGTGTTGAACATGGCGAATATTTACAGCTTCTGGAAACATTTGAACAAGGATCAGAAAAAGGCAAAGCAAAGATACATACAAATGTTCTATAATCTCTTATTCAGGAACTTGGTATGTTACCATATTTCTAAAGCTTTATATTGCTTAACAACTTATATATATCATGTGATGAGTCATGTCCAGATTTGGTTTCGGTTAATTTCTCATCTCGCATTCATTTTTACAGGCAAAGAATGTACCCATCCCAAATGAAGAAGCTTCGCCTCCAGAACCAAAGCCAAATACGAAACCAGCAGTACCACCATCAAAAAGGCATGTTACAAAATAAATATAAAAAAAAAAAAAAACAGAAATTATGAATGAATATATATATATATAGCAACTGATCATGTTCCATTATCTAAACATATATATTTTCATTTATGCAGCATCAAACGGGCAGAGACCAAACTGCAAAGGTAAAGGCTAACTCTGAGTATTAATGCTCATTTCAGGGATTTTCAGCGCATGGGTATTGGATCCATCAAATGATTTATCAAATATAAATTTGATGATTTTTACTAAAAAATCTTCATATTGGATCTATCAAACTTCTTAATATGTAACTTTGAGTTACAATATTTGAATGATTACTATTCACACTCTAAACACATACTTTAATATATTTTATTCTCCTATTTTAATTTTTAATTTTCCCTTTCTTACTTTCTTATTTGGTTGAAAAATAATTATTTAAGTAATTATTTAGTTGAAAATTTTGGTTAAAAAAATTAATTTTTTAACAAGGAATTAAAAAATATTTGTTCAAAATTTGGTTGAAAAATAATTATTTAAGTATCAGATTATATTATTAATATATATAGTCAATGTAATTACAAAATATAAAAAAATATTTAAACATATTTTTATTAAAAAAATTATATTATTATTTTGATGGATTTAGTGATGAATCTAATGTAGAATTATAGAGTTAGATGTTTGATAGATCCATCAAAATTATACTTTTAAATTTTAAAAAAATATTTAATAGATCCAATACTAATGCTCTCATGCGTTTAGCTATGCAACAAGCCAGTGCTTGAACCAACTATTTTACCAACTTTTTCAGGATATTAGGAGCTAATTAAAGTGTCAAACAACAGAGGCAGCTTGCTTAAGTCGATTGCATCCTCAGCCTTCCGGCCTCTTAAAAGTCTTCCCAAAGTTCCACTACTTTATTTGTTTTTCCCCATATTTATAAATAAAAAGTATTATTGTGTAAGGATTAATAAAGGGAGAGTTGGTTTGAGTCATGATGTATTAAGTGTGTCTTTTAAACTCTATAATTAACAAGAAGTATTATGAGCTTTTATTTATTTGTTTCTCTAGCTTTATATATTTAATTAATATTATGTTTCCTCATGGGAATACATTTTGATGTACTCCTCTCTATTAGTACTATCTGTATTCCTAAAAGGTCTACATGATTTTCTTCTAAATTGATATAATGCGCTCCTTAATCTAAATTAAAGTGGTGTTTGGACAGTAATTTGAAATAAAATAAATTGAGTTAGACGCTGAAAGTTAAATAAAATATTATTAAAATATTTTTTTTTAATATTATTATTATTTTGAGATTAAAAAAAAATTAAAAAAATTATTATATTTAACGATGATATAATATGAGATAAAATAAGATAATAAATTTTGAAAAGTTAAATAAACTGATTTAGCAATGCATTTTGCAAGACATTATAATCCCATCAACTCTAGCTTAAGTCATTTAAAAGAAAAAATACAATCTATTATTAAAAAATATGTTTTTTTTTTTAAATATAAATCTCAAATTTAATTTCTTTAAATAATACGCAAGACTAACACTTTGTAAAACTTTTAAATATCAATTATATATGTTATACTATTCAAGAGCATCCACGCCCGATACCTAACAATCCCAAATCCCTAAATTTTAATTATTTCTTTAATCAATAAGTAAATTAAAAATATTAAAATAAGTTAAATTCATAAGCAGTCAAAATAAGTGAGTAAGATGGAGGACATGTACCATTATTCCTATTCAATATATTCATTCTTAAATCACTTTTCATATATATATATATATATATATTGAGTAGTGAAAGATGTACAAATAAAAGAGTAGCTTTAAAAAGATATTTTAATAGAATAGAGAAAAAAAGAAAGAGTATAACGTAGGAGGTTTTTAAAAAATAAGTAAGATGAATTTTTGTTTAAACTAAATTATAAAGAAATTTTTAGGAAAGAGAATGCTGATGCTCTGATGTCTCACAAACAATCCGGTCGTTTCAACTTTCCGGTACCCCAAGAAATGTGAGTCGCACGTGCCCCGAAAGGCCAAACCAGAATGAAGAGAAACTCTTACGTTTTTTGTTCGTAAGTATAGCATTTTCCAACCAGAATGGAGGATACACCGACTTTTTGAACAGAACCGGACTGGTAGTTGCGCTTGTGCACCAATTGAAAAAACCCATAAAACAACAACCTTCAACTGTTCTTTTCTCATCTCCAACTACTTTTTATTTGAGACATGTTAGGAAGAAGCTACATCCAAGAGCACTCACTCACATGAACAGTGACATGAACAGTACATGTCACTGTTCATGTGAGTGACTGCTCTTGGATGTGGTTTCTCCCCATCATTTTTATTTTTATTTTATTTTTTACATCATCATTTATTTGGGGAGTAGTGCTACTCTTCATCCCCTAGCCCGAATTTGTCTTACAAATTTTTTTTCTTGTTTTTTGATTTACTTTTTTTTTTTCTATTTTTTTTATATTTTTTAAAAATTTACAATATCATTGAAAAATAATTATTAAATTATTAAATAAAAAACTTAATCTATTTTTTATTAACAGTCTTAATTGAAAATTTTTATAAGATGATTTAGCATTTCGACCAAAAAAAAAAGAGGAAGAAAATCATTCATCCAATAACCGATTTTAATATTTTAATATTAAAATATTTTATTAAATTTTATAAATATGACGTTTTCGATCATATTTGACTGAATTAATTAATATTTTTTAAATAATTATAAATTTGGTCTACAATAATATTTAATCCAACGAAATAAGAGTGTCATAGTGAGAGTAGTCTACATCTTAAATTATCAATAATAAACTTAATTTTATGTTGTCTATTTAAATAAAATAAATATTAGTTTTTATTTTAAATTTGGTAATTTTGATGTTTTTAATGATATTTTTTTTTACTTATAATTCAAATGAAAAAATAGTTAAAATATACTTGATATTGTTTGTTTATATATGACGACTAGTGTTATGTCACAACAGATTTTTTTAATAGTCATATATTTTTTTTGAGAAATGATATGGGATTATGCCATTGGATCTTTTTACATCATCACAAGTATATTTTATTTTAAAAAATAATATATACTTTGCCCGTATATCGTCTTATATTATTTTTGGAAATAAAAAAAAAACCATAAAAAGTATAAAATAAAATAACCATGCAGGGATGCAAAAGAGCCCTAACTGCGGTCCCCAATATCATTACTCTTTTTTTTTTTTTATTAAGAGGAAAACTGAAATAATATATGATATTTTTTTGTGAAAAATAGTTAAAAATTGTAATTAAGGCCAGTTCAATAATAAAATAGTAAGGTCATTCAAGTCATTGTCTAAAATCACATTCTACGCAAAAATCTCAAAAATAAAATTAAGATATTTTTAAAAATTTTTTAAAATAAAATAAATAAATAAATAAAATATTAAATAATATATGATAAGATCTTGCTAAATCGAGACACATCATTTGCATTGAGGCCTTATTATAAATTATTGTATTAAATATAAATTGAAAAATATTTTAAATAAAAAATTTCATTTTATTGAAAGTTTTGAAAATATTCTATATAATTATTATATTATAATTATAAATTTTACCTTGGACCTCTATTCATAATAAGCCGCCCCTGATTGTAATTGTCCAAAAATAAATTATCACAAGTTTAGTAACTAACGACGCTTTATTCCTATCTAACAAAAAAAAAAAAAAAACCCTAACGATGCTTACCAAAAATAAAAAATAAAAAAAGTTTAGTAACTAACGAAATGTGTGGCTCTTGATTGAAAAAAAAAAAAAAGAAGAAGAAGAAATGTGTGGCTTTTGGTTATTTTTTTCCCCATGAAAATCACCGCACTTTCCAAAATTTCCATTGTTACTAACCACCGTTCCTTCTATTTCTCTCTGTGCGTGTGCGTGTTTGTGCGGAGATGGCTATCAAAGGAGCAACGAGCTCGGGAGGGGCCAAAGACGGGACGTCGGATTCATCATCCGCTGCCAGAAGGAATTCCAAGAAACCCAAATGTGAGTAATGGCTTTTCCTCTTTTCTATTACATTCATACATTTTCCTCCACTTTTCTTTCTTCATCTCCTCCTTCTTCTTCTTCTTCTTCTTCTTTCCATAATGCATGTTTTTCTTCAATGTGATTTAGGGGTATTCGATATTTTATAAGTTTATTCATATTGTCTAGTCTCCAATGGCATTCTTTACCATCTACATTTTTAAACAGATTTTTATTCATATATATATTTGTCTTTTTCTTTGCCATGTGCCGCAATTTACCTTTCTTTATATAACCTAATCAAGAATGCGATCTCCGTATATTCTATGTCTGCCTTGATAATTACTTCATGTACCGTAATATGCCATTTTTTTAAAAATAGAAAATTTAATATGCCGTTTCAAGTTCTATGGGAGTTGTAATTTATTGGAAACTGAATTTTGCATCCTCAAAGTTAAAGCTTTCAAATTACCCATAAAAAAATAGTTAAAGCTTTTAAATCATCAGTCGAATTGCAGGCCGAAAATTTTGGTCTTTTAGGAGATCACTGTAAACCAGGGCATTTTTCAATGGCGATAAATGTATTCTTTTCTTTATTATTGCAGATTCAAGGTTTACGCAGCAAGAGCTTCCTGCTTGCAAACCAATTTTAACGCCAGGATGGGTATAGCTTAACAAATATATCTTCTTTTGTTCTAATTATAGAATGCTAGAGCTCTTTTTTTTTTCTTGATTTCAGATTCTACTGCACATGGTCCTTCCTCCTCCTATTGGAACCTCGTTTTTTTTTTTTTTTTTAAATAATTGTTGGTTTCAGGTCATTACAACTTTTATTTGTATTGGAATCGTCTTCATTCCTATTGGCCTTGCTTCCTTATTTGCGTCAGAACGGGTAATCTATTGTAGTCCTTTAAATTTCTCGTGAAGTGACAGTGTTGGCAATGTATCGATATTAAGCAGGGAAACCACACTTTCTTGGACATGCAGGTTGTGGAACTTGTCGACCGATATGATGAGGATTGCGTTCCTCTTAATTATACCTCCAATAAGCTTGCATATATTCAAAGTAGTGAAACTAACAAGACGTGTACTAAGAGATTGATAGTCAGTCCCTATTCCTTCAGCACTCAGGCTTAGGCTTTGGTTTTCCTTTACATATTATGCTTTTGTACAATCCAACTGGATGATATATATTCCTAAATGTGCGGAGTAATTTGATAATTTTCAGGTTTCAAAGCAAATGAAAAGTCCAGTCTATATCTATTATCAACTTGATAACTTCTATCAGAATCATCGTCGGTAAAAATCATGTGTAAATCTTTTTTTATTAAATAATCCATTTTTCCTCTATCTTTGGTAAGGATGTGGAGGATGGAATAGATAACCTAGTTCTTTCTTATTTATTGAAAATTAAAATAGCTTAAATTTGTTGTGCATCCATGCATTCATCTCCTTGAAAGGTTTCGAAATGTTTTCATCCAAAGAAGTTGGAACGTCCCATTAGCAGATTATAGGCATGCTGCTTATGGTAATAGCTATGTTATTTTTCCCCTCTCCAGCTAGTTGGGTAGTGGCAATGCTTAGACCTTTTTTATTTCTCATATGATAACTTATGCTCTGTTCCATTTTTAGGTTCACATGTTGTTAATTTAGACTTCCAATGTGAAGTTGCAATGCACGTTGGCTTTGTTGGTTGGGTTGACATCAAATCACCACATTTCCTAGGGGGAGGGGGAGCAGTTCTCATTTTCCTTGCATAAAAAAGTCAGTGAGATGTAGAAAGAAAAATTAAAACCACATAACTGTTCGATTATGTTGTTTTGCTAGTATAGCTGTTTTTCTCATTATTATTATTTTTTGATAAGTAAAAATATTATATATATATATCAATAGGAGTAATCAAGTACACTAGATGTATACAAGAAAACATATAGCCCATACTAGAGAGCTCTTAATTACCCAAAAAAGCCTGTGAGAAACTACCCAAAATACATCGAGCCTGAGTAGGAATAAAAGACACCTCTCCAACCCCAACCCATTGTTTTCCGTAGACTAATACTCCACTCGAAATACCCTCTATGAGAACATCTTCATAATGTCCTCCCTTTATTTGTCTGCCAACATTTATATGGAAGATGTGTTAAGGGCACAACATTATGCCAAAGATCTAAAATTCTTTGGAAAGGGAACGGCTAGAAATGAAAGTAATTGTGACAGACATTTTGTGCATAAAAAGGTCATGTAAACTCATAATATATTCTAAGGTCTACCTATATAGGGTCTGTGTAGGGCTGATTAACCTGGAACCTCAATCCAGAACCTATAAAAGCAATGAGGAACTGAGTTGGTTTTGTGCTTGGATGGTATTGGACTAAGTTGAGCTTCTTCCTCTAATTTTGAGAAATCTTATTATATTACAATGAAGAAAAATACAAATAGCAAAGGAGAATGAGAAAAATAGAAAATGAAGTGATAAGTGATCTTGTATTGTACATTTTCTGTGGAAAGAGATACCCCTTTTTAATCTCATAGGAAATTCTCCCTAGTTCCTATGAGATTAACTCGACTTATGCTGTAATTGTTTAATGGAAAATCAAGGGAACAGAAAAGAAGTAAATTCTGGGAAATATCTTTCTTTGCTTTTTTCCTTCTTGTATGTTCAGATAAACTTTCCAAGTCTTGATCAATAGAGTCCTAGAGAATAGAAAAATTTAGAAAAATGGCATCCCCGATTTTGTTCTGGAATATGTTTTCCCATAAGCATGGTTGGAAATGTTAGGTTCTTAGTGTGCTTGAAGATGCTACAGGAAGCCAAACTTATTTACATTGCAAATACTTTTGCATCAATGTCTGCGGTTCTTTTCTCTTTTGAACTATTCCAAAATATGACATTTGGGTGACTTGAAAAGAACTGAAAATTGGAAACATCGAACTGCGAAGATAGAGAAGAAGTTAAAAGCGACCAAATGATTGTTCTGGTTATGAAATATAATGAAGGAAAAAGAAAAAGAAAATCTACCTTATAAATGTTTTTAAGTGAAACTAACACATCGAACCAAAGAAATATAAAAAAAGAAATCACAGAATAAAGGGTTCCACTCGTATTGACGCTAACCACTTATTGCACTATCTAGTTTGTTTTCACAAGAACGTAATACGTCCCAGTGGTGTTTTTAATTTTACCCTTTCAGCTCCTATTTATTTTCCCTACATTTTTGGGGCATTCTAATAAGATCTGGTAACTACCAGTTTCTCTAAATTTATCATCTGCATCCATACTTTTCTGATATATATTTGGAACTTATCTGGAATTTGCTGTGCTGTGTTTAGATATGTTAAGAGTAGAAGTGACAAACAATTGCGGAGCAAGGCGAGTGAGGGGGACACAACATCCTGTAAACCTGAAGCCGTCACGGCAGATAACTCTCCAATTGTTCCTTGTGGCCTCATTGCTTGGAGTTTGTTTAATGACACGTATGGATTTTCAGTGAAAAACAAGGTGCTAGAGGTCAGCAAAAAGAACATAGCATGGAAAAGTGATCAAGAGAACAAATTTGGCTCTGATGTCTATCCAAAAAACTTCCAAAGTGGAGGTTTGATTGGGGGTGCCAAACTTAACGCAAGCATACCTGTAATATATCTTCCTATACTTTTGAGCTTGTTGCATATTTGTATTTTTTTTATTCTATGTTTTGAAAACTTAATTTTATTGGTTTTGCATGGACAAGTTGAGTGAACAAGAAGATCTTATTGTTTGGATGCGAACTGCGGCACTGCCAACATTCAGAAAACTATATGGGAAAATAGAGACAGACCTCGAAGCTAATGATGAAATAACAGTTGTAATACAGAACAATTACAACACCTACAGTTTTGGTGGCAAAAAGAGGCTGGTTCTTTCAACCACAAGCTGGATTGGTGGCAAAAATGATTTCTTGGGTGTAGCCTATCTTACTGTCGGTGGACTGTGCTTGTTCTTGGCTATTAGCTTCATACTTTTGTACGTGATCAAACCAAGGTGAGTAGCTCGTTTGAAAATCTTATTAATCACTTTTCTCAGCTATAAATAGTTCCCCATTTTGCTAAGAGCATTCTGACTTAATTTTGTACAATGAGTAGACAGTAGCTTAAACTGGCTTTCAGGTTTCTGTAAGCTATTGTTATGTCTGGTATACCGGGCTTTTGCCTAGTCTTATGATCATTAAGTTTTGTTTACTGATGAAAAAAGAGGGTTTCTTAAGCTACCATTTGCCTGGTTATAATGCCAAATCCTCCTAAATGTTACACATCCATCAATTTTGATAAACTACTGATACTCATGGATTAATGTTAGTTCTTTTATCTCCTTTTGCACTTTTCTAGGCTTAGGGGAATGGCATAAAAATATTTTCCAAACCATCCTTCGCACTTAATTTCTTTAAAGGTGATACCCACCAAGATCCAGGTTCCAACACCTGAAGGATTCCACAAACAAGATAAAGTTTGAAAAACTCTGCTGGTTCTTTTGTAAGGTGGTTCATCCTTCCATGTTCTACTTTAGGGTGGTTGATAGCCTAAATTTAGAATTGATTTCATTCAAAATGATCACTTGCTCTGTGCAATCATAAGCAAGTGAATGTCAAACTCATTTTTTTCCCCTGCATGTTCACCACTTCTCCTTCATCTATACCGAAAATCACATTTTAGTGCTTACCCTGGTTCAGATTATGATATTTGGTTTCATAACTTTGAAAGCGAACTGATTATAAAGTTTATAGGGAGGTTTGAATAGTGAGTTGAAATGTGATGTGTTGAGATGAAAGTTGAATAAAATATTGTTAGAATATTATTTTTGAATATTATTATTATTTTGGAATTTGACAAAGTTAAATTATTTATTATATTTTATACGAAAATTTAAGAAAATTATAATGATTAAATGCGATGAGTTGATACCTTTTGTATCAAAGCCGGGCCATATCATTCGTAAATGTGGCTCAAATTGTTATTGCTTTCTATGCAGGCCTCTTGGGGACCCATCCTACTTGTCATGGAACAGGGGACATACGAGTTAAACCTTTTAAGATATGTCCTGCCTCGTATGTACTAATTTTTAAGCATTAAACATTGTTAACAAGCCGAGCCTTATTTATGTTTGAAACATTCTATTTTGAATGCATATAGAGCTCTGCTGTTAACGAGATTTTGTATTCTACGAAGCAATGACATCGTTCTAATTTGGTGCAAGGATGATTTCGGTTACAACTCTTTTTACCCTTACATTTTTTTTTTTTTTTTTGTGTGTGTGTGAATAAAACAAGTCCCCACTCAAACTTGGTTCACTAATTGCTTGAAAATAACAAAGCAAATCATTTATAAGCAAACCGAAACGCTTTACAGAAGATAATGCAATTATGTACTCCAAAAATTAGATCTAAAGACTAAAATTAATGACTAGAATCAATTGCTGTATTGCATATATCATCATCTTGAGGAAAAATTAAAGAAATTTGGGACATAAATTTGAAACCATAGAAGCATTATCCGCAAGCAACTATTGTGGGCTGCATTGCTGTGGAGGTGTCCCTATCACACATGTCTGGACCAATACTTATTACAACTTCTTCCTGCATGTCAAGATGTATGAATTAGAACCATAAACCATAGACTTTCCTTTATTTAATTTTGTCTTCCCCTTTTGAAGTAAATAAAAGAGAAAATTACAATTAACCCCCCAGCAAGGTGGATTCAATGAATCAATCTACCTTTGCAAGGTTTCTAAACTGTGTTGTTGTGTAATTTCCTGTGGGGAATAGAGCTTCAATGAGATCCGCTAATACCAACTGAGGTTGAGACACCGCTGCGTTGAACCAATCTTCACATAGAAAAATCACAAAAAAAAAAAAAAAAAAAATTCCTAAGTTAAAACTGTTAGCAACGGCCAAGACATTCAAAGAAACTAGCATATTTATAATGAGGTTGTCTATAAAAGAATGATCAAGGATATCATGATTGGGAAAGCACTTACCAAGAGTTGAATTGTAAATTCTTTTATCGTATCTCCATAAGCTTTGGTTTGAAAGAAAGGCAAAACAAGAGCGATCTTCAACATTTATATTTTGGAGGAAAGTTGATAAAGAGTAAGCCGCCGGATCAGAAGTATATGTTTCGTCGATAAGTACATCCAGAGTCTACAAAGAGATCAAATGAGCTCTATAAATGTTGGATCCTTCATCCTTGTCCATGGAAAAATTTAAAAAACACCCAAGATTTTGAAGTTGGTTTCATTATGTAATTGGACTTACACATAGGATGGCATGAAATTCTTCCAAGTCATCAGGATTAGAGATGTTGTAGGTCATTTTATTGATGGATTTGTCCACATTTTCTCCACCTGCATCTTCTGTAAACTGCCTCAAAAGTTCAAGTGAACACAAATCCAATGAAGGAGTCATGATCAAAAGGATTGACATGCTCATAAAAAAATGGATGTACGAATTCAATAATTTGGAAATTCGAGACATAACAGTTTTTATTCAGAATTTTTTTTTTTTATTAAAAGTTCTTCGATAATTCCTACTGGGGTTGTTATTCAACATCATAAAGAATTTCGAAATGAATGTTGTACCTTCAACTTGTATGTTTCCTTTGTAAATGACCAGACTCCCTGCAAGATTAGAGCAAAACCTTAAAGACATGTATAATTTCTTAGACACATATTCAAAGACAAATAATATAATATGGTACAGACATCGTAATACACAATCCAAGCTACTGTTGGTTTGAATGATTTCTTGCTGGCCGCCACTTTAGCCAAGCACAAATAATTTTCTTTAACCTGCAATCCCAATCCAAAACTATTTGTTAGTACCAAACACAAGGTATTTTTGCTTTGTTCTGTTTTCATTTCAAATGGAAATCATCTCAATGGTAAGTTAATAATCAATATGCCTTTACTTTAGTGATAGTCAAAATCACTCCAAAGTGATCATATATTTTCATACTTACTGCATTGTAGAAGACATTAGCTGTGGTTTCAAGATTTGCAAAGGCTCCCAGAAACTTGATCCACTCGGCCCTCTTATCATCCCAAACCATAAACGAATTATGCGTAAGAGGAAATCATTTCTTACATAAATATTATCATCTAAATTCTGCTACATGAGTGCACTAACGTTACACAATTATTATGAAGGAGTGAATTCCATTGTTAAAAAAGAGATTGCACTGTGCTTCGACGCTTACAACTGCAAATATCATTTTTCTTATATCGTATAGATCATACTTTTTCTTTATCAATATACAGGCTTACCTGCAGAGGTGTATCCTCTAGAAAGGGAACAAAGGAGGCAAAATTGCAAGCTTGTGTTTGATCAGTGTTGGTGACAAAGTGTGCTCCAAATTGGGAAAGCTGTTGCGGCTCACTCTTGTTGATCATCTTAATTTCTCCACTTTCATATAATTTTAGTACGCATTGAGAAGTCACGGAATCTGCTGTAATTCCCTTCAAGCTACCTAGTAAGCCTAGAGGCTGTTTAAAGACATTAAAGTTGTTTATATCAGAGGGAGAAATTAATGGCACTGATCTGCAAGAGGACTTTGTTCACAAGTCCTAATGAAACGAGAACATTTTCCCGACACTGTTGCTAAATTAGTTGAAAACCGAACCTTTTATTGGGATCTATGTACTGCAAATCAGGCCAATTTTTTATTTTATTTTATTTGATTAGACAAATCAGCCCAATTGAAGGAGAAAGAAAGATGACATAAAAAAAAATTAATAATAAATCTTACTCTTTAATGCAGACATTAGCGATCAAACTATCGAACTTAATAGTAAAAAGGTAAAACTTACAGTAAGCCCGTGATCTCACCTCGAAAAAGGAGACTGAGAAATTTCATAAAAAGAAAGGACAAGACAGACAGACATAAAATGGTCAGAAAAAAACAAAGAAGAAGGAAAACTTGACATTAACCCTGAGAATAAGGGTAGCGTAAGAGTGTTATAATTAGTGTGTACCTGGAAATGATTCGGTATCAACAGAATAGTTTGACAGTGGAATGACATAAGATTTGATCCTTGAGGTGCAATATTTTGTCCTTGATGCCATTCTTGAATCATTCTAGCAAGCAATTGTCATCCAATATTATTGGATAAGATCATCAATTAATTATCATTAAATAAGTCATTACAAGCATTAATTAATTTAAATGCTTCGAGTTGGAAGATATTATTGCTTTAATAAAATAGGAAGTGGAGGTAATATTTTTGTGATAGGACAATGCTAGTACTGGTACGTCTGATGGTTAACCGATAAAGTAAACTGATTTAGTGTAAATGTATTTTTTTTTTAAAAATTATTTTTACTCAATTTTAAAAAATAAAAAATATCAATTTATTGATATTCACTTCTTTAATCATTAAAAAAAATTACAAAATAAATAAAATAAAAAAAAGCAATCAATCATTTTTAGTAATGATCATACCGATCATCGATGTTCTTATCATCATCTTTCTATCATCTGTCATATGTAATTAAAAATTTAAAAATCATATATAACTTTCAACTTATAAACTAATCATTTGATATATATTATGGGAAATTTCATGACAGATGATGTCAAAATTATGAATAATACTTGGTATTTCTTTTTGTTGTATCACTGAAATTAACGATGTCACTATAAGAAAATTAGCCTGTTGTGATATTTTTATAGCAATTAAATAAATAGGTGTAATATTTTTATGTCTCAAATAATTTATTTGACTACTATAAAAATGTTACAACAAACCAATTTTCTTGTAGTGTGTTGGCATACCTATTTAATTAGGGGGGAATTTATTTTGGACTCACAAAAGAGAACGGTATTTCAGAAATTTTATTGACTGACTCTATTATGAAGGGAAGAATACCGTATTAAATATTAAATATTATATATGATAGCTTTTATAAAAACATAAAACAGAAAATAAATATAAGTTAAATTAAAGAGAATAAAAATCGCAACAACCATACTGCTAAAACTATAATATTTTTCAGAAAGAAAAAAGAAAATTCGATAAGTACTACAAGTAAGTTACCTGGATGAGAAGGTAGCTCTTGCCGTCAAGGGAGTTCTTGATGACTTTGAAGGTCTGGCCGTAGTAAATATGAAAATTGACAGCATCTTCCACTTTTGAAATGTTACCCATGACTTTCAACTTCTTTGCTGCGATTTTATTTGCAGTACCGTCGACGCACCCAACGTTCAAGAGGAACCACACCTCAACCAATATAAAAACGAAGAGTCGTCGTACCCAAAGACCAGAAGAAGAAGAAGAAGAAGCCATGCGAGATTGAAAGTTGGAAGCAGGCCGGCCAAGTTACAAAACCCCCCTATCGCAATAATGCAGCTTTCATATATATATATATATAGAGAGAGAGAGAGAGAGAGAGAGAGAGAGAGAGAGAGAGAGTTGGAGCTTTAGGAATGGGATGGGAATGGTGGGTGGGATAAATTAATATTGGATTTTGATGGATTAATGTCGTGGGCGGGGAGCATAATGTATAATTTGTTAATTGGGTGAAATATATAGATGATGAATACCCGTGAACCCGTGTTTGGCTTAATTTTTTTGTCATTTTCTCATCATCCTTCGCTGTGGGTTCCGATCAATGTTACCCTTTTTCTGTGTCTTCTCAAGAATCAAAGTTCAAACACCCGGCCATCATGTGCATGTGCCGCGCACCCACCAGCAGTAGCATGAAGTACTACTCTCACGTCTCATCCTATACTAAAAAATCATCGAACCGTTCATGAGAATTTCATTCAACATCATCACTTTTATGGCTAGATCTTGCCTTTGTTTTTTTTTTTTTTAACGAAAATAGAGAGTCCTTTATATTAGGAAGGGTCACGGATCGATCCGCGTTAATTTGGAGATAGATACTAATTACTTCACGTACGTTAGTAAAAGTAATATATAATATATTTATATAATAAGTGCTACCCAAGATCAAGTTTATAAAAATAAATTTATATATTTACGTGTTTCATATCATACATTAAATTTATTTTATAATAAAAAATAATTATAATGATCTAATGTAACAAATTAAATCACGTCCATTTATAGATTTCTTTGTGTAGAATCAATTTGTGGCTAATATATATATATATATATTAATCCTATTATAATAAGTAGTTATCTAATAATCACTTAATAATGCACGTACATTTAATATTATAAAATATCATATACGAACAGGCTAAATGAGAGTGTTTGAAATTAACCAACACGTGTATATATTGAACATTATGAAGAGCTATCATGTCTATTTCAATTAAAAAAATATATTCATATTTAGTAACAAAGAAGTAATATGTAATTAATCTGAAACTAAAGCCTTTTCTCTCTTTCTTTTTTCTCTTTTTCAAATACTAATTTATTGAATTCTATGCTGAAAAATTTTGGAATTTATAAAGAAATTATAATATAGGAAAATAGAAATACTCTAATTATAAAAGAATTACACAAAAATAATCTCACAAATTTATGTGATTTGATATAGTTTGTCAGATTATAAAGTTACTCTTATTATAAAGTAGATCTAATAAATCAGATGAAACCATTGTAAGATTATTTTTGTGTAAAAATATTAGTAATAAATTATATAACATGCAAATTATGATACAAAATTATAACATTAGTAAATCTACTTCATGTTAGAAATTATGAAATAACATTATTTTACATAAATAATTTATATTATATATATAATTTAAAATTTATATTCATTCTTTATATATAAAAAAGAGAAATGTAAAATAATTAAATTCAAATTTGCTTGTCAACTATATTTGTGAATACAATTATTTGAATACAATATTATTTATTTTTCAATTTAAATTCATTATGAAACATTAGATTTAAAGAATAATTTTTTATAGATGAAATTATAGTAATCATTAAATAATTACCTTTCATCACTTCACATTACTTTATGATTTACTTTTAAATAATTTTTTTGTTGTACTTAAGATAATTTTCTTTTATTATTTGTCAAATATTTGTTAAAATTGACATTTCTTTTTTCTTTTATACACTATATTATTGATTGAAATTTATTTCTTTATAAAAATTATATCATTTATTACCGCTTCATTAAACTAAAAAAAAACGTATTTTACTTGTTGCTCGTTCCTAATATATATATATATATATAATTGGTGGGTAGACAGACTACAATAGACTTTATCTGTTCATCAAACTCATGATCATATATGGATACTGCATTCACATGCAACATGCATATATGGTTGAGGAAAATTTTGTCAAAATGACCAATTAAATTTGGGACCCACAGTACTATATATTGATCCGTGAAGGCCTGCATGCCATATATATGCATGTTTATGTATTAAACATCATCATATAAATCTCTTCATCGATCTTGACCAAACTTCTTTTTTCTTCATTTCACTTTCGGCCATAAGTTCTTACTTAAATTAAAACCTATCTGGGTTTAAGCTGGAGATACTCATGTATTAATTTATTAAATGATCATATGTAGTCTACAAAAACCAAAGAAATCTCAGATTTTTGAGTGTTTTTCTAATAGTAATTAGTTCCATGGTCAGAAATAAATATTCGAGGAAAAGTAGGGCCAAATTATCAAGTAATTTTAGACAGCTTTTTTAATGGGTTCGTTGTAAACTAAGATTGGGTCGGTTTTTTAACCCTAATTTTTAAGACTAACAATGGGCTCCATACAACGGGTACAGTCATCACCTCCACGCACAAAAAAAAAAAAAAATATATATATATATATAAATTCTATCCATATAAATCAATAATACTTATCAAGTAATTCTGAGTGTGAATTAATATAAAAGTACAAGCTGTATAATGAGACTTTGCATGTGTAATCTACACCATGCGGAGAATTAGGCTGAGTTACGCCCTGATCCCAAATTAACAACTACCGTTAGAATTAAATGAAGTAATTAATTAAAAACCAGGAAATCAAGCGTTAGCTATAACGCGGTTAATCACCAATGCAATCTGATCTTGATCATGATCATGATCATGATCTTTCCTTTCATCGGCCTCCATTATTAATATTCCAGCTGCTCTTTCCGCTGCCCTGCACTTCACCATCTTCTTAAACCAACCTTTTCCACTAATATTCAACTTCTCAGCTTCTTCCATATTATATCCTCCAACATGTATCTGCACCAAAGAAAGCGCCACCATGCAGATGATAGCACTTGCTATTTCCCTACATGGCTCTACTGATTTGGTGAATGCTGAGAATTTTCCTCTTGCAAATGCTTTGAATTTCCTAAAGAAAGAACCTGATGATGATCCGTTGATATTAGATCCTGTTTGTGCTGCATCTAGTGCTTTCTCCCTTGAGAAACTGTTCTTCATAACAGGGTTGAGGTGGATCTTAACCGTCTGCGATGGCACTATTTGGTGAAAGAATGTCTTGGCTACCAGCCGAGTTGAGATGAACATCCCGTGATTAACCTGAACTTCCTCAATCACCTCGAAGCTTGGAGAATTATTGGAATAATCATGATCCATGCAGTTTCCATCATCCAGGAAGTTCTCGTGATCATTTGGCTCATTGTTGATGAAATCAAGCGGGAGATGATTCATCTGATCTGTGAAGTCATTGAATTCGCCAAAGCTTTTGTTATCCCCGCTTTGATCTCCTGCTAGCCGAACTCCTGTTAAAAACTAGAGGAAAACTGAAGTGCCAGCAGATTACAAAACGAAGGAAAGAGAAGAAATTACTGTACATGATTTTGATCATACCTTCGAACTCATGCCCCTCGCTTCTTCGGAAGCTTGAAATGTCTTCTACTGGAATAATCTTGGGTTCTTCCGTAAAAGTACTCTATTCATTATGGATTTTTTTTTTTTTAGTAAGATGAACTTAACGATCAGTTACTTTCCACAGAAAAAGTTTATTAGAAAGGAAAGCAAAAGAAAGAATTAATTTTGGCTATATATATGCTTTTGGCCGCTTATGACAATTAGCTAATTGTAATATGCCTTATTTATCTGATAAAATAAGATAAATATTATAATAGTAATTTATTGTAGTTTGATGTGATTCATTCAATTATAAAATTATTTTATTAATATAAAATAGATGTAATAAATCATATAAATTCACGATTATCTTTATGCAATCTTTTTGTTATTGCATGTAACATTCCTCGTAAGATAAAAGAAAAAAGCTACACAATCCTGCCTCTTACTATTTACACAATATTTATAAATTAGTACAAATTTTTTTAATTATTATTATTATTTTTTATCAAATATTTGATATATGAATAATAAAGAAAATAATTCAATTAGTTTAAAAAGAATTAATATAATTTTTTTAACAAAAAATATTAAAAATATTAAAAATATTAAAAAAAATTAAAAATTAAAAAAATATGATATGCGAGGTTGAGGATCAGATTGAGCAGCACTAGTTCTCAAAATAAAATACCTTCTCCAGTTCTTTGTTCGACATTCCTACCCATCTTAAGTTCTCTGCCATCCTTTGATCTGCCGACTTACAATCTTCATCTAGATCTCCAATCTGTATTTGCCTCATACTTGAATCTTCCCAGGATTTGTCATCAATATATGATCTCTGATCATATCTCAATTCGCTAACTGGATTGTGGGCATGATATTCTTTGTTCATCAAAAAGGAGAAATCATCATCAGGGGCATAATCTTCACCCCACTGGATCGACAGGTTGTTGGATTGATTCATCAGTTCTTGAGAAGCTTGAGCTACTGAAAGGATTTCCTGCAAAAGATCAGTTTCACTACTTTCGCGTACGGGTGTCGACTGTGACATTCTAAAGTCACTGAATTCAGCTTGAGGGAAGTCCTTAGCCTCCAAAGGAGGAAGTGATAATCGATGCTGCAACCTTGCGCACTCTAATGCTAAATCTACCTACAAATTGACAGTGTAACATGATTCTATCATAATCAATCGGCAAGAGAAATGATATATATCAGCTCTAAATGCACCAGAGTCACGTAAATCTTTTATAAAAAAGAAGATTTCACTGTAAAAAACTGTGAAAAACTCATCTTTTTTTTCTTAATGGAACTTACATTGCTACAAAATACTTGTACAATATTTGTATATTTAGATTTTGTACTTAGCATTACTCAATCGGTAAAGAGTAAATGCGGGGCGGGGATTTTATGATGATAGAAAAAAGTAGAAATTTTTACCTTTGACGGAGGGTATGAAACAGTTCCATAATTTGGAAATGGCGCCGGGGTTGTAAAGTTAAATGCATCTTCGGATAAGAACTGCATCAATTTCCCATCTGATCTGGTTCCACTCATCATGATCTCATGTGATGATCCAGTTTGCATGTGTGGAGAGAAAGAATCATATTGCATTGGATAAATATCCGAGCTCTCCAAATCTTGATCACATCTTCCCTCAGAATATAGTTCAATGCTTGATGAGTGGTCACTAGTTAATTGATTGATAGTTCTGGTAGCATATTGCTCTCCTATCTTCGGACCTGTTGTAGTACTCTTCTTGAAAACACGACAAAGCGCATACGCGTCCTGTAAATATTTTACAAAGATGAATTCAGTCATGGTCAAGCTGTACGTGGGCCGATAATTAATTTATTGATCATTTCACTGGTATCTGGATTTAATTGTGAAAACATGACCATTAAATCCAGAGACAAAGCGCATACGCATGCTTTAAACAATATTATAAATTGATATAATTTTATTTGATCTGTTAAATCTATTTTATAATAAAAATAATTTTATAATATAATAAATTAAATCAAATTACATTAATTTAAATGATTATTTTATACATCCCTTTGTGACCATAATATTTTCCAAAAGTTGATCATACGGAAAGCAAATTAAACATGATGATTAATTGCGATATTGAAACGGAAAGCCAGCATTAATATGAAATGAAAAAGGAGGAAATGAGAGATCAGATGAGATAGAAAGAGAGGGAGAGAGGGAGAGAGATCAGAATATACAATAATATATATAGGTTGTACGTACGTACGTACCTGCAAGCCTGTACTAGGAGTTTCGCATTCTCTCTCATCGAGACGATATTCATGCATAACCCAACCTGATCGAGCACCGTGGGGTGCTCTCCCTCGATAGTAAACTAGGGTTTTCTTCATGCCCACAGCATGCGTCTGAGAGTTCACTTTTCGATCCTTCCCGGTGGCCTTCCAATATCCAGCTTTGGTTGCACGATTAGTCCTTGATCCGTTGGGGTACTTTCGATCCCGTGGACTAAAGAAATACCACTCCAGATCTTTGCTGGGTAATAATGATTTGCCTGTTATAACGTTTCCAAATTATATCAATATGACTATATATGATGCCATAATTTTTGCAAAACCGGGGAGGGAGGGATCGAGAGAGAGAGAGAGAGAGAGAGAGAGAACAACAATAATGGATCGAATCTATATATTAATAATTATAGGCTTAAAGTCATGTATATGTATATATGTATGTATGTATGTATGTATGTATATTGTATGTATATCCTCGGCCTGTTTAGTTATAAGAACATTTGCTGGTATCATTGCTTGAAAGATATCTCTTGCAGACAATGCAACAAAAGCTTTCCTTTTCCCATCCTTTTTGACTTGGTCGCCCGATATGTGTCCCTACAGATCTTCAAGTTTACAACAACTATAAAGATGAATTAAAGGACCATGCTTAACTTATAAGGGTCCCGCCATCTAGTACTTCGGCCTTTTCGGCCAATGAGCACATTATAAATCAAGGTAGAACAGATATTTTTACGTTAAAATTTAATAGATTCAACTAGCTAGCTAATTATAAAGCATGCACGTTCAAATCCTGTTCGATCTGAACTGAAGGGCGTACGTAGATCATCAAGAGTTTATCAAATCTTTAAACTGTGTGGGGTCTGTACCTTTTGAAAAAGGTGTTGTGACCTGTTTTGATCTTTATCTTTGTGGTCAAGTTTCTAAAGAAAATATATTGGCACTTTCAAGAAAAAAACAAAAGCATACGAACTATTTTATCTCCATAAACCTCTAACTTTTGTTTTAGGCCGTATTCATGAGTCAAGATGCATCATTCAAACCAGGAAAAAGTATTGTAATTTATGCAGGTCGGTAGCAAATAACAGGACTGGAGAAACCAATTTTGGAAAAGGTAGCAATATTCAGTAAAAGAACTATATATCATGAAGCCCTAAGAAAAAAGCTTCGTATCACCCATTTGATTTACATGTTAACTTTATCAAGAAGCTTTCCTTGTTGTTTTGAAAAGATGAACGAAATAAAGAACAATACATGATAAGAAACCATACAAGAAGTACTGGAAAGTACGTACCCGGCAAGTCCCATGGTTCACATTTGTAGAGATCAACTTCAGGGATGATCTCCAATTCAATCGCACGGCCATTAATCTTTCTTTTGAGGTAGTACGCAACGAGTTCCTCGTCGGTAGGGTGGAACCGGAAACCAGGAGGCAATGAAACAGGAGCCATATATATGTATATTTATATGTCTATATATATATTTGATGCAGATCACCTTTGGGAACTTCTTCTTGCACGTCCTTGCAATTCTAGAGAATGAAAAAGGATATAATCACTAGCCTCGTATTAAAAAATAACAGGGACCAGCCCTTAAATCGATAACTATACAACGGCGCGCACTGCATATACACAAAAAGAGAACTGTAGTATTAGCCATAGATTAATAAAGCTTAACGAATTCTCCGTGAGAGAGAGAGAGAGAGAGAGAGAGAGAGAGAGAGAGACCTTAGGCACAAGAAGAAGATCCCAAGTGACAGAGAGAGAGGGAGTTGAGGAGCTAATGTTGAGGGGAGTTGATGAGGCGCAAGGGAGAGAGAGGTGGAATGTGGGTGTTGCTTTGGGGTTGATAAGAAGACAAAAAGAAAGAGAGAGAGAAAAGCAATGGAAGGCCGCCAACCCCCTCCTACCTCCCTACTTTAACTTTTTATTTGTTTTTTCACAATCTAATTATAACTTGATTCTTGTTATCGTTATTTTGAAGCTATTCTCTCTCTCTGATCTCTCTCTCCAATTATCCCATGCTTCGTTCTCGTCCTTTCTTGGTCCACGTGGTGACATCTTATTGGTTATTTGTAACGGCCTTTTCTGTACGAAGAATCCACGCTAACGAGAAACCGAGGAAAACGAATTTCGGCGGCGTTCTAATTCAAGTATGTCCCTTTCACATGCATGCTGCTGGTTCTTGTAGCTAGTCTCGTCCATTCCATCTATTCCCATATAATCATTGCCGATCGAGTCGCTTTTTCTAATGTGATCATCGTAAGCCTCTTGTAGAATTTCTATCACTTTCCTCCAGTACGTAAATATAATATGCAAATTCCTAAACAACATCAAATTAGTTTTCCCCTCGAGAAAGTGATATAATGCCTATATATTAGATTGGCGAGTTGGCAACTTATATATATATATATATATATAATAGCTATGAACTAGGAGATATTTGGACAAACACTCGCATGGTTTCATGAGCAAGAAGATCAGCATGTACGGGACCTACCAGCCATATCTGAATTGGAAATTTTAAATAAGAATAATATTAAATACAGTTATGAAATATTGTGTAAGTATCACGTAGTACTCTTTTTAAAAAAAGAGTAAAGTTTATTATTATTATTATTATTATTATGTAAGTTTCATGATTATTCACTTTTTTCACAAAGAGTATACATTACTTACCCACTTTATGATAATAAATATCTTTTTTAAAACATAAATAGAAATATAGTAAAAAAATCTTGTGTAGTCGATAACTGTTTTGTATTTATTTATTTATAATTTGTTTCCGGAGCAGATAAATTGTTATGCCATAGAGGAGAATTTACGCTATATATAAGAAATAATGCGAGAATTAATTATTTACTATATACAACTACGGTCTACGAACGTACCAATCAATATCGAACCCTCCCCAATCGAACATCGTGACATGCAGCAGGCAAAGCACACCAATTAAGCTGGTAATGGAAGGCTATGATCTATCGATCTATCGGGGCCCATGTGGGGCCAGCTTTAGACACGTGAACTAAAGTTAATTACCAGTACGTGGCAGAGCAGGATCGCTTGGTATATATGTTATATGATCCTTTTTCCCATATGGATGCCATAGGCATACGCACATCCTCTCTTTCATACTTTACCTTTCTATCAATCCAGCTTTTGGTGCTTTTCTCTTTTAAGGGTTTATGCATGCAGCATGCATGCTTGTTGGTGGTTGATGATATCATGATCATCAACATTTATATAGATGTAGTTTATCATCATCATTCATATCTAATTAATCATGTATAAAATCAATTAAGTGATCCGATGTAATCCATTTTTGTGAGTGGCTAAATTACAAACTAATAAATCAAGTTAGATATTGTTTATTCATGCATGGAATATAATATATTAACAAATTCAATTAGTGGGAATTATCATGTTCTTTTTTTTTGTTTTTGGCAAAGAATGCATGCCATATGTCTAATAGTAATCCCTACTCCAAATTTATAATTAAAGAACCCTCACTTATGGAAGAAGAAAACCGTCATTGGAATTACAAAAAAATCAAGAAAATAAACCAATAAAACCCAAGTTACAACTTGACACTTGGGAATTATCATGTTCATTTAGAAATATCATCAACGAATAATATTATATATATATAAGATAGATCATAACATTATTTTGGTAATGATCAGATCATGCAGGCCTATAAGTTATTATATATTATTGTATAAAGTATTCATCTAAATAACAGTATCAATAAAATTGAGATAAGGTAGTACTATTTTTTTTAAAAGATAAAAGTAGTGTCTCTCATTCGAAAAAGATAAATTGCTCGTACAAATACTTGCGTACATATATATAGTTTCTTAATTTCTTACATGAAGAGATTTTGAAATTGGCCGGCCGTATATACGTGTGTTTATATATATGATAACTAATTAGCACATTTTTCTATTGCAATTAGCACTATAAGGCATATGCATGCAGCAATATGCAACAATATATCGATCGTTGGACGTTGCAATTAGGAAGGCTCGTTAATTAATTGAACACAGTAGTACTGCATGATCAGACGTACGTTGGGCATTCTTTTGATTCCCAAAAAAAAAAAAAAAAAAGAAGAAGAAGAAGCATTTTAATAAGCAAGTTTTTATAAATACACGATCCTTTAAATATTCAAAGTAGTACTCATGTTGCCGAAAGCAAGCTAATTCATACAAATTATATAATTAATATGCGTCTTTTCTAGTCCGAACGCTCATAATCAAAATCCATTCATACTCTTCGAATTCACATGAATTGCAAAAGTGATATCAACCTAATTGAAAATTCACAAAAGCAAATACTTAATAGTTAAGAACTCACTAATTAATAAATCATTTCAATCCAAAAGAGTAAAGCATTCGATCCTAATTTCTTTTGTCGGCAATCCATGATTTTTGGAGGGGGGAAAATTACCCTTCCTCCCTACTCCCAAAAACTCCTCACTGTCGAATTAGGAATCCCTTTATAATTATGTTAAAATCATGACTTTTTGAAACACCTATTCGATGAAAAAAGAAGAAGATATAATTCAATTTGATTGAAAACTTCTCTCTCTTTTATATATATACACACACATGTGCGTGTGAGAAAATATAAATTCACCTTTATTTTAATGGGGATGGAGCATGCCTATGAAGAGGATGTGGAAATGAAGGCTGCTTAGTTTGTTTTCATAGATAAGATGAGATAAAAGTTAATAATTGAATAAAATATTATTATTATATATATTTTTAATATTAGTTTTGTTTTGAGATTTAAAAAAATTATTTTGAGATTTGAAAAAGTTGAATTGTTTATTTTTTTTTGTATGAAAACTTGAGAAAATAGTATTTGATTAAATGAGATGAGATAAGATGAGAGTGTTTATGAAAGTGAACAAAGCAGATCAACTGGCTGAGTTGGTATTCAGAAAATCTAACTCTACTTACATAGGTTCAAATTCGACTCGATTCATAGCATCCGATTTTACATATAATACATATAATAGATCATTTTGTAGGTTTTCAGTTTTCAAGTTTACTAAAAACATTACAGGAAAAAAAAAGAAAAAAAAAAGAGATAGAATTTAGGTATGAAAAAACCAAAAATATAACTAAAGATATTTCATATACTATAATGATCTACAAGTTTGAAAAATAAAAATATAAATTTAAAGATTAAAAATATACAGTGAGGCGCCCTTTAAGCTATTGTTCGTATATAATACTTCCATTCATAATTTTGTACTAGAGTCTCAAACTCCCAAATCTGCTAAAAACAAGAAAATATTGCTCAGCTATCTACCCAAGAGTACCCAATCTGCTAACACTCAAGGTCCCAAATAATTACAATTAACTAACAACTAAGAGCAACAATGAGCGGCCATCATGGTCGGCCAATGGCAATATCTATCACCCAATCATTCACTGATGAATTAATTACAAATAGGAAACACAACCGATCGACCACTAGTCAAATATACAAGCCAAATATTATATTAAAGTTAAATGCTACTATATGAGAATCTAGATAATAATTAATAGTCTTACAGTACATAAATTATACATGGTCTATATATGACTAAACTATTAGATAGTTAATTAAGTTTCATCTACCCTAATATATGTAATATGTAGGGTTTATTATACTTTATTCCTTCCAATTTTCACTTAATTTACAATGTATCTTTTAAACTAAAAATCATAACAAATTGATCCCATCTACTTTTAATAATTCACAATATCCATCTCCTGTCTATAATCCACGTTAAATCGAACGGAATGAAGTATATGCAATTCACGTGCATCTGCAAAGATAAAAATACTAATAAATGATCAATTATACGATATTAATACTCTTAAATATCTTGAGTTAGATGAGTTTTATGTAATAAAATAAGGATATTAATTGAATAATATGAATTAATTGTGTTTGACATGTGAAATAATATTTTATCCCTAGCTAAATATGGATTACTTATGTTGAGGAATTGACTGGCATTTAAATAAACTTTCATATTTGCCACTGCGCCAGGAGTCAAGTAAGTGATTAACATGTGAGATATATTCATGAAAGTTAAGCCCAAAAGTGATACTAATGAAGTCTGATTGAGGCCCAAGTGAGAGTAAAGCAAGTCTAAAAGTGGCTGTCCATGTGCATAAATCAAATGCAAGCCGAGATCTTCCTGTGAAAACCAAGCCGTGCGTGGCCTAATGGAAGAACCCGTGAAACTCATGTAGAGCTCAAGTCCAGTGGAGAAACAAAAGGGTGAAGCAGTCCGTGACTTTAGCATGACAAATACGAGACTTATTGAAGCCCACCTATGTAACAAAGCTTGACCCTAGAAATCAAATAACCCGATAGAGGCTAATCCAATCCTTTGTTCGGGAAGAGTAATGTTATATATAAATAATATTACACACTCATATGTATATTTGTATATTTTAATTGATTGTTTTCATATTTTTTATTTTAAATTTAGGTATTTTATTAAGTTTATTTTTTTACTTTAACATTGGTGTATATATGTATGTTTAATATTGCTTGAGTTTAGAGTTTTACATTCTGGAATCATATTACGGGGGACCACGAGAGAGAGTGGGGAAAGAAAAAAGAGTTCCGCACGATGGAGAGGGCAAATCCGGTGTAAAGAGAGAAGAAATGAAAAGAAGGTATAAAAGGAGAAAATATTTCGGACTGGTTAGCTAGTTATTTCATTTTATTTGTTTTATTTTCCTACTTTATTTCAGATAGTTTCTCTTGCATTTTTAGGGTTTGTTTCTTTTGAGCATTTTACTAGCTTTTGAGGATAATTATCGGCTACTTCCTGTAACTTGGATTGCAGTAAAACTTCTATTGTCTTTCATGATTTGCTAGATTTTCTGTAGTGTTGATTTTATGAACTTATTTGATGGAGACTGAAATATGATGAGGAAAGGTTTATTAAATCTTTTACTCTTTTTTTCTTATTTTGTTGTTAATACTAGGCATAGCAGAACCTTGAATTAATCAAGGATTTCATCAGCCAAGTATTACATGGATTTTAGTTGAAGCTTAATTAGAGTATTTTTCGATTAGAACTTGGCATGTTTACTTGAGTTTAGATTTGCATATTTCAGCTTATTAATGCTTTGATTGGATTAATAAGAGGAGTGATGCCCAAAAGATTAATAAATGATGGAAGCAAAAATGTTTGGACTTGTAATCCAATTATTTGTTAATTTGATTCTTAGAACATGTTTTCATTTCATCTACTATTTTGGAATTATATTTTAGAGTCTTGATAAAAATTTTAAATCTTATTTTGAATCATTTCATTTTTAGAGAACAAATAGAACATGATCTAGCCTACTTTCCAAAACAAAATCATAAGTCCAAGATCCAACCATACATCCCTTTTTAAATAAATATTTCTTTGTGAATATATTAATATCTATTTTGCTCACCATTTATACATACATAAAAATATAAAAAGAATTTTGCACTACATTTTACTTTTTCAAAATTATCATTCATCATTATACTTCTAAATTAACCTTTACAAATGTTTTGATAATCCATTGTCCCTGTGGAATATGATCCTGGACTAATCCTTGATACAACTTGACACTTCTACACTTAGAAGCATATTTGAGAACACGTCAAATGCCCCATGAAAAATTTCACTTTGTCCCTTGAACTTTTACACGATTATTAATTTGCCCCTCACGTAACTTTAAATTAGGTTTTTATAATAAATTAAATTAGATTTTTATAATAATCTATATTTACAAATTTTGGACAAAAAGACTAGCAAAAAATAAATTTTTTACCTTAATAAAATATTAGGATATAATTTTTTTGACTTTTAAAAAAAAAAAATTAAAAGTGTATTTGAATAACTAGGGCTGTACATCCGGTGTCCAAACCGGAAATCCAGTTCAACCCGGACCGGACCCGGGTGCTCAAAAGCGGTTTGGATTTCAACCCGGGTTCATACAGGTTGAAATCCGGTTTGGATCCAGATCAATCCGGTTTTTTAAGAATCGGAAATCCGGTTTCCGGTTTCCTTTTTTTTTTTTTTTTTTTTTAAGCTTGTTGTAGTAGTTTTTTGCATAGAAATTTATTGTAAAAATATTATTATAATTTTTGGGCAAACATGTAGCTTACCTCTCTTTTTCAAAAAAAAAAAAAATTATTGGTACACTGAAGGTCCTGCACTTTGTTTGGTTAATTGCTGAATAGATCACAACCCCACCCACCCCCACGTTAATGGAACGAAAGGGCTCAGCCATTGCAAACGAGTCCCACATGGGAAAGAAATTAGAACTTATTGTTCTTCATATATTGGTAGCAGAATTGGATCAAGTGCTGGGTCAGGGTTGTGTGGGCTTGGGACCGAGTATGGGAGCATTAAATTAAGAGTGATTTATGGAGCATTAAATTAATTTTCTGATTGAAGTTCTGAAATATGTAGAATTAGTCTACATATAGATTTCAAATTATTTACGTAAGTCTATACAATTATCTTAATTTATTGTTGTCTTAAAAAATTATATTTTAAGTTTCAAACTTACCTTCAGGGTCCATCATCTGTACGTATTCTTGTAACTCCTCAAGGTCTAAAGGTTTGGTCCTCAACCAATTTTGTGTGCAAATGAGGGCTTCGACAGTCTTTGGAGACAACGAACTCCTAAAGCGATCTAATACGCGTCCTCCAATACTAAATGCAGACTCTGAGGCAACAGTGGAAATAGGGGTGGCTAACACATCACGTGCTAACTCAGCAAGAACAGGATAATTGACAGCATTAACTCTCCACCAATCCAGAATATCAAAACCAAGCGAGTCTTTTACACATGCTTCCGATAAATACCTCTCTAGCTCTGATTTAAACTCTATATCACCCTGCTCCTCAAGGTATTGGTTGAAAATCATCCGGAGTTTATTCGTAGGTAGTGCCGGCACATCAGAACTCCCCCTGCTAGTAGTGTGTAGCCTCCCTTGAGCCATATTAGAACCCCCTCCACTAGTAATACGAAATGTGTTATATTGCTCGATCAAGAGCTCTAAAAGGAGTTTAACCTTTTTCTCTATCGCCTCTGTCTCCGTAGGCCCTTTGCACTTTGTTAACCAACATTTTATTCCCATTTTTTTATATCTTGGATCAAGCAAAAAACCAATGTATATTATCAGGTTGAATTTATCTGTATTACCCCAATACTTGTCATACTTGAGTCTCATACTTGCGCCCATAGAACTGATGATATCATCAGTACTCAATATCATTTCATTTAATGAATCTTCAATTATACAAAGTTGCTCAAAGTAGATATTACTCGTCACATATAGAGAACCAGATATGTTTAATGTAACATCATAAAAAACTTTTAGAACATCAATAAAAACTCGTGCAATCTTCCAATCATCAGCAGTGGGGGGTTCTTAAAATTTTCATCCATATACACAAGTTGTTCAAAAACTTGTTTGTGCTGTTCAGCGGTACTCAACATCAAATACGTGGAGTTCCATCTAGTATAAACATCCAAACAAACCATTCTCCCGCTAATATTTTCCTTTGCCGCACAAGTCTTGAACTTGGCAAATCTTGATGGCGAAGATTTCACATACTTGACGGCATCTCTAATCCTTGTTACTAAATTAGAATTTTCCTCCAAGCCTTCCTTTACAACCATATTCAATATATGGGCAGCACATCGTATGTGAAGATGTTCACCACCCAAAACCGTACGACTATTGTCTTTCATTCTCCTCTTTATGTAATCAACAGCAACATCATTTGAACAAGCATTATCAACTGTAATGGTCAAGATTTTATCAACACCAAATCCATACAATGCCGACTCTAACACCCTCCCAATAGTATTGCCCTTATGATTAGGAATTTGACAAAACTTGAGTATTTTCTTATATAATCTCCAATGGCAATCAATAAAATGTGCAGTAATGCACATGTAGTTCAAGTTTTGCACCGACGTCCAAGTATCGGTAGTAAGACCTATTCTTTGACCATACAACAAATTTTTCAACTATATCTTCTCTTCATTATACAGTTTAATACAATCCCTTTTTAGAGTGATTCGGGATAGTAAGGTAAACCGAGGCTTTAAAGCAGCCACGTAATCAATAAACCCTTCGTTCTCTACAAGTCTAAAAGGCAATTCACACGTAATAAAGAATTTAGCGGTTGGCACCCTAAGTTATTCAGCTTCGAAGTTCAATAAAACTTGTGGGCTACACACATTTCCCTCTACATCTCTTTTATTACTTGAGGCATTTTTTGCAGCAAAAAAGGAAAATTTTGAACAGTTAAAAAAATGGGTCCTCATAGAGGAAGTGCCATTCTTGTAGTGGCACTTGTATTCCTTACCACACCAATTGCACTTGGCTTTTGGGTCATCGGGATCAATAGGTTCAACTTTAGTAAATTTATCCCAAACTATTGATCTGTTACTATGTGCTTTTTTAGATTTTTTTGATATAGGTGGGATGGAACTAGTAGGATTTTGTGTATGTGTGGATAAAAGGGTTGGACGACTCCCACATTCCTCCACATCCACTGGAGTAGAAGAATCACTACCAAACCATTGAGTTGTACCGACATTACAACTCACAGAATGTTCTTCCATCTGTTATTGAGTAATCACAAACACAAAATAATAATAATAATAATAATCAAACACACAATATAATAATAAAAAAAATTATTATATAATCGTTAAAAGTCGGGACCATGATTGTTTCATTTATGACTTTACATGGGAAATATTCAGTGATATGCAAAGGGAGATTATTTATCCAATACATGCAGCAGCTGCCTTTCTAGATCCAGCTTATATGTTTAGTGAAAAATTTGAGAAAAATATTGAAATGAAAGGAAGTACAACAATACCAAATGAAAATGCCAAAGTTATTCACCACTCAAGCCATCACGATGTTAAAAGCATGCCATCCTCGAGAGTTAAGAATTTTTGTATGTTTTTCTTTCTTTCTTTCTTTTTTAATATTTTTAGTAAACTTTTATGATATTTTGGTTTGTTCTTTTTGGATTGTGTAGGAATATGGGGGGAACTTTGTGGAAAACATATCCCAGTATTGAGAAAATATGCAATTCGAATATTGAGTACTCAACCTTGTAGCACTTCATTTAGTACGCATTATCAAGTGCCACATGGTGAATATTGGAAAGAAGATGGGTCAGCAAAGATGAATACAATGATTATGAGCAGGAATTGAGGTTAATTGCACTAGGCCGTGGCTGTACTAATTATTGGAACATTCTGTTAAGTGATATAAGAGAGTTTCATTGTATAAATTGTATTATATATATATATATATATTTGAGTTTCGGCTTGTGTGCGTACCTATTAACACGTTACTTATTAGTTATTGGAACTCTGTAAATATTGTTGTTAGACTTAGATCCATCACTGCGACTTCAGAGTATGATTATATGGTGCAAATGACTTAGATCCAACAACACTAGGGGAAGATGCCTGAATTCTAATTTTAATAGAAGCATGTAAACCTGAAATTTTGGTTGAAGGTAGGCCATAGAGTAAAAGTGAACTGAGACTACAAAGCCATCTGTCAAGGTTAGGTATGGTCCAGTTTTAAGGCCTGTCAGCCAAGACAGTCACAAAGGGGATTGGCCCTATGAACAATAGTAAAAGCCTTTTCTTTTGTACCTGAAATTATAAGTAGTATGCTCTCCTTTCATTTGGGCCACTATTCTTAATTTCTTAGATTGTTAGTTTTGAAATTTATGTTGCTGGACAGCCTGGCATGTGTTTTTTTAACAGCATTAAAAATGCACAATGATGGGGGTTCATCTTTATAGTTTCATATAAGATTTATTAGATTATGTGGTTGACGGTTCATGATCATGAAAGTTATGAATTACCTGTGTGTATATCTATATTGCAGGACCAAGTTGAACTAACAATGTTGAACTACCATAAGCATACCTATGGTTAACAATTGCAAATAAGCTAACAATGTTGAACTAGGTAACATTCATCTGCTTTACTTCCCCTGTTTCATATTCATATTCATATTTATGTGCTCTGCCTCTACTTCCCTGTTTTCTAATAAAAACAGCAACCAACCATTCACCACGGAGAGACATATATAGACCAAGACAACAACATTGCCACTAAATTACAAAACAAAAAAAAATCTAATCAATAAAAGTAAACAAAAGAAAACACACACCAAAGGTAGATTAAAGAAATCGTTGTGGACGACGCATAAGCCGCAGCGCTCGATGTGGAGAAATCGCGGCCATGGTAGATCAAAGAAAGAAACAAATAAGAGACTGAAAAAGGCAGAAATCAGCGATGGAGATAGCTCACAATGAGATCGGCGATGAGAGAGAGAGAGAGAGAGAGAGAAAGCACACCTTAGATCGGCGATGGAGATAGCTTACAACGAAATCGACGACGGAGATAGCTCACGGCTATGATTGGATTGAGAATGGGATCGATTGAGAATGGGATGCGACCATTTAAGGCTAGGGTTTAGAGCTTTAGATTTCGAGGCTTCGAGCGAAAGAGATACGATCACACGCGAGAGAGAAAGAAATGAGAACGTATTTAAAATCCGGGTACCGGATGTTAGATCCGGTACCGGATTTCAATGGATAATATCCGGACCATATAAAACTCAAACCAGATTATTAAAACTGCGGTTTTCGGAATTGAATTAATATTAGTGTGAACATGTAATATTAATAAAAATAAAGCTTTATTTTTCTACCTCATGGATAGTTATTATTCTTATTTTATTCTTACTTTTGATTAATCATTTATATTCTTATTCATAGAACATAAACTGTTATTTCTCTTCATAAAATACCACAAAATTAAGGAAAGAAAATTATAATAGACACAACGAAATCTTACAAAAAGAAATCCATAAACTAATATGCATAAGTTAATATGATATGCAAGATTTATCTTCATAAGAGTAACTTTACAATCTAAATTATTACAACAAACCAAATCAACTTATGATTTTAATTTGGTATAATCTCTTTTTGGATTTATCCATTATACTGATGATCATGATCACTAGATTTCCATCATAGTGATATGAATTATTAGTATGTATATAATAATATTGTAGTGAATGATCAAGTCTCCGATCGACATGTATATATGAATATATATATATATATATGATTCGTGAATGCATTTGTAGATTAATTAATCATGCATGCATGGAATTTTTCAATAACCTACGCATGGGTGATCACTAGAATATCATATATTATAAATGCATGCATATACTTTAATAATAATGCTTCTCTCTGAGCTGGGAGATCAACCACTTCGATTGTACATGCATGACCTTGATCAAGACAAATTATATATATATATATATATATATATATATGTGTGTGTGTGTGTGTGTACACACACATATCAAGTTCTTGAATTCTTTAGTATTTATTTTATATATTCGTTGTTAATTTTGGAGTAGCTCTTGAAATTTTGGAATTGTGTTTATAATAATTTTCTTTCTTTAATGTTGTGGGATTTTTATGAATAGGAATAAAACTTTATTTTTATTAATATTGCATATTTAGTTATATATATTTATATATTTAGTTATATCTAATTTTTACTGGTATTTTATCCCAAATTTGTAAATTTAGATTTATTATAAAAATTTAATGTAATTTATTATAAAAATCTAATTTAATATAATGTGGGGACAAATTGACAATCGCATAAAAGTTCGAGGGATAAAATGAAATTTTTTACGCGGGTATTCTTATCTTTGCAAGTGCACATTAGCTGCATGTACTCTATTCCATTCGAAATAACGTAGATTGTAGATGGAATCTGGGGGACATTGGGAACTTTTGAAAATAGGTAGAACCAATTTGTTGCAATTTTTAGTTTATGAGCCGTTGTAAATTGAGTAAAAGTTGGAATTGATAAAATATAATTGACCCTAATAGGTATCATAGTGATACTATAATTTGTAATGTGTACATATAAGTGATTATTAAGTCTATATTAATATTAATGTTTTATAATTATTTCATTGATTATTATTCTATTAATATTCTTGAATTTAACTGTAAGTTCAACATTTTTTATATGAGCATATATGATCAATATATAAATAATACATATTTGTATTAAAATAAGGTGAGAGTCGAAGATGGAGTTGGAGCAAAAGCAAAGTTAGTCAGACAACAAATTCAACTCCGAATTTAAATATATTAAAAAAAAATACAATTCCAACTTTGATGAAGAGTAAGGTCAAATTTTTAGATTTTTGCACAGCCTTAATATTAATAGAGATTCGATCGTGAACCCATCCCATCATAAAACATGCAACTTAATTTGGGGCAAAACTTCATTGGCTCAGCCTCGGGGGCACGCACGCAATAAACCCGGCACAATTTAGCTTGAGGATAACATATACGCATTAAGGGGCGATGGGGATGCATGAGACGACACCATGAAGCATTAACAATCATAGCTCATGAGGTAACTATCAGTACCTTTTTCAATGAGAAGTCAGACGCAATTCAATTTGATTCCATAATAAACTAATTATATATATATTTTAAATACAAACACATTTTATCCAAAAAAAACATGATTCAAAACACATTGATGTCAAAGTCAGTCAAAGTCAAAGATAATTTAAAAAAAACTAATATTTTATTAAGTAGCTGTGTAATAGTTTGATGTTTATTATTTTTTGTTTAACATACTCCATCTGTTAGGATAAGCGAAACCCTCACAAATCTTAGTTTTATTTTTGTTAATTCACCAATTATGTCAAAAGCTTTAACTGATAGGAAAGGGTAAGTTAACTTATGTTCTCTAACAGTCGTGATGTGTATAAGTATAATCGGCAATTTTTGTGAAAGTTAGGAATTTGAACTGCATCTGGCATAGGGGACACAGAGAGAGAGAGAGAGAGAGAGAGATGCTTTTATTGAAAAGTGCAAACTGTACACGGATGACATAGGCAAGATGTTCTATATGAATGCACCTAAAGTACTTGAAGATTTTTCATCCACTGCACACTCTTCCTTGTAATGCCTAAATGTTATCCACCGGCCATTTGTTAAGGTAGACCAGATCAACACTTATATAGGGCAAATAAAAATTAGCCCTTCATCTGATTATGAAGAGTTGCTATAGCCTTCAATATCATATTTTTGATACACAATAACTTGATTCTTCCCCCACCATTCCTCTGCTTCCCTCTCGGTGAATCGTTTTCGGCTGCAAAACAAGCAGCAAGTAGCAATTAAAGCTCAGATAAGGCACTAATGCACTAAGAACGAACAGGGCCACATCAAAAACTCGACAACGACATTGACATAACTCACAGTAAGAAGTTCTTTACACTAAAATATCTGCTTAAATCACTAGGGGTGTTCATTCGGGTTCCGGATTCCCAAATCCGGAACCCGGATTTAAAATTTTCTTCAATTTTTTTGAAAAAAAAAATCAAAATATTAAGAAATATATTAAAATTTCAAACCGGGCCGGGTTGTACCCGGCCCGGATGAACAGGCCTATAAATCACCATATCTAATAATCGCTACCATCACAAAGCCAATTATTTTGACAGAGAAGTATGCAGTCACCTGCACACTAACACACACATGCACAAAAGCAAAAGTGCATTCGCTATTCGAATCTATCATTACACATTTAAACACAATATTTAACATTAAGTTTCAAGATAAGATCCTATTCATATGAAATGATCAACTTGATAAAAGGTTACCTGAATCTCACTCGTTTCAGCCCCTTATGTCCACTTGGCAAAATTGTAAATGTGATATATACACCGGGTTCGTACTGTTCAACCCATTCAGGCGTTGATGCTTTAGCTCCATTATGTGGAGATTCGGTTCTTGTAACATGTGAATTCTCCATTAATCTGCTGTTTTCATTGCAAACATCCCTCCTGTACTTGGATCTTAAAGTATCCGAGAATATAATAGGAGTATTAGCTAGACTATCTACTTCTTTTGGTGATCCTACTTGAGGAGGAAGTTCAGTAGCCACAATCATGGGGCACACCCGCTCAAGGCTATCTTTAAATGCTGGTGAGATTTGAGGTGGAGTCACAGGAACTCCATCTTTCAGTTGCGTTTTAGTGGAAACTTTCTCTGATGTCATATGAAGCTGCAAAAAATGATATTTTTATAAATTAGAACAATGAATTGAGCAAGGTCTTATTTGGTTAAACTCTAAAGATTGAATAGGGAAATTAAGTTATTATTGTATGTGTAAATTTATTTAATTAAAAAAAAGGGTGACATTTGAAATGGCAGTCATACATGTCCATTGTAATTTATAAGAAAACCTGAAGCATCAAACCAACCATAAATGCCGGCAAATGAAAATTTACCCTTAATGCCAAAGCTTTTATGACCTCCTTTGCTGCCTTACACTTGGCAGTCTCTTCCCTAGCTAGGGACCACGTTTCCTCAATTTGTTTTTGACATTCTTGAATCCTCTGGTTTCTAATCTCATTTTCCTTTTCAAGACTTCTTGCCTATAAACAGAAAGCAGAGAAAGAATACATCAGCATCAAAGCTTGTAAATAAAGAACCTTTTTCAATCACAAACCAAAGAAAGCATTTTATGGTTTCTCCTCATGCATATATACAATGGCTGAAGGTGAGAAGTGGTGTAATGTTTTTCTTGACTCCTCCCTTGAATGTCTCTCGCAAATTTCCATTTGCTTTATATTTTATGATGCTAATTTCCATAATAATTTTAGATTTCTGAATATAAACTTGTGGGACGTGATACAGCAATAACAAAACTTTTGTTTTGCTTTCTGCCTAGTCTGATGTAATAGCTTTCTCAAAGCCCCACTGTACAAGACCAATGACAAAAATCAAAATTAACATTTCAGAACTAAATCTCTACTTCTAGAGGCGCCTTGTGCAATATTGGGGCAGATATGATAATTTTCTTTTCATCATTAAGCCCTTTTAAGAGACTATTATTTTCACTAGCAGTTTCACCATTTTGCATATCCTTAGCCCAGATATTAGTGCCTGGCTGTAGACCAGAATCTGTGCAAAGGGCTAAAAAAGAATGATACAATTGCAACAGGCCGGTTCTTTTTGATGTCACACTTTCCTGTTTGCGGATATGAGTAGCAGTCCTATTTCTCAACATAAGAATACTCACAAATCACCCATCAGAAAACATTATCTCGTGTGCGTGCACTTAACTAAAGAATGGCAGAGACAGATGCAGTACAACCAGAAAAAGTATCATTAATGGGAATAATAACAATAACAAGAATAAGGCAATTACCTCATACCTCAGCCTCTGCACTTCTTCAATGAGCATCTCATGCGATATGCCTTTAGGTCCATTTAAGTCGCTGGAAATAGCAGATGCAAAATGAAGGGGGGAAACAGAACATGACTGAATTTCTGATGGAGGAATAAGTGCTCCAGAATTTTCTGGACAATATGTTTTAAATAAAGGAGGGCATGGGACTTTTCCCCACTGGGGCAGTCCACGTGACAAAGAAGAAACAGGTTCTAAATGCTGCTGATTTTCCCCTTTGTTTTCTAGGGTCTTCCTTCCACCATATTGGTTTCCGTCATCACTAGATTGTCTAGTTGACATCATTTGACTCCATTTTGGAGCTAAAAGCCCTTTTTCTTCTTTCTTATCAGGGAAGAGTTTTCGTTGGGTTGGGTGCTGTTTTGGACTGCAACTTTCTAGTTTTAATAGCCTACCTGAATTTGTCATTTTCTGCAGATTAGTAAAGCATGGATCACAGACTCGAAAAGCCTTGGTAGTATTAGGTGCAAGAGAGGCATTTGTAACCTTCTTACTACAACATGAATGGCAGAACAGGAGACCACAGTTGTAACAGTTATGCTTCTTTCTTGTAAATCCGAAAGATAATTTGCACGCAGTACAAGATGACTGATCACTAACAGAAATAGATTTGTGTAGACAGATTGCAGCTGTGAAACTTGATCCACAAGCAATACTTTCCACCTGCCTGTCCCTCAAAGCCTCTACTAAAGTGGGAAAGTTTCTGTCTTCTATATCACCTAATCCTAACTGCCCATTGGCACCCTTTCCCCATGTATACACATTTCCACTAGACGTCAAGACAGCAACATGATATGAACCTGATGATAGCTCCTTAACAGACTCTTCTTTAAGCTTCCCTTCAACAATTGTGATTGATTTATCCCTGCTCCGTGGATTCCCCAACTGCCCGTGCATTGCACTTCCCATTGTATAAATGGAACCCAAATTGGTAAGCCCAACTGTGAGTGTTCTTGCACAAGAAACTTGAACAAAATCATGATCCACTAGTTGTGCAACACAAGTTGGTAAAAGGATTCTCTCTTCGTTAGCATGCCCAAGCCTTCCCTTATCCCCATCACCCCATGTAACTAATTTCCCACCTTTAGCATTAAACCTGAAACGGTCAACCACAATGTCAACAATAGCAGCGGTATGCCATGATCCACACGCAACCGATTTTACCCACAAACCTTTGAGAGATTCAACTTGTTTTGGCTGAGAAACACTCTGAAGATTACCATGCCCAAGAACCCCAAAAGTCCATCTCCATATGTAAATAACTGCCCAGAGGTGGAAACAATTGCTGTATGCCATTCCCCACAAGAGACATTTGATATAGTTACACCATCCAGAGGGCCAGAAATATTTCGTGGCAACCATTGACTTCTATTTCTCTCACCCGTTATATCACCACCACAACCATTTTCACCCCATGTATATAGCTCACCAGAGTCAGTTAGGGCACATGTTTGATATTCACCACAGGCAACAGATTTTACACGGACCCCTGCAAGAGAATCAACAATTTTAGGCATGCTCTCATCTATATTAATCTTGTGCCCCAGCCTACCCCCCTTCTCCTCACCCCAGCAATATACTTCCCCATGTGTGGTGACTAAGGCAGCATGTTTCTCTCCTAAAGATAAGTTCTGTACATCATACTTCATGGTGGATTCCAGTATTTTGGGCAATAAAGCATCCACTTGCACTCCATTATAGTTCCCAAACCAATCCACCCCACCCCCAATAATCCCCCCTCCCATTCCTTCACCCCAAAGCAAAACATCCTTCAAAACCTTGTTCTTATCTTTTTGCCGAGATCCACAAGGCATAGCAAGTCTAAGAGGCGCATTCTTTTCATGTTTAGTATTAGCAGTTGGTAGCCCCTTCTTGAGATTATCTGCTTCAATATATGGAGAATTTGGAATTGAGATAGCCAGTGTATTCTGCACATTTGATAGGACTGACTCTGATGAACAGAAGCAATCAGAAGAATATGATAAGCCATCAGAAAAACACCTTTCTGAATGAGACAGAGTAGGACTCCCAGATAAACTGTGCACCTTCAAGGAGGAAAACATTCATGAGAGAGGTGGTTGACACATGCCATCTTCTTGTTTTATTTAGAAGAAATTATTGTTGCCTAATTTTCAGCAATCTATCATCTTGAACATAGTTAAATCAAATAATAGACATCAAATGCTGGCATGAGAAATTGACAATCTATCATAAATTATCTCGAACAATAATAAATTATCTCGAAAGGAGAGATTTGAAAAACTTAACTTATCTAGAACAAGCGTGGTATGACAAACATCAGGGAGAGAAATGGAAGATCGTTATGAGATTCACAAATATTCATCAAATACATCTGACTTTCTTCAGTAGAACTCGCGTAGTTGCACTCTCCAATACAAAAAGCCACAGGAAAAAAAATAAATTAAAAAAAATTATACAAACAAATGGGAGTTCAATGCATCCCATTCTTTTACTGAGATGAAAGATTCTTGGTTAATCTTATTTTATTATACTTCATGTCATCCAAGCACTTGTTTTTGGAATAATAAGAGAAGATTTTGTGAAGATAGAAATTTAATATTGGTACCAAAGAATGGCTAAGCATCAATATCTTTGGTATACAAGAGATGAAGTTGGATTAAATTATACAAGAGTTTTGTATTATTGTTGAATACTAATCAAGAAACAGGGATCATTGGGCTCATTTGGTATCAGTACTTCCACTCCCACTTCACTAGGGGAGGAGTATGAGAGAGACAAAGGGAAAAAGATTAGAGCTTGAAATGAGAGGAGAGGACTGGGAGGGGTTCAAGGTTTTTTTAGCCTTCATAAGAAAAGAAGAATTAGAAAATGGAATCCTTGAAGAATTTCTACAAACTTTTTCTACATCAAGTTTCAGTTTCTTGATTTAATACTTTACATTAGTTGCTGTGTGACGCGGATCTTCAATATAATGCATTAGCATATATAGCGTATAGCACATACAACCTATAGAATGTACAACATATTTAACATAAGCATATATAATATATGCAGATTTATACACACAAGTACTATATATTTACAAGCCTTAAAGGTGCTGAAACAAGCCAAGTTGAATGAGCTTAAATTGGGCTTATGCAAGTTAGACCTATTTGATATTTGAATTAAACTTTTTGTTCAAGCTGTTTATTAAATAACCTAGTTAGAGTTGTACTTGTATATGAATTGGGAACTAAGGTTTTGTTAAGTTGAATTGGGTTCTATCCAAGATTTAGCATTTATGCACAAGTTGATTACAGTTTATTCTTCATGACATGGAAAGAGGCATGGCAGATAAAAGCAGCCCCATAATGAGTACCATCATCATTTTTTGTAAAATCAACACTTGGAAAGGCTTTGGACAATAAGGATGATTGCCAAGGGAAATTACCTAATTGACCAATGGTTGCATAACCAAACATCATCAACGTGTTTTTGTTTCCCTCTTTTGCTAGGATTGTTTGCAAATTTTTTCAATGGCCTTTGACTGTTTTTAAAATTTGCCTGATTATTTGAAACTATTTTTGACATTAATTGATCTTGACTCTATCAGAAAACTAAAGAAACACACAAATGAGCTAATCAAAACCTGTGAAAGTTCATCGGCATCCTCCAAAAGTCCTAAATGGTGCTTTCTTCGAAAGAATCCAGCAGGACTACTGACACAAGTTTGTACTCCTCTGCGGCTCCTTGACCTACTTAACGGCCTATGATGTTGACACCTGGATATTACAGCTCTCAAGCCTAAATTCCAACTATTGGCCTGAAATTTGTCCTTGCATATCTAGAAAAAAAGTGAAGAGCTATTAGTCTTAGCCAAATAAGGATAATTCAAACTGTAAAAGAAATGTAATTTTATCATATATAAACCATGACTATTGAGATTAATTACCAAATCAAGTGAGCGTTCACCACATATCAGCGAAAACGACTGACACTCCTTTTCGCGCTGAAGTTGCCCCTGAAAGCTTATCTGAGAGAAGAGGAATTCCCATTCCGAAATTAATAAAGGAGATATTTAAACCCCAGCAATCAGGGGATAACCAAAAGAGTGGCGTAAGCATTTTTTACATACCTGTCCTGAAACGATCTCCTTAACTGAGCTCAATTTTAACTGCTTTTCCTTCTGCCCAGAATACCAAATCAAATATTTCTCATCCTGAACCAAAACAAATCAAACTCTTGATTATCTAAGTCTAGCATAATTATTCCTGAAGCAAAGGTAGATATAGGTAAATGGATTAATAACAACAATAATATTTGCAGGGTGTTGCTTTAGATAAATAGCATAACAAAAATATCTGAATGGTGTTGTTTGGGCATTGAATGTTTTGATTTTGGCTAGAGTTCCACTAAGCCCATTCGTTTAGCTTGAATATTGATTAACACGGTTCATAGAAAAGAAGCAATCAAATTGTCCGACACAAACCAAGCTAAATGTACATGTCATTAGATAATCAAATGTATGAAGACAATACATAAACCCCAGTTTATGTTTCCTAATCTACTTCAGGATTCTTATATTGCCTACCCTTGACAACATCAGTATACAAGAACCCATGTACAGCAAATTCATAAGCAATTTCTAATAAATTATATATGTACCTCCATGACAAATCATAAATATTAAAGAAGACAAAATAAGGAATATCAGTAATTTATCAACTCCCTTGTTCACACAAAAGAAGCAGTGTAAGTCCACATAAATACGTTAAACTATAAGCATGATGCTTAATTTTTGCATATAAAAAAGGTGAATGTCACTAGAACTGTTGCAACATCATCTCATATTCCTCAAATATCTAGAGCAAAATCCATATTAAAATCAACCTAAAAGCCCTTTTCTATATCTTTTATTAGGCTTGTTCATCCGGGAATCCGGATTCGAAGAAAGAGTAATTTTCTTAAAAACTATTGAAAAATAAAGAAAATTTCAGAACTGGGCTGGGCAAAATCTGGCCTGGATGAACATGCCTACCTTTCATCACCTTTCTTAGTTGAAGCAGTTCATTAATATATTAAACGAAGGTTTTAAATCAGGAAGTTTAAATTACACCGTTGGACTTGTGTATGTTGGCAATATTTTTTGATTGGCACTGAGTGATTAGAAACAGTGCCCTGACTACACAGGCCCTCGGGAAAGAGTTTCCCACAAGTGTACCTCGGATATTTCAAGAAGAAAATCCCCCAATCCGATTGGCCAAGGAGATTGTTTGCACCTCAGGTAATTTAGCCAGCCATTATTATCTGCGTAGATAAGTTACATGTCACAACTAACTATTTTTTTCCACTAAATGCTACAAAAGGGCTATCTACAACAACTGGAGGTTCCAAAGCCTCCAAGTTCTCACACAATTTTAGGAAACAAATTTGTCAAAGGAATAGATCTGGATGAAAGATAGTTGACTAACTTAGGTTGTTCCTCTGCAGAAATCTAATTGCTCAACACAATTCATTAGCACTGAGCCAGCAAACATGATCACCATACATATGGAGTAATAAAATCCTGCACTAACATGAAAGTGTAACAATCTCATAATACTAAAAAGAATTACAACATCATATGTACACACCGTAGAAAGCCTGAAAGGGCAACATTTGGGCTTCCCTCTTCGTCCACACTTCAAAAGATATGCACCCTTCTTTATGGATACAATTGCCTGCACGGACTCACAGAGAAAGGTTTCAGCATTTTGAGAAAGAAGAGAGAGAGAGAGAGAGGGGGGGGGGGGGCATCATCAAACTACTTAAAATCAACATCAATCAACATAAGTGCCCCTTCTTCTACAAAGCACATACTTTCCACGATAGTGAGAATTCTTTAATACTTTGAAATCTTCGATGCTTCAAGATCCTATGATGTCAATCTCATGAATTAAAGGAAGCATCAGAATTTAGCAGGCAAAAAAACCACCACCTCAAAGTTTACTTTTTTACCTTTTACCCATGGTTTCCTCAGCAATAAGCTTGAGGTCAAAAAAGCATTTTGTGTGCCCCACCTCCCAACTTCTTTTATCATTATATCAAACTCACAGTAAGGTTGATATCCTATGATCTCAACCTCATTTACTATTGATCTAGATTGGATTATGTTTCAGTTTAAAAAATCTCAAATTATTGCATGAAACTGTAATTAAAATAAAAACTATTTCTCAGAGAATGAGTAACATTTGATGCAACAAGCCTAATAAGAAAACATAAGTAAAGAAAGTCCGAAAGCTAGTTAAGACTCAGATTGCGTCAAATTTTACTCTCAATGTTGTAGATTATTTCATTCAGTAAGAGGCGGATTCTTCATCACTTTCATAAAAATAAAGCCATTCTAGGTGACCCCTCATTGCAGAACTGGGTAAGAATCAAGTCAAAGCTCTGGAAACCACCACCAGCAATGGCAAGTTGGCAATTACAGCCTTTCGTAGTCTTAGAAGAAAAGCACATTTTTCTTCCCCCCACCACAAAAACAAACAAACAAACAAACAAACAAACACAAGCATTACATCGTAAGAATTGCAGTCAGCATTTGATCTCCGGTAATAGGATCCATTCAATGTTTTGGCAACTACAAAACACATTATTTTCAAATCACTATGAACATGAGAGACATTTAACTTATCCAGGCCATATTAAGGAGTAAAAGATAAACACAACAGTATAAAATTTGAAATCACAATTGGGCGCAGTGTTCACAAAAAAAAAAAAACATACAAAATGGTACTAACAAAAAAGTAATAAACTTTAAAAACAATGCCGCACAATGCCCAGTTGTACATCCCCATCACCCCTCCCCCAAAGCCCCCACTTCGAAAAAAAGGGGGCAATAGCTGACTGATCCACACAACAGAAAGCACTCGACTTTCCAACACAAAATTCAATAGGTAGTTTGCATCAGCAATTGCCAACCAAGTTTGGAACCACAAATGTGATTTCAAATAAACCAAACGGGCATCATTTCTCAGAAAAAGCAAAGAAAACCAAAACGAGACCTGTTCAACTGCCCTGTCAAAGGGTACTGTAGCTAAGGATTCTTCACCCATTTTTTGCGGAGTTCATAGAAGAAAGAATGGCCAACAAATGAAGCGGAATGAGGAACCCCGGTTTCCCAACAAGGAAACCTTAACAGCAGAATGTGTGAGAACTTAGCATGCAGAGAATCAGATGCTTCCTCTGCTTTGCACAGAGCATAGGTATTTTAGAGAGAGAGAGAGAGAGAGAGAGAGTTCTTTATTTTCTTTTTCTGTTTTTCTGGCCGGGGTGTCTGTTTTAACAAGGGGCCTTTCTCTTTATAGTGAATCTGTTTTTCCTTCGCCCGGAAAAGAAAAAGAATCCGTTTTTCCTTCACTGTTTGTTCACTTCGTAAGTCGAGCGCAGAGAGAAAGCGAGAGAGAGAGAGAGAGAGACTGAGACACAAAAGGGTTTAAACAAGTAAACTAAACTCCCAAATCACATGCGCTTCTAAATTATAATATTTGAAGAGTCTATTACCACATGCTGTTCTGTCGTCTACTTTCCCCCTTTTTTTCCTGCGGTGGGCAGCAATCCATTTTCTTCTCTTTAAAAAAATTGTACAATTTTTTTTTTTTATATAAATTGATATGAATTTATTTAATTTATTTTATAATAAATATAATTATATAATCTGATAAATTATATAAAATCATATCACTTTATAAAATTATTTTTATAATAATAATATATATTTTGATTGCTAATTCCTTTTAAAAAATTCTTTAAATTTTAAATTTAATAATTTACATCAAATCATATTTATAAATTTAATTTTTCATCTTTAATATGTTTCACTAAAATTAAAAAAAAAAAAGTTCAGGCTCCGTTTAGATTTAGAGATGAAATAAATTGAGATGAATTTAGTTTATTTTTTAATATTATTATTAATTTAGAATTTAAAAAAGTAGAACTGAGATTTAAAATATATATATTAAAATTTAAAAAATTGTATTAAAATTTATATTTTATATAAAAAATTTAAAAAATATAATAATAAAATAAAAATAAATTGAAATAAGTTAAACGCATCTTTAAGTTCGAACCGAACCTGATTAGAATTACTTATATACCGACAAAGACCAATTATTAATGTACACATTTATTTTTCTATTGCGTTGGTTTTTTTTAAAAATAAATAAATAAAAGACTATCCAATTTATTTACGCTCTGCTCTGCCGCTCTGGCCTTGTTTCATCATGCATGATGCATCTCAATTAAATATTCTTAATTCCACGGGTTTTTCTCCTTTCTGACGTAGCTTTTTAATTAATTTTTAAATTATCGTTAACACCTAAAGCATACAAGTCTTTTATAATTTGTTTTTGTTAATCTTGACCGTTACTTTTAAATTATTTGGCTGAAATTTTGTCTCATCAATGCTAATTACTTCTTATACCAACCTAAAATCTTGTATTTTAGGATTACAATATTGTTTCAAATTAGTTTTTGAGTTGAATTGAAACTTTATTTGCTCTTTGACGTGGGTTTTGGACTAAGCCATTTTCTTTTAACATTAACATCGCAAGCAAATTATTGCATGAGTTTCATAAAAATATATCGTAAAACAAACTGCCACAATGACAGAAATATATCCCATTTGGAATTAATGCATGCGTTGTAATTTGGAATATTTAATTGTCTAATCACAGGAACGGGTAATCTCGATTTAGTAATCAATGCCCAGAACTATTCAAATGCCTTAACATATAGGACAATACTATATATAATTTAAAAAATTAAATTTTTTTGTAGTTTAAATAATAAATAAATAAATTATCCTTTTCAAATAAAATTGATTTAAATATTCTTATTTATAAATTTAAAAAATTTAAATATCTAAAAATTCACTTCATTTAATAATAAAATAACAGTATTTTTATATAGACTGTCCATCAAATATGAATTACAAAAACAATTATCCTTACATATATATATATATATATATGTTCTTGTTCATCATGTTTATATATATAAATATATATATGTGTAACTAACTCCCTAGATGGGTCTCTAATTTTCTTGGATAAATCATTTTTAAGTAACTATTCTTTACATGTAATTTTATTTTTTTACAAATCTATATTCATTATAAAAAATTAGATTTTTGTAGTCAATTAATTACGATCAAATAATTATTTGTAACTAATTTTAATTATAAATAATCATTTGATCGTAATTAAATGATAATAAATAAGTAATTTTCTTTTAATAGTTATATGGAAGGTGATTGTGCGGATCGAATTTAAAATTTAAACTGAATAAAATACTTAAAATTTGAATAAAAAAATCTTTAATAAGCAACACATTAAAATGAATATTGTATAATAAGTTGCTTAGCAGTCGTACAGACATCATTATTCCAAGGACTTGGGACTTCTTGAACAAGAGTTCGTACACGACCAACGAGTTTTCGATATTTTATTATTTGATGATCTTCTCACTATGAAAAAATATATATATATATTTATAATAAATTATTTATAATAAAGATGATTATTTATTATAAAAATAAATTAATTTTAATAAAAAATAGAAATTTTCGGAAAATATACCTAATTACGATATATATATTTTTATAATGTCAGCTAATATAATCGCATTGCACATGAACGATCGAGTTTGTACCTTTTGTCATGCATGGGCCGTTCATGATTTAGATCATGGCAAATTGAATAGTCAACTGCTGAAACATCAAAATCGTTAACCTAAATTGAAGGGTACATTTTTGTCAGGATCCTCGCCTATCTATACCTAAAATCCAATGAAAAATAACTCCATGATATTAATATAGTTAGTCGTGTATTGCATGCATTCTTCTTGTGGTAACATATGTCAAATGGCCTCCCTCCAAAACCGTATCCTTAATCTAAGGAAATTAACTACCTATCTAACTTGAAAAGAAAATTATCGGCAAACATGTTTGGATAGTTAGTTCAAATAGAGACATGCAAATGAATTGGTTTTATAAGGGTATGACATGTTCCAATAAATTAGTGAAAAATTTTACTATTTTTATTAGGAAAATACAATTATATAAAAGTAAATTCATAAATTGATATGATTTAATATAATACGTTAAATTATAAAATAAATTTATTAAATCTTATAAAAATACATCAATTTGTAAATTTATTTTTATATCATATCACTATAAAACAATATATATATATATTTGTAATCAATTATTTTTAATGAAAAATATTATTTATAAAAATATTATTTATTAAAAATAATTAATCACAAGTAAATAATTTTCATATAATAATCTTTATATATATATATATAGCAATACTTCTCATTTCTCAATATAAAATTGGCTGCCCAGAGAGAGAGCGCGCACGCGCTAAATTAGTCAAAACAAAATTGGAGATAACTGTGCAATTCAAGTTTGGGGTCGCACAGACAGCCTAAAGTTGTGCGGGAGAGAGAGAGAGACAGAGAGAGAGAGTAGAGTTACAGGTGGTGGTGGATGAGAAAGGAACTTGTAGCTGTTCATAAATGCCGATTGCTTCCAAAATTAGGTTTACAAAAGTCAGATCAGAGCCCTGGCAAATCGCCGCTCATCTTGGACTCCTCTTCGACGTTTCACCACCTTTGCACACCATGACTTTTAATCCTCTTATCCTTTTCTCAAGTGATTATGAAAAACTCTTTTATTAAGCCGTCCTAATACATTAGGTATTCGCTGAAAAATAAAAATAAAAAGATAACAATTAAAAAAATATTTGTGGTGTAGTATTGAGGCTGGTTGTAGGCCTATTCATCCCGGCCGAGTTGTACCCGACCCGGTTTGAAATTTTAATATATTTCTTAATATTTTAATTTTTTTTTTCAAAAAAATTGAAGAAAATTTTAAATCTAGATTTCAAATTTGAGAATCTGGAATCTAGATGAACACCCTTAGCCGGTTAATGAATATAATTTTTTTCGATAAAAGAAATGTTTGATTAATGAGTTCACATGAGATATGATGAAAGTTGGATAAAATATATATTATTAATATATTATTTGTTTTTATAAGATTTGAAAATATTGAATTTTTAATTATATATTGTAGAAAAATTAATGAAAATTAGAATAATTAGATTAGATGAATTATAATATGTTTTGAAACCAAATATCTCCAAATGATATCTAATCAGTGGAAAATTTGTCCCACGACATAAAGTACAAATTAGGATATGATCTGATATATAATATAGTGTATTTAAAAAGAGAATAATTGGCCCACATTATTTTTTTAAAAGTTACACCTCGTATTGTAACTTAATCTCAATTCTCAACCTTAAGAATTTTAGGATAAGTACTTCTAATCTTTAAAATGTTCAACATATTCGTTGTTCTATCGTTGATCGTGATCTAATTAACACGGGTATATAGGAATTTTTGTGGGACAAATTTGATTGTAAATATCCTTGAAAAATTTATAATTCGAAAAATGGAAAACTAAAAAGAAAATAAAAAGAAGAAAACTTTAATTTTTTTTTAAAAAAAATTACAGTTTGAAGCATACAAAATTATCCGATATATATTAAAATTTATCGGGCTGTAGTACGTAGTTATTGTACATGATGATGCACCTCTGCTGATCTGTATATGTTAATGACGATGACATGGTTCTTTATTAAACATCATATTATATAGGGTAATGCTATATATAGTCGTAGAATTACAAATGACGTGCAGTCGCTTTAGAAAAAAAGTTAACTTTTTTACGTGAGTCCCATATATATTTACTTTTTTTTAAAGCGATTGTATACCGCTTGCAACTCCATAACTGCATCTATCATTTATCTATTATATATTAGTTGATGGTAGAAATTAGAATGAGAAAGATGAAAAGAAAAGGAAAGAATCTTATCTTCCAAGCTGTGTGGGGGTCCATGCGGTGCGGGCTACAAAGGAAAACGAGTGTGTCGGGCTAAACCTACTGATCTTAGTGCAAGGGTACGTCCGTAGCTTGGAGCCCCGGACGGCAATATCATTTCCGAGTCAATCAAGTCTATATAATTGGTATTTTCGATCTATATATACTTTGATTATAACACACGTGATCATTACAAAATATATATATATATATATATGATGAATTATTTATAATAAAAATGACTATTTATAATAAAAGTAAACTTAGTTTAATAGAAAATAATTATTTTAATAAAAAATAAGTGATCATATATAATTAATTTTTTGTGTGTAAATCATTATCAAAACTAATTAAAAAATCATTGAGATAATAAAATAAGATAGCATAAAATGAATTGAGATAATTTATAAATAATAATAAAAATATTAAATTAAAAAGAATTAAAATAAGATAATCCCATTCCTATATTCAAACGATCCACTGCCATATAAATCCTAAGCATGCAGCTCGATGTATCGATCGTGTGTGGCACATTTATCAACATGTCCATTGTTAATTAAGACCTTTACGGTACAATAATTTATTAGTGAGATTGCGGGCTACCCATGTTAGGCTACATTCATGCTCATCATCTAGCATGCCTACTCTTACTGTATTTTTTCCTTTTTTAATTTATCCTTGGCGGGTGGCATGTGACTAGTAAACCAGCTGCATTCTAATGGCACGATCCTTCAATACAGGCAACACGCCCTTTCATCTTGCATATACTTTTTCCTGATTGCGTTCACATAGTAAACTGATCTTAAATATATGAAAAATGTTATTTTAACATCTTATTTTGATATCTTATATATTTTAATTTATTTTATTAACTTGATAATTAAGAAAATAATTATTAATATATTAATATTTTTTAAAATAATAAAAAAAATTAAATTAAAAAATTTTTTTAAATAAAAAGATAAATTTGTGCTAGAGGACACGTCCAACACTCAACGTTGAATAATAAATATTTTATTATGAATAGCGATGAAGAAATAATAAAAAATTAATAATAAAATATTAAATAATAATAAATAATAGTTAATAGTAATAAAATAATAATAAAATATTTTAAAAATACTCCAGTACCTAAAATAGCACAAGTTTACACATTTTCTTCTTTTGCAAAGTTAGGACATTCTTATTAAATTAGTTAAAAGTTAAATTCAATAAAAATTTAGATATTAAAATTCATTTTAAGGCTACATTAAATTGTTTAAAAGTCAAATTTTTGTAAATAGTAAATCCAAACCAAATGTCAAATATGGCTAATCAAATATAATGACCAAATCTTTATTTAATTTTTTTTTCTTTCTTACTTTACTCTCTCTTTCTTTAGTTATTGTGTAGAGAAAATTAAGTTGGTAAAAAAATATACTTTGATGAAAAATAAGTAGAAATAATTTTTTTTAACATCGACTAGTAATTTAATTTAAATATAATATGATTACTAATTATTTTTTGAAACCCAAAATTTAATTGAAATATAATTATTAATTAACAATATTAGATAGAATAATCAAACATGATAAAATTAATTAATTTAATAATTACAAATAATTAAAAAAGATTTAATGAATTCTTATTTTTTATTATGTATCTTCATAAATAAATAATCTAATATAGAAATTTGATGTGAATAACTAAAGTCAAAAGTTAGTTATATTATTTTATTGTTATATTTTAAAAAAATAGCTATTTTAATGTGAAAATTTATGTGAATAAAATAGCTAAAAACCAAAACGAGGATTAGATTGGTTAAAATTGTACTTTAATAATGATCATTCAAATGAGAGTGCTTTAATAGTGATAGGGACATCCTCAAATAAATATAAAGGCTTGCAAAAAGTGATGATGATCATACAAGATAAACAATATTACACATTATAATAAAATTGTTTATTTGCAACTAATTATTTATAATGAAATGATTTTTTTTAAACTACAATGAGTATATTTTTATCACAAATAATCATTTTCATTATAAATAATTAATAATAAATGCTCATTTTTTCTTGTAATGACATCATGATTATAAGATAATATTTACTTATTTAGTTTATAGGATGGGAGTAAAGTTCAAATACAAACATAATGATCATGAGATAGTCAAAACTATAACAAATTGTTTAGCTCGGTTTGAATTGAGAGATGAGTTGAGATGATTAATTTTATTATTATATTTTTTTAAATTTCCGTACAAAATATAATAAATAATTTAACTTTTTCAAATCTCAAGTCAACTTTTTTAAATTTTAAAATAATAATAATATTAAAAAATAATCTTTCAATATTATTTTATTCAATTTTCAAAATTTATCTCATCTTATCTCTTAATCCAAACCGAGCATTATTCTAAATTATAGTTCTTCTTCATTGTGAATAATTAAGGTTTAGTACAATCTCATCTCATATCATCTTATTATTATTTTTTTTTTAATTTTTATATAAAATAAAATAAATAATTTAACTTTTTTAAATTTCAAAATAAAATTTTTAAATTTTTAAATAAAATTAATATATTATAATAATATATTATTTAATTTTTAATTTTTATCTCATCTTTATCTCATAAAACAAATCAGACATAAATGATAAGAGCGAGTGATCCTTGCATGAATGGCACACGCGAGCGCTCTCTCTCACACACTGTCACACACACAGACACACACACACACGTATATATATATATATAGGGAAAATGTGAGCTGAATGCAAAAATTAGATATTGAACAATGAGTCGGAATAGCATTGTTGGCTGTTGGATGAGGTGGCGCATGCATGGTCCTTATGCAGTTGTAGTACCCAACAATAATGCTGTGGGTACTTCATGAATTAGTTGAAAGAGCAACCTGCAATGGTCAATGGAGGAGGCCGCGCACTTGACAAACATGTGGTGGCTTTGGTTAATTCATGAAGGAGCAAGCTGTGGAGGACGGCTGTTCCATGGACTAGCAAATTATTTATTATTATTTATAAATTATTTATTATTATTTATAAATTATTTAATATTTTTTTTTTTAGTATTACTCACATGTCACCTCATCATAATTTTTATATTTAAGAATAAAAACATCATACGTGTAAAAATGGGCAGCGAATGTGACGGAACATCGGGGAGGGGAGGGAGGGCCCCTCGGTCTCTCAAAGACTCAAGGTGTCAGAGATTGGGAACCTACTAGAAGAGGTGAAAAAATTTAGACGCAGTTTATTTTTAGAAATGAGTTGATATAAGGTAAAAAATTTAAAAAAATTTAAAAATATGTATATTTTAATATTAATTTTATTTTTCAATTTGAAAATTTAATTTGAAAATTTAAAAAAATTTAATTTTTATTATATTTTATATAAAAATTTAAAAAAAATACAATAAAAATTTTAAAAAAATTTAAAAGTTTTGATTTTATCTTCTAAAACAAATCGGATCTTATATTTGCATAATAAAAAGAAATAAATGAGAAATATTTTAATATTTATAAATTGATGTAATTTGATATAATACGTTAAATTATAACATTAATTTTATTATAAAGTAGATATAATATATCTTATAAAGTTATATTAGTTTGTAAATTAATTTTTGTGATATCATTTTGTATTATAACACTCATAAAAAAAATAATTTGAAAGAATTTGAAATGAGTGAAAATAGAATATTGAAAAGAGATATTGCCTTTGCACGTGCCTAATTGAAAAAAGAAAACCAAATTATAAAGATTTTAATATTTATGTGTCCATCACTCTAGCTCTTATTTGAATTGATTTTATTTGTCAATTTCTTGTTAATTCTTAAGCCAATAAAACTAATTTTAAGAAATTTCGATCTATCAAAATGATAACATTGAATCGTTTCACTTTTTTTTTTTTTTTTTTGTTTAAAATTCAATAGGAACCATTCTGTCAAACACCTTAAAGTACTAACAATATTTCACAAAGTAGGTAAGTAAGATTAGGATTCCAACCATTCTCAAAACAACCATATATAACTATAAGCATCTGGGTAATTCCCCAAAACGGAATAGGTGGAAAATTGAAGTTTTTGCCGCTTATAGAACCTACTTCATTATCCGAGAACAAATTAAAAGGGTTGATGATACTTAACAGTTTACTTTATGTAGATGCAACTTTCCGTACAACAATTATAGACCAACCACCGGGTTTCACACCTCGGTTGTCCCTGTCCATGCATTTGGATTCGCACTTCCAAGTGGGATTGAAAGGGCTACCGGTACCCTCCCCAAAACTTTACTACTCCTGCCATTCATGCTTCTTTTAAGTCTTAGGATGGATTTTATTGGCTAAGCAGTTGCTTCCTTCTTTTGATGTATATGCGCGCGTCTCTGTTAATTTTCATTTCCAAACCAGTCATGCATGTATTTAGCGCCTGCAATTTGGTGTTTGTAATCTAGATCATCACATAAAATTACGTTAATTTAAAAAATTATATTTATTTTTTTATCTAATTTATTTGTAATTATAAAAATTGCATTGGTCTAACCAATTATATAAAGAGGATAAACACTAGTGGAATAGTGAATCATTATTAGTCATGTCAATGATAAATTGGACTATGATATGTTGTGTCTTAGCTCCAAGAAGGTTTATTTAGCCGAAATGTATGATGCTCCACCAAAGAGAATCGAGATGGAAAGCAGCAAAGTTCAATGGCCAAAATTTGGATTTAATTAGGAAACAGATCATCAAAGTAATGCAACGCATGTGATGCTAAAATCATTTTGTTCCGTTGAATTTAAATTTGGCTGTATATACATATATGATAGATAGATAGATATATATATTATGGATGAATTGTAACTTCTGAACTGATGATATATAGTACTTTATTGATGGGTGCATTCTGCAGCTCGGTGCAACGGCCAGAGTAGTTGGGCCATTAATGGCCGGGTCTATCGAGGCTGTCAAAGTTTCTTGGCAGGGCGCTTTTGTAGCAAAGTGATGGAGCAGTGGGTTTGGCATATGTACGAAGGTTGCTTTTCTTTTAACATTTCTTTTGGTTAAAAAGTAGGCCTAAAGTTAAACAAATAGCTTAAGGAATAAAACAAGGTCTCTTTTCATTTTTTTGTTTCTCTTCTGTGTTTTGGTATACAAGGGTCAACTAGATTCTCAATGCTATCATTAAGAGATATTTACTTAAAAGAAAAGTTACTTTTGGGAAGAATGTCCTTTAGTGCTCAACCCAGACACACACTCGTGTTCATCTCCTAATCTTTATCCATTGGAGTTGGCATTTTTAATTATAAGATTACAAAAAAAAATTGGTAAAGTAGCCTTTTTACGATCCAGGTGATTAGACTGGAAATTAAATTTCTTTAAAAAAAAAAAAAAGCATTATTGATAGGATACTCGTGGGTTTCGGAATGTAGCTAGTAGCTAGTAGCTGGCTCATAGGATAGTCCAAAGGGTCTTTTAATCATGACTAACAATCCTCGTGGATCAAGAAAATTTACTGCAACTTCTCACAGAAACACAACTGGGCTCAATCATTTAGAGAGAGAGAAGAGAAGGAGGGGGGTTTGGTATTTTATGGGTAAGACGCCAAGAAGGCGGGAGTGGGTGAATCCGCGCTTCCTTGGCCTCACAGCTAGGGTTAAGATAACCAATAATTAAGAATAATGCCTACAACTCAATTCGATAGAATCCTTAGCTCATAACATAATCTACAAAATCATGGAATCTCTTAATTAGACAAAAATATGTTAAAGACATGAGATACTCATATGATAAAGATAGAAGATAAAGGTAAGTAGTGCATAATGAGATCTTAATATGGTTTTAATATAAATTCTAATTATATCATTCATTAATCTTTTTAGAATATAGATTATGTGATTTGAATTTTTCATTAGGGCATTATAAATGACATCCAAGTTTATCTCAACAAAAAAATATGAGATTTGAGTCATGCATAGGACTGTAAATGAATTAGCTTATTTGACAGTCCGCTCGATACTCACCCGGTTAAATTCGAATCGAATTCGACTTATAAAAAAAAAAACTCGTTTGTGAAAGTAAATATCCATTCGATTATTAAAATGACACATACTTAACAAAATTCGACTTGACTCAGTTAAGGCTCTTAAGGCCCACTCGTTTATGGTCAGGTCGACTTGTTAACTCGATTCGATTAAAGTTCCTTCATATATTGATTAATATATACATATATGTGTATATATATGAATTGCTAATAATATAAACATAACACTATTATAATTAAATATGTAATATGTAATCTAATTACTTATGTTTATATATTGAATAATATACTTCATAGCTATATTTTATAATTTGTACAATAATTAGTCTATAAAATGTAATAATTTCATATATTAATATGTGGAAACTATACATCAAATCAATTAAAAAAATGTATTTGTGATTGATTATTTGCGACAAAAATAACTATTTGCGATAAAAACAAATTCATTTTAACAAAAAATAGTCATTTTACTGAAAATAACTAATCACAAATAAGTAGTTTCTTATAGTGAATAGATATATGTTATCATATTATGTATATTTATTAATAGTATATATAAGCATGAAACATATTATTATTATAAAAAGTATCAATTAATTAGATATTAATTATTAATTTTTTATTACATTTTTATTTAATTTTAAATTTTATTCAAAAAATTAAAAAAAAATATTTCAAACTCGGCTTGGCCCGAATTCGTTTGTTGGACGAGTTTGAGCTCGAGTTGAATGTTAATTAGCTTATCGAGTCGAGTTCAAACAAATAATAAATAAATAACTTCGAATTCGACATCGAGCTCGAGAATTTTGAATCGAGCGGAGCTCGACAAACTAAAGACCAGCTTAGCTCAGTTCGACTCGATTAGAATCATAGCCATGCATGCCACCTACAATAGATATGTCCGATAAAGATGTCGAAAATTTAAGGATAGTAGATGATGTACGACATCTTATATTATTTGAAAATGAGAAATTTTTGCTCTTTATAAAATCTTAAGAAGATTCTGATAATATTATTGACTAATATTTTAAAATATAGGAATAATAGGTTATGTAGTTTGAACTTTTTCATTAGGGCATTACAAGCTGACAATTATAAGTAATTAAATCTTACATAATCTTATTAGATTAAGTTTTTAAAACGAATAATAATTTTATAAGATATCAAAAGACGGATCCTAGTTTGAATCCTATATATATTTATTTATGTTTAATAAAATATCTTACGTATTAGATTCACTTAATTCACTTATTGAAGGAGAGGTTAATGCACACATAAAAGAGAGTACTGGGCGTATAATCATGAAGTACTCGTATTTGATGTCACGAAATATTTAAATCATTAGTACTCTAGATCTGTCAAAGCTTATAAAATAAGATTTTTTTCAAACAATTTTAACACGAGACCCCTAGAAAGGAAAGAAGAAAAAAAATGGCAAATACCATCTTAATTTGATCTTTAATTAGTAGTTATAAATGCACGCATCTCAGCATCTTGACTAGCTTGTTTCATTCCGGATGAGGACATGCTGTCGACGGAATCAGTCGTTGTAATATTCTTAATCATTTTTCTTTTTCCATTTTTATGGTCGACAGGGTGGTCGTGAACTGAGCTCCTAGATGCCCTATTTAGTGATACAAACTAAAATTCACTCAAAATATAAAACCCTATATATTTTTTAGGAAACCAATTTTTGAGATAATATATTTTTTAAAAATTTTATATATAATCATTTTTGGGTTTTTGTTTTTGTTTTTATTTTTGTGCACTTCAATAATGTAATTAGCTGCATATTTTTTTTAATATAAAATAATTATTTTGTTGATCACAATTATTAATGTATAAAGAGTAAACAAAAATAATTATATTTAACAAAACTCGAGAGATAAAGATCTAAAAAATTAAAAAAAAAAAAAAAGTATTGTCCCGTCCGTACAATTAATGATTATTAAATTGGTGTGCGCGCGCCAGAAGCATGCAAGTGCTGGCTAAAGAGAGGGGAGATCATGCAGGTCCCTGATTTATCTAACGAAGAAGCTGATAGCATCGTGGGGGTCCGGATGGGCCTTCTTCATAGCCGCAAGGGCTACTAGCTATACATGCCTCGTTTGTATGTAGTCCAACGATTTTAGTTGTCTTCCCATTGTCCACCTGTCCACTGGGAGAGAGAAGTTAAACCATACATTTGTGTCCTGCCTATTCCTGACCACAGACATAAGTTTCAGACAAACTATTAAGTTAGTAATTAACCCTATGTCCAGATCGAGAGTGCATGGAACTTATTTGGTTTGAATACAAATATTGATAGATTCCTTGGTCTCTTTCTGCTCTGGGTTTTATCTCTCGCTTGATACTAGAATTTCTGTAACTTTGCGGTGGAGGTGCGAGTTGCACCTCCATCTCCTTCCCGTCCCACCCTCTCTCTTTTATTATTTTATTCTCTTTTTTCGTTTTTCTTTTTCCTCCTTTTATCCTTTTCGTTTTTCTATCTCATTTTGGGATTTTTCTTCTTCGTCTCCATCCTCCCTCTTTTCGGTCTCCCCCGACCTCATTTTCCACTGCTCATCGTCTCTTTCCTGTCCTTTTTTTTTTTTCTTGATTTTTGTCTTGCTTTTGTAGGAACTGGTTCAGGCTTTGGGTGGTAGTTGTCGACAATGAAGGCCTTCGCTGTTTTGGACTCTACGCGCATGCCACTTTTCTCCTCATAATATACCGATCTCTCAGCCACGTCGAAAGTAGAAAGATCGGAGCAGCGTGTGCATCACACGCGTCTCTCATAGTCGTCTCTCTGTGCGCTTTCGCCGGAGGGTCTATAGGCTTTCACGTGCGTGACTGATGGGTCATGGGACTCCAGTGGTCAGCCTCTTTCTTTTTCGTCTCCAGTTAGGCGGCGCGTGATCTCCACGCACGCGCCATCGACAAAAGCGGGTCTTGTATTGCCTTTTTTTCCTCTAAGGTTGAGAATCGGGATCCGATTTTTCCAGTTAGTTTAGTTTCTGTTTGTTATTTAGAAAAAAACATAAAAATATCTAATTTCTAGGACTTTTGGTCCTTAGAGTTTGTCCCCATCATGAGATTTTGTTTGGTTGGTGGTTGGTTGTTTGGAATTCTATCTGGTATAGAGTTAGTGTTAGAAATGATCAGTCATTTTAGTGTATTGTAGAGCTCAAATTGTTGATAATTTACTTATAATCCAAGTTCGTTTGTAATACTCGTGATTTAGTGAATGAAATATTCCTGCTTCCAAAAAAAAAAGATCGTGAATGCATGCGTGACTCATTTCAGGGACAGCTCTAAAATATATATAATATATTTTTTAGGGTCCGTTCAAGGATTAAGATAAAAAAAAAAAGTGCTTTGATTTTTGTTCTCTACATGCACTTAAATGTATTTAATTATTTTTATCATTTTGATGACCATTTTTTTATATCGTTAATGCTATTTTTTAGGGAACATATTTTATTGAGAAATAATCTCATATTAATGTTTATGAATAATGTCTTGAACATGTTTATTAAGAATAAATAATTATCTCTTATTAAATCAGTTTTATAAGATAAATTAGGTCTATAAATTTCTTCATGATATTAGAATTTGTCAAATGACAAATAGGAGTCTACATGACTACTTATTCTTCTGTAATAAGAATTAGAAAAATATTAATCTTTACGTTAGGAAAAATATTGAAAAATAATCTTATACTATTTGTGAATAAAATTTTAAATATAATTATAAAATATAAATAATTCTATCTTATTGAATCAATTTTATAAAATGAGTATAAATTCATTCTTATTTTGCGTCTCTAATATTTTTAATTTACTGCTTGTGCCTTTATTTTTTAATGTTTTGATTAGAGTTTTTTGCTTCAATTAATTTTATGTAACTTACTGCTTCATTATTGTTAACTTTTTCTTCCAACTTTTATGACAGCCTACCTAGCTAGCTAGTTTTCATAGTCGAATACTTCCATTTTGATATATATATATTTTTTAAAATTCTAATCCGTTCATATTTGACTTGGTCAAGATCAATCATGTTTTGTTAATTTCAAAATTGCTTGAAACATTTTGGATTAATTGGCTTATTATGATAATTTTTTTTCTTTGGAGGAAGTAATTATTTTGGGGGTGTACGTGCGTTAATGGACGTTAGTGATTCGTATATACTTGTGGAGTAGTACTCATTGCTAAGATTTTATGTAACCCGAAAACCACCGTGTGAGGCGGAGTGTCGAGATTATGCATGGCAAAGGGATTAATCGGGGCAATAAAATTGGTTATCCTTGTTTAAAAAAGAGATCAGAAATAACCAAATATATGTACTCTTCATCATGCAGCGGAATTAGTACTTGATTTTAAAATTTTGTAAATTACATGTTATATTATGAATATTTAAATTAACTTTATGTTCGGAAATTAATAATTTCTCTCATTGGTCTTGTTCAAGCCATCTTCTAAACTAGACCTATACAATTACTATTTACTAAGACGCATGTGCTCGACCTGAGAGAAGAAGTAGTACTATATATTTATATAAGACATCTTGGACCGACATAATGTGGGAACATGTATAACAGGAACCAGAAATTAAGTTGTACTAGTCTGGTGGGCAATGCTATTCCAAGGCTCCAAGCATGACTTTATCACAAAACGAGTGAAAAATATGTCAGAATATTTTTCCACTAGCTAGTCTTGCATGGGACAATCACTCATGCATGTTAATTAATTAGTGTCGTTGCTATATATACAACTTTGACATGTCAAAATTAAAGAAAATTTCATATTATCTAAGAAGTAGCAGCTTATTTTGAGTTTTACATAAGATATTATACTTATTTCTTAAAAAAACATTTTAGAGAAGAGTGTATGAACTATTTTATGGTATTAGAGCCCAATATTTCAGTAATGCGCTTTATTTATTGATTCAATGAAGTTCACTTATAGGATCATAATAAAGATCGACTCACAAGTGAGGAAGAGTAAAAGAAATTTTATATTGTCTAAGAAGTAATTTGTCTTGAACTTTATACGAGGTCTTATCCCTTATTCTTAAAAAGATTTTTTAAAAAATGGCGTACAAACTTTTTAAGAGTAAGTACTCAAAATTTTTTTGAAAATCTGCCTATTGAAGAAAAATAGGTACCGCAAAAGAAAAAGAAAAAGAAAGAGAAAAACCAAAAAGAACTGCATGCATGCATGATTGATGTTAATAATATTCGACTTTCTTCTTGATTAGTCTCGTCTTCATCACTTAGAATTTCCAGTAGTATAAGATCTACAACACAGCCAGGCTTGTAGTGCTAGTACTCCGAAAATAACCAGACCATGAGCATTTGCATTTTGGGACATTATCTATATTATATATATATGACATGAACTTTCTTTTTGGATCTTCACAAATGTCTGTTTATGGTTACATGCTTCTGGTTGGTACGTACTACAAACCCAAGGAAATAACAAAAACACGTGTGGAATTTGATTCATGTATAAGATTTTTTATGATATATAACTTCGTCAAAATTCTCCGAAAAAGTGTAGTTCCCGTACTTTTCTTAAGCATCGCCATTAATGGCATATCATTAATATATAAACTGCCACACGAATGTAGCTGATGTAGCAAGACAATATTGTCGTTATAGATAAACATTGAATGATTAATGACGTTACATGCATAATTAATTGATGTTTCATATACAACCTTATCCAGTAGTACGTACTACTACAACCTAAAAAATTGTCGTTCTTTTTCATAAGCTTTCCCTCCAATATGACTACTCAAGCAATGGAATATTTTAACCACATTAATACAGCCCAACACGAATGGATGAATATAAATAAAAGAAACCTTGGAGTTTTGCGTATATCATAGTATAATTCCAAATATATATATATCAGAGGGCTGCCTGCATGAATGGCCTCACAAGCGCATGTAATAATGACAGCATATCTTGGATAGTTTGAAAATTGAAATTAGAGTAATTTTGGAGCATGTGAATGGCCTCTATTTGTGTCAAACATAGGTTGAAATGTGTAACATGATCGAAATCAAGGATCGATCGAGGGATGTAGTATCGTTGGAGCTGGTGGGGCAACCTTTGTGGGTCATAGAGAGAGGGAGTTTGTCACCCCCAAGAGGCCACCAAAAGGCATGGGCAATATTAATATTAGATGATCATGAAGGGGGTGGCCTGGGTTTTTTGACACATCCATTTCATCAACATGTCCACATGCAGATGGAAGATGTTACAAAACATTTAGGTTGCCCTTATGGAAATATTGTAGGAGACATGCTAGAAAGGTGCTTAGCATCAACCATATGCCCTGTACTTGACCGCATGCATTCTGAGCTATCTATATATATGATCCCCTTTTCAAATCTTAGCTGCGTCCTAGGTGGGGTCATCGACTGCGAACTTGTCTGTTGTTGCATCTATCACATGAATCATTTATCAACAATAGCTCATATATCTTATGAGTATTGCTACATTCATAAAAATTTATATAAAAATAATTTTATAAATTAACATAATTTCATTTGATCTATTAGATAATTATTTTTTTATATAATAAAAATAATTTTATCATTATAATATGACGACGAATTAACCATATCAAGACAGTACATCAAATTGTGAAATTAACTTTCTGTAATCTTTTTGTAACACAATATAGAATAGTGATTATTCTGCATGTTAGTTTCAACAGATGATTCGTCAAGAAGAATACAAGAAATTTGCCCAAAATACGGAGAAAATATCTCTGAAGTTCAACTGAATATTATGAAATCAAGTAATGTTGAAAAATAATCTACAAACTGAACTGTATAGCCAAAAATCGTTTATATCGAAATTTTATCTAAAATGACAAAATCCTGAAAATCATGCCAAAAAATACAGAACAAAATAGACAATTTGTCAAAAATTTGGTCCAAATCAAGCTCAAAATCACTTCCTAAATAACACATGAAATATTATTAAAAATAACAAAAAAAAAATTAAAAATAGTGCTTTGAAAGGGAAAACAATGGAGTTTAGGGTTGAAAATAACGCACACTAAGCGTAGCTGGGTGGTCGACGTGCGCGCCTAAAAGAGTTTTTCAAATTGGGATCTTATATGTGATTTCGACACCCGTAGCCAAAATTATGGTCAAAATACTGGAACGCGCTTAAAACTGCTCCAATTAAAAAAATATCACGATCACTTGCCACTTTTGTATTAATCTGCCAACTCATGATATTTCAGTGTCATCAATATGCAATCTAACAACTCAACATCATTTATCTCGAATCTCCCTACATCACTTTGTCACTAGTATATGATCTCTCCCCCTATCTCCTAGATCTATGTCACTTTCCTATGCCCCCAGCCCATCTCTCTCTGTCTCTCTCCTTCACAACAGTTCGTAGATGTTAATGAAGGAAAATTATACTAACAAAGGTTGAGAGTAGAAATTATAACATATTGTCATCTTTTTAATTGTTTATTTACAAAAAATCTTCGACCATTTTACTGGCAGATCATAAAGCTAGCTGTTTGCATGATCAGGAGTCTAACAAGATGATCTACATGTATCAATTCCAGAAGTGTTTCATTTGCAGCATTAATATTGATATAATAATGTGGTTATATATTATTTGATTACCTCATAAAGCACACGACAGATTGGCTAGCTTTTTAAAAGAAAAGGAAACATGCAGCTGTATAGCAGCAAGCTGCAGCACTAGAATTCGAAGTAAATGCGAAAAACGCTGAACTTAATAACAAATAAACGAGGCAATATTGCGTGCAGTCCGGGGAAAACGACAGAAAGGGAAAATGCCACACAGATACCCCAATGTTATAATGGCATCGACAAGTTAGGACAAAGCTGAGATTGAAGCTTGTCTAAATATTTATTGTTGATGAAAAAGACCCATAATCCTTCTGTTTTTTTAAAATTTTTGTTCTAATAAATGGCTCAAAAAACACTCACTCAAAAATACCCTTAATGATCATGATCTGTTTAAAATCCACTCATCAATAACATTGTGGCGTGCCGCCTATTTATGCAGAAGCCCCACATTCGAGACACCAAAGATCTTTAAATGCAGAGTGTGAGACTTCTGTTTAAAATTTTTCTTTTGTTTATTTTTGTATATTGTAGTAAACATGAGTAGGGGTGTTCATCCGGATTCCGAATTTTAAATTTTTAAACATTTTCTTAAACATTTAAAATTTTCTTAAATATTTAAAAAAAAAATTAAAAAGTATTAACAAATAAATAAAATTTTAAACTGGGCCGGGTTGTACCCGGCCCGGATGAACAGGCCTAAACATGAGGTGCTAATTATGAGTTTTTTCTGATAGATTTACAAACCAAATTAATGACTTTAGTCAGTTATGAGATAGATAGGTCTGCCATCAGCAAAAGATAATGTATGTCCAACTCAATTATCCGTATGATACGAACGAGGTACAGAACAGACTCTCTTAAGTAAAAGGCCGAAAGGAAAATATTGAAAGTAACATCCCTCTTCTCCTGATCCAACCCAGTTTTGTATTGGGCTTTGTGGGTTTGAATTGTCCACTCAAACAAGCACGAAGATTGCGGTCAATTTTTAGCAATGCAGTTTTAGATTCGGGCCCGACATGCGACCTATTATAATTGTTGACATCTTTTACTGTGATGTGGGTGTGACTTGAGAATCTGAGATTCAAAAGCCATGCATCATGTAGATTAATCAAAACAGATTTTTATTTTTATTTTTTTAATAAGTTGTCTATGAGAGGGAAAGCATAAATATTAGATTGTAATCATTTTTAAATTATAAGTGAACTACGTGCCACGTGGTCGGTCAAAGTAAAATCGTTTGTGCAAAAACTTCCACGTGTATAAAAATAGCTGTCAGTCAGAAAAGGAGGTGTGAAATAATGATTTTTTTAATTATTAACAAAAAAAAAAATGATAATATATAAACAAGGAAGAAGCTCAAGACTTGCGTAAAAATAGACCCACTTTAATTAATTTTCTAAGAAAGTCAGTTGATGAATCATGAGATCCTAAGTGAAACGGTTAAAATTCATTTTCCTAGAAGAGAATAATAGTGAAATGAAATACTTCCTGCTCAAACGGCTAAATCAGTCCACGCAACCTTCCACGTGTACCAATTGGCTTAAAAATTGCTGCCGGTCAAATCTGCATATGTAAAAGTAGGCCCCGTTTTGAATTGAGGTTTGCGCTAAAGTCGGTTGATGAGATATGAGAATTGAGATCAAGTAGCGGACGACTACGGGGAAAAAGGCTTCGGCTTCAACCAGTCACTCTGTCGATCTTACTGCAAGGGCTCGCAAATGGAGGAACAATACGAGACGGAGAAGTCCAACGGCGTCTTTGTGGAGGTGCCCGATGGCGAAGGGACCCACCGTCAGCGCAGAGAGCTGCAGGAGGGGGAGACCTTGTACAGCGTTTTCCACCGTCTGCTGTCCGCGATCTTCTTCCCTGACGGACAAGGTGAACGAGCTCCGCTGCTGCATCGGATCAAGGCCTCTGTGGCCGAGAACGCGCCTCTCCTCCGCGAAGCTTCTGGAAACACTCGGCGGAACGTCTTTCTCTGGACTCGTAGGGGCAGTCCTCTCCGTGCGCTCCTCGTCATTTCTGTGAGCGCCTCCTCTCTCTAACAGTCTTACTTGTGATTCGATTTTGGGCGTTTTTATCGGTTGTCAAGCGTTGGTTTAAGCTGGCTTTCGTGATCCAATTTTTGCCGCATAAGCGTTTCATTTTAAGTATTGAAGTTTAGCAACCGTACCCAATATTGGAGGAGGGTTCGATCGAATTATTAGTTTCGCTAATTAAACATAAATTCTAGGCTTTTCGAACGGTTTCTTCTTCTTCTTCGCCTTTATTTCTCCCCTTTAAATCTCCTATTTGCTCTTTAATTAGTTTGAATAAGATATTATTAAAATATTATATTTTTAATATTATTATTAATTTGAAAATTGGAAAATTTAAATTATTTATTATATTTTATATTAAAATTTAGAAAATTTGTGACGATGAGTGAAGATAAAATAATCAGTTTTGATGTCCAAACGGACCTTTAATCAGTGGGAGAGGCTTTTTTATGTTAATTTATTGCCAGTCTGAAGATATAAAATATTAGATGGGTTTTGGGTTCAAAAGATCGGAAAGCGAAGGTTTTTGAGTTTAAAAGTGATCCCTCTTTTTAAAGACAAGTTTTGACAAAAAACTAGTAACTTTTACAGTATTGGCAAGAGTTGTCTTCAGTTAGCAAGATAATAGGGAATAATGGAGTGCTTGAAGTAAAAATCTATTATGTTTCTAAGGTAAGGAGCAATTTTTTAATAAAAAGAAGTTTCTATTTGAGCGGCTCCAAGAGTAGTTTATGATATTGCAGGTAACAATAAATCGTGGTAGGTTTGATAGAAACTTATTTTAGAAGTACTGCGGACCCCAAAGGAAGCCCTGTTACACAACTAACCAAAAATAAGATTTATAAATCAATGTTATAGCTCATGCCATGATAGTCATGATACCTAAAACTGTTATAAATCAATGTTATAAATCAATGTTTTCCAAGATGCCTAATACCTTTTACTGTCTAGTAGAGTTCCCTTCCTATAATTGCCTTCACAATATTCCTTTAATGGCCTACTCTGTTTCTTATTGTGTCATCTTGGAAAACATTTGGCAGTCTTTAACAATATAACCACTTTGCACCTTATGGAATTTGCTGGCACCATGTCACCCACTCCACTTGCTGTTGCTTGCCAGTGCAGTAATGGTCATTCTTGTCCTCATGAGGCCGAGGGCCCGAGATACAAAGGAAGAATATTTCTTCCTCACTGATAAATTAAGTGAACTGCTGAAAAAAAAAATGTCTATAGTTTAATGATCATGAGAACCTTGAATGTCGATCATTTTTCATCATTGGTCGATCATTTTTCATCATTGGTATTAGGCATTAAGCAATTTTATATACATTAAACTATATTTTGGGAGGATCTGGATCAGTCAAGTTTCCTCTCTGAACGAATGTGTTAATTTGCTGCTCTTTGGTCTAAAGTATATGGAAGTTTTGTATATATGCTATATATTTATATCTCTTCTAAATCTCTCATAGTTTACTTTCTGAATTTTCTTCAGGTTGGGACGATCACACTTCTTACTTTGACAGGATTGCTTATCTTTATGCTTTTCTTTCTGGCTGCAACCATCAATGTTATTGTCATATCTCTTCTGGTGTCTTTGGCAGCAGCAGGTGGCTTCTTGGCCTTTTTCTTCACCTGTGTAACATTCATATACATTGGAGCACTATCGGTTGCTGTCTTTGTTATTTCGAGTGCTACAATTTCAGCAATTGTTGCTTCTCTGATAGCTACAGGTAGAGCAGAGTTTTCTTACTATTTTGTGCCCAAATTAATTTCTTATTATTGAACCCTACCTGGTTGATGGTTTATCAGTTCTATAAACCTCAGTTATAATTTTTCCCTTTTTTGCACTTTAGTGTTTAACCCAAAGCGATTTGTTAGCCTTGCATTGGTGGTTTGACTTGAAAAATTTCTTAGACAAAAATATTAATTGACTGAACTTCGTAATCAGAGACATATCTGTAAACAATTAATTAGGTTACAAAGATGATACACATAGCAAATAACAAAAAGTCATTGGACATCACCCATAAACTGTTGTTGAAGCCCTTATGGGTTCTTTCAGTTTGGGCCATAAAAGTAATGCTGAAACACTGCTTTTGTGGTTGCATTCTGAGTGAGTTTTTGCAAGCAAGAAATCAGCAAATACATTGACTGGGTCATAACTTTTATATTACTTTTCATTACTGTGTTTTGATGCTTTGCACCATTTCTATTAACCCCTTCCCGGAATCCAAAATTTTTATCTAAACCAGGTTGGATCGGATTCTTCGTTGTTCTGTGGCTGGCAACAAAGAAAAGCCTGGACCTTGCTAAGCAGTCGCTGACCATGACTGGTTCAGCACTCTCAGCTTACTCTTCTGCTAGGCATGCTCGCCACCATAAACAGCTAAACAAGGTTTCAGATTGAGAAGTTACTGCAAATATAAGTAAGTCCACGTGTGTATAAAAACTCTACAGATGCCTTGTTAGATGGTTATGTTTGCACAGTCTTTTTGAGACATGGCTGTTATTATAATGTTGTGGCTGACTATTGTTGCTTGTCTGCGTTTTGAAAGGATTGATCCCTTGTCAATACTTGGAGCCAATACTAGTTAAAATTGTGGTCTTCATATTTCTTTATACTCAGGGTTTGCAGTTTCTGTTCATTTGAAAAAAAAAGGATTATCATATTTAATATCTCTCTCTCTCTCTGTCTCTCTGAACTTAGCACTCTTGCCATGTTAGTGAGAAATGATCTGCTTACTCTTTAGGATTTGAACGTGTTGCTCAAGTAATCTGTTAGGCCGTTGGCTTATGCGGTCATTATTATCATGGCCGATGTTTTATCCAACCAGAAATTTCCAGCATTGTTTCAATGATCAAAGATTAGGATTAGGAAGGTATTTTTCTTTTAAAAATATGTACTATCGGACCCAAGTATAGACTAATAGTTCGGTCACAAATAGATGTTAAGTGGGCCGTGTCTTGACCCAAATTAGTTCTGGGTCGGCATGGCGGCTTTTCAGATTTTCAGAAGCGATCTTTTTTAATGGGTCACTAATGGTATTACTCCCTTTGGTATTTATTAATAGGATGGACGTCAAAATCCTGAATTGAAGTCGGCTAATCCGTATAAGTTTCCTTTTTTTTTTTTTATAAGCTACAATCACAACTATCATATAACTGGTCATAATTAAAGAGGGATTTCTTTTAAATCGACCATTTTCGGGGGCCTTATTATTATTTTTTAATCTTGACCTCTCGAGGGAACATTCTTGCCAAAATATCTCTTTCAAACGAGGGCTTTTCAATGGCAAAAGAAGTATTCTATACCGGTTTGGTTTAGACCTTTTTCATTTCCTAAATTGATTTATAGTTCACTTCCTCTCAATATTCACATCCTTATAATTAATAATACATGACCAACAATTAACTTTAAAAAAAAATTCATGAGTTATGGGCTTTTGGCCATGGAAATTATAATGTGCTATATCATGTATATAGAGAGACACTTAAAAGAGAGATAAGTGCTTACGTATTGAAGATAGAAAAGGCCTACTAAAGTTAGTTTTCTCAAGCTAGAATTTTCCTAAATTTAGGTATTTTAGGTCTAGTTTGAGTACTGGAGAATATTTCACTATTATTTATTATTTTATCATTATTTTTTTAGAGAAATTCTATTTACAGTCTTGAGTAGAGGAAAATTGCACTGCAATTCCATTAATAAATGAGGATACAAGTGAAAAAAAATATTTTAAAAAGGATATTATTGTAGTTTCAAATTTTTTTTAAGCTAGACTTGCATTAGTTTTCACTTAAAGATTGTATGTAGACTAACTCTATTTTTTATTTACTTTTTAATACTATTCAATATTATTCAATATTCTAATATTATTACTTTTTTATTTTTATTTTATTATTATTTATAAAGTATTCGCTTCACTACCTAAATACCATAACTTAGATCTTGTTCTCGAGGGTGGTTTGGATTAAGAGATTAGATGAGATGAGTTATGAATAGTAATAAAATGTGTGGTTGAGATGAGTTGAAATTTAAAATAAGTAGTTAAGATGAGTTGAAAATACAAAATAAGTTGTGAATACGAAATTTGAATACAAACCACCATTAATGCACACAGGTGGAAGTGTGGACTGATCTCTCTCTCATCCCCGTCTCTCGTTCGATCCTCTCCTACCTTCCAACAAACTGTAAAATAAAGTTATGGTCCTTTTAAGGCTTTAAAACGGTAGGGTAATATTGGTGAATTAGGAGCCTCGATCTCTATGCATGCAGCAAGCATATTATTCTTATAATGCTCTGTTTAGATTAGGAAGTGAGTTCATCTGATTCAATTTATTTTAAATTTATTATTATATTTTTTTAAATTTTTATATAAAATATAAATTTTAATATAATTTTTTTAAATTTTAATTCAATCTTTTTAAATTTTAAAATAATAATAATAATATTTTATTCAAATTTTAAAATTTATCTTAATTTATCTCAATTTCAAATGCAAATAAAACCTTAATTAATTCAAGAGAATATCGTTCAGGGACCCTAAATTAGAGAAATGACGTGGTTGTACGTACGTAGCACTTACATCTAAGAGAAAGAGAAATGATTGTCGTGGTCGTTTGCTCACAATTGACTCAGTTTTTAATAGGTCAATATCTTTTTCCAGAGAAAACAAGAAGGGAAATCAGCTTGAAAAGGCCGACGCGCGTTAGTATCGCAAGTCACGTGTTAATTTGTAATTTATGAACATTAAGGCCGTTTGGTTCTTAAACCCAACCCAGTCCACTTTATTTTAAAATCAGTCAGACATTCAAATAAGTATTTTAGACTATTTTCAACCAAAACTCTGACGTGAATACAAAATGGCCCCAACCAGTCTGAACGTCTCGCTCCCTCTCCCTCTCTCAAGTCTCAGTCACTGTCATTTTTTGTTTGGATTTAGAGTTGAAATGAGATGAATTATAAATAATAATAAAATAAATAGTTGAAATGAATTAAAATTTAAAATAAATAATTGAGATAAAGTATGAAGTGAATTGTAAATAATAAAACTGATTTATGAAAACAAACCAGCCATCGCATGAGGCCGAATTTCCATGGCTTCATAAATGTTAAACAGTAAATAAGTTTCATAAAATTATATTTTTTCATAAATATATTTAAATTCATTTAATTTACATACACTACAAGAAAAATGATTATTAGTGACTCAATATTAGCGACAAAAAAGGATTATTAGTGATTAAAATAGACTATTAACGACTAAAATGAATTATTTGCGACTAATAAAAATGCAACAAATAAATAATTTTCTTGTAATGATATTTTAAATTTATCTAAGCGAATTTAACTCAATTCAGTTTAACTCATTTAAACACAGCCTAAATACTCTTCGGCCAATTGCATAAAGAATAAACATATAGCAACAAGAACAAAGACGTGCATGACAGTGCTTAGCTAGCTAAAGTTCAGCTTTTTTCAGTAGTAAAAAATTAATTGGATATATATATATATATATCTATATATATCTGATCGATGTTCAGAGAATTGATGATCTCCAGTTGATATTGAACGAAATTTGAACCATGAAGTTGGTCATGATCCGCTAGTAATATTGAAACATCAAATGATGATTAGTAAGGTCGTGCTTAGAATGATGCTATATATATACTTGTCATAGTAATTCGTCTGTACTTAGATATAAAGCCATCTAGACAGGAATAGTCTTTACAAGTTTTAAGAACTACCCACGTTCTTATCTGATTCTCTTTTCCTAGATCTTCAATCCATCTCCTTTTTTCTTATTTCTCATGTTTACATGAATCACATAAAGCTTTTCGCACCTAACAAGCCCCAAAATAGGTTGAATGCACGTTCAGTCCTCAGATTCAGCCCTCATTTTTTGGGACTGCCGTTTCCTAGTCTTCGTAGGAAACACCCTTATATATATATATATAGTTATGATTTTGAATAATGAAGAAAATGAACTGGTGATCAAGGAATCATGCACACGACAGCTGCCAAAAACAAGACGAAGATGATCAAGAGATAAGCTAGCTAGGGAGTAGGGAATTAATCGTCATGTTCTTTCCCATGCCAGTCTGGGATGCCTAATGTAAACTCCAAGCTTGGATTCACGGAGTCCAAATTATTAGACCCTAAGTAGCTCTTCATTTGAGTTGAACCGCATTCCTGTAATGTTTTGGAAATCTCGTAATTGATTAACCAGCAAGTATACACGATCCAATATGTATATATGCATGCAATTGAATGAATTACAGAACAAGAAAAACCCATTTTGAGATTTATTAATTATCATGATCAAAAGACTATTTGTGATTAATTTTCACTATAAACAATTATTTCGCTGAAATTAATTGATTATAAATAAATAATTTATTTATAGTGTTGCCTTATGATCTGTATTGATCAGTTCATGGATTTTGGTGATATATATGGGAGAACTCCATGAATTAAATTATTACCTGCCAATGGTGCGCTCTCGATCTTTGTTGTGACTCAAAAGATGCGGCAGCTGGCTTGAGCCCCTGATCCATGTCATTGTTGTTAGCTCGTGGCCATGCCTCCCTACTAACAAAATTAAAAACTGATCGGGTCAGCTCGAAACATTATTAATTAATAGACAGATTGGTCGTAGCTTTTTCCTGATCATATAATATTAATAGACCTTGAATTAGTAGTACTCTACATGCATGACTGTTAGACGTGCCTTTTCAAAATCATTACCTTAAGTACCAACATAAAAATTATTTTATATTTACATGACTTCAGTAGTACCATTGATACAATTAACTAAAAGGAAGTACTGTAGATTTGATACCTTCTAGAGTTCAGATAATTAGGATATCTTGAAAGAACAGTACGTCTGTTTGTAGGAGACTTAAAATGTAACTTACGTGTCACTTTCTTTTAAATATATTATATATATTTATTTATTTATTTTAATAATTTTATATTTATATTAAAATTTTGGATAATTAAAATAAATATAGTACTCATTTAAAAAATTAAAAGTTATATTCATTGATATAAGAGAGCATCACTTAGTGAAAAGTTATCTTAGTCTATTTATAAATAAAGATTGTGGTTCTCTATCAGTGATATTCATCAATGTAAAAAAATATAGGGTAAAAATCACTATCAAATAGTCTACATAAAAATATCTATGAGAGTTCACAATCAAAAAGCAATCAGTTTCAATGAATATTTGATCAACAATGGCAAGATGTAAGTATATTTCTAATGATTCTTTTATTACGAGACATTCTTCCAAATTCTTACACATCGATATTCCCAACTAGAAATCATTTTTAAATGCTTATATGCATGCATCTATATATATATATATATATATGTAATTATATATCTCTTAGTTATCCAGCAAGCTGGAAAAATCAAGGAAAGAAGTTAGAAATTCTTTGAACGCTATATAAAAGTTTAACCTCATCATTCCCCAGCGAATCAGCCAAACAATGAACTTAAGTGCAAAGAAGGCATCCAATTATTTGAACTTATTGTCCATTTTTTCTTTTATTGAACTGTATAGATGCATCAGAAAAGGAAATTAATATACTTACCCTTAAATACCAGGCTTAAATTCATCAAACTAGCACCCTTTAAACCATTCGATTTCCTAGCCGACATGTTAGATTCGAACCAGTTGCGCTTTTAAATTAATTATGATATTCAACAAAATGGAAGCGGGTACCTCGAATATATATGAAGATAAAAATATAGTTGATTGAAACATTGAAAAGAGGAAAGCACGCACTTAGATCAAGTGAGTGGTCTTTTTGGTCTTATATGCAATATCCTTGTGAGAGAATAAGAACCAGACATTAATAAACAATAGTCCTAGTTAGTTATTAAACTACAACAGCATTTAGTATAAGACTATAAGAGTATCAAGATGCAGTTCTAAAGCAAAAGCAAAAGTGTGTCTGTTCGCATTAACGTTTGATTATGTCTGTGACGTCTTTTCTTTGATATCCAACAAAGCTTACAATTCTCATCTCAGCAAAAATAGATATCTATCTTATGAGACAAAAGATAAATGAGAGAGAGAGAGAGAGAGAGAGAGAGAACCAAAGAGCAATAAAGCAAAAGCTGCCTCAAGAACCCTTTTATTCTTCAAAAATGATGGACGTGGGTTTGTGTTTCTAAGATAAGATGCCATGCAAAAGTAAAAGGAAGCAGTTCGCGTTAGTCCATCGTCCTCAGCTTTTAGAAGCGTACGCATTTTGGTACAGCATGAGACTCAAATACCAGTTCACTTTAGAAAAGAAGTTCTATATATATATATAATATACTTAATATAGATTGCATATATGCTCGTGTATGTGAGAGAGATAACCGAAGATACCTCGAAGAGTTGCTCCACAGAGTGGTAGAAGGACAGTCCATTTCTTGTTGCAGGGGCCGATCGGACGGTCCTCTTTGATCGGTAAGTGGACGTAGGCCACGGTCATTGACGCTTGCCATCGGGGAGATCTCGTCCTCCCCAGATCCATCAGATTGACCTTCAACGAGAACCCAAAACTTTCATGTGAATGTTTAGGTCTTGCATGCATATATGTAGAAACATATGTGCAAGTCTAGCTGTAACTAAAGGTGTGGATGCATATATGCATGCCTACATCAGGGAATGGAGATCAAGGGAGTATCAACTAACTGCGTGCCAGTAATAAAAATATAATAATGGGGAAAGAAAAAAACAGGGAGTAAGAAAAGATATGGCCGGAATAAACGAGAGAGAGAGAGAGAGAGAGAGAGAGAGAGAGAGAGAGAGAGAGAGAGAGAGAGAGAGAGAGAGAGAAGGGAAAGGCTAAAGTCATACGAATTACCTGAGGAAGCGGCAGGCTTGTCAGTGGTCTTAACAGTCCGATACATCTGTAAAGCCATTGAGAAGCATTTGCAAAATTCAAACACTTGGATGATGATCAAGGAAAAAACAGCTAGCCCAAAAAAGAATATTGTAAAACCAAAAAGAAAATCTCTCTCTCTCTCTCGTGTTAATTACAAAGCTGATATTTGTTAAGGTTGTAATGCAACAATGATGCTTATAATTGAGAAATGATGACTACTTTTCCTGTCGTCATTCTACTTTGTTCTCTCTCTTTGTAAAAGCAGACGCTGTCTGCCCTGTCGCAGAACTTCTTTAATTCACTCGTTTATTCAGTCATTCACTACTTTCATCGGCTACTGCGCCGGTGAGACAGATCAATGTGCACCGCTCCAGATGAATGCGCTAGAGAGAGAGAGAGAGAGAGAGACAGAGAGAGAGAGTTATTACTATATGATATTTACCTGCAAATGGCTCTTCACATGCGCTAATGTAAGATCCTTGACATCCATGAGCTCAAGAACTGCCTTTGGCGTAGCTCCTGAAACTCATCACCAATAAGATCAGACGAAAAGAAAAGTACACATGCACAAAATCTAGAACTCAATACAAATCATACAAACAGATCAAAAGGAAAAGAAATTCAAGAAAAGGCAAGAGCTAGCTAGGCCAGCAAAAGAAAATATTTACTTTCATGACCACCAAGAAGCTCAACGGCGTGGACGAAACGAGCATGGAGTGTGCTGGTCCAGCGCATCCTTGGAGCTCTCATGCTTCGCTTTGTTGGGAGCTTAGGTAAAAATCTTGACCTCATCATCCCATGATGTGAAGCCTCTGAAACTCGTACGCCATACTGATTGTGCTGCTGATGTTGGTGCAATTGGCGCGCTTTCAAAGCATCCGTTGAGAGCCCATTAAACGATGTTGTAGCCCCTAATCTATATGCCGGGGAAGACGCATTAGAGCCGGAGTGGAAGATTGAGATGGGATCCAAGCCTCCTCTATAATAAGGCGAAGGTGAGTGAGACCCAGATGGAGTGCATAAAGCGGAGCAAGAAGACAGGGAAGGATAAGACGAAATTGGGAAGAAAGACATCTTGGGATCCTTGTCTCTTGCCGGCCGGTCCATGGGTAAGAACGGAAATGAACGGCTGTGATAGACCGGAATCCCTTTGATCGGCCTCAAACTGTCTGATGATACATCTAGTAGTGAGACTCCACGATTTTTGTGATTCAAGTGATTCTTAGAGAGCTGCAGAAGATGATTTTGCTGTTCATGATATGGATCATGAGGCCGTGAGTCTTCAGCTCCACATGATCTGGAATTCCTCCCGAGGGAGAGCTCAGTTTGAGCTTGGGATTCAGTCCTGCTTTTGGAATTGTGGGCTTCTCGATGGCTCAAAAGATCGAATCTGATGTCTGGCTCATCGGTAGAAGTTAAAGAAGATGAAGTGTTGGGAGGACTAATGTGCAGGGAAAGATCCGGAAGAGGGGTTGAAGATGGTTCGATGAAAATCCCTTCCAAGGGCATTTTCATTAACCTTCTTTACCAAATAGAAGCTTTTCTTTGCTCAATTCGACTTTATACTAAAGTAAGTTCAGCTATTGACAACTAGGTCTTTACTTCTTTCTGCTCTTCCTGCTGTTCTTGACGACAGATGAATGATATATATTTCTTTTCTTCGAAAAAGGTATGGAAAAGCTACCAAAGAACTGGTTTGTTTGCTTTTAAGATGGGAGAGGGAGAGAACTCGAAGGGACTTGAAGCAAAGTAAAAAGAAAAAAAAATCTTGCTATCTTCTAAAACAAACAGACATGCTCCAGAGAGGGAGAGATAAAGGGATATGGAAGAGAGAGAGATGTGTTGTTAAGCAAAAGGAGGAAGATATTAAAACAAAAACAAATCCAGAAAGGCAGGGAATAGAAAAGGAGGGGGATAAGTCCGGAGTTTCTCGAGAGTATATTTAGGAAAATGACACTTGAAGGAGAAGAAGGGCACAAGGTCCCCCTTCTCCCTCCTTTTCTGTGTCTCTTTGTGGTCAAAACCCACAAAATACCCCCCAAAAAATATGATCACTTTGGATTTCCCTTCCCCGTAGACGACGGGATAAAAAATCTAGAGAGAGAAAGAAACCCTCATGTTTGATTCCTTTTCCCCCACCCTTCTCTCTCTCTCTCTCTCTCTCTCTCTCATAAAAATGTGTTTTCTGTAAATATATTAATGGTGTCTCGTTTCCATACACAAATGGGCAGGCAAGCCAAGACAGTCAAAGCATATTTTTTTTTCGTTTAATGACAACATCTCGTACAAGAAATAGTGAATAAACTTCTGTATAAAGAATGTATAATGATTTTACTTGCATATATGAAAGATTTAAGACTTTCCTCCATTGACCTTTTGTGAAGACAGACTGATCGCAAAGACAAAGGCCGGGTTTTTATTTGCTTTCATGCGTACGTAGGCACGCACGCACGCCTCCTGAACCCTAATCCAACATTAATATTGCCTTCTAAATTCTACAAATTCCCCTTAATTTCATTCTCCCAAATATTCCCTTAACCATCTTTCAAATATTCAATAATGTTATATTTGGAATCCTGGATTTTGATTTTATTTTATCTTCCTACAGTACATCATGACCGTCCAAAATCTTGATGATCTTGTTGACTTCACCATCTGATCTGTGTCAGGGTTTTCAAAACCCTAGGCTAAATCGAAGTTAATCTTCTAATTTTTATATGGGATCTTTAGCTCTTCTATTGGGACTCGCCCCTTTCTTTAAATGCAGTCACTGTATATCAATAGCTGTGGAGATAACAAATTAACTTGCTCCGGGCCGGGGACTCAACTTTTGTGTGCAATTTTTTCCTAATCAATGGATACTGTATAATATTATTTGCCATGCTAGCTAGCTACTTATACCCCATTAAATTTTACCACGGAGACACTAATTCATAGGTGGTTGTTTGGATGATGCATTGGATGAATATATACATGGGGTAAACTAAATGCTGTTTTCTACTATGTACATTATATATTTATGTTCTCATGTAGAAATTACTCCAAAGATTAAAAACAAATAAAAATATAATAATTGTTCATGCGTCATGGGTGATCATGGCTATCGTTCGATATGCTATAAACTTGTATATTTTTTATTAATTTATTTTCAAATCGACGTACAGATTAAAAGTATTCACATTATTTAAATGATAAGATTTTCTTTTTTTATAATATTTAACTATTAATTTTTTATAATTTTTAAATCAAGTTATGTTATCATGTAAATATTTTACTAAGTGTGTTATCAATACTGATATATAAATATATATATTTTTAGAAAAAAGTACGAAAATCATGAAATAATATATTCTACACATTTATATAGGTCAATTTATAGTACAACACGTACAAAGTTTAAATACTAAAAATTTTAAAAAATCAGATTTAGTAAATAAATCATCCAGTTTTGCACATGATTAATTTACCTTTTTCTCCTCTTGTTTTATTATTTGTCAATTAAAAAATCTTAGGCTTATATATATATGTTTTTTTTTTTCAAATTAAAGACCCTTAATTAGGTAGACATATGTTTGTGGGATTTTTTAATGGAAACATAAGGTGGGACACGTATGTGGCCAAAAAAATGATCAAAACTTAACAGATCATTAAAAAAAACCTAAAACTTATATTTTAGAAATCTAATTTTTTTTTTTTATGGAACGAAAAATTCATTATTAAAAAAATAAATGAAAATAGAGACAGGGCACGATGTTTCCATTTTTTTTAATCTTACAGTGTTTAAGCTTTTCAAATTTTTTATTTAAATTGTCGAAATGATTTTTGTTAGATTTTTTTGCGATTATTCTAATTTTAGAAATTTTTATTTTCTACACACGTGTCATACTAATTAAGTTAGTTTTAATTAGTCATATATTAATAATTTATACAATTTATATAGTGAAGAATGTAATACATCTTAATAGGACTAGCACTACAAGAAATATGGATTTTCTTTAAGAATGGTTGTGGTGGCTAAAAATATGATTTTCGTGAAAAATAACTTTTTGCCACAAATTTGTTCTGGGGGACGTTCGTGGTATAAAACTCACGGCAAAAGATATTTTTCCCCACAAAAGTTTCAACTCGTGGGAAAAGCTACATTTTTCCTTGAGACCATTCGTGAATAAAGCATAAATACTCGTGGCAAAAAGTCCTATCATAAGTATAATTCCCGTGATATTTAGTACTATTTGCCATGAATGCTGTTTGAAAATACTTATTTAGGAAGAATTCTTGTAATGAAAAATAAAAATTTCCTTAAAAAAAAAACTATTTGCCATGAGTAATGTTAAAAGATTTTAGAAAAAAAAATTCAAAAAAATAAAAAACGAAACTAAACCAAAAGTAATTATAACAAATAGTTTAATATAGGCTAAAATAAATTTATCCAAACCTTGGAGATCTAAATTCACACTTAAAATAATTTTAAAAAAACATATCAAATTGTGCAAAGATGTTCACAAGAAAAACTCCTACTGAAAATTTTTAACAAAATAATCTGCTCACACATGGCTCCACAAATTATACACATACACATAGCCAATAACCGAAAAGTTCAATTAAAAATGTTGAAAACCACTTACCCTTAGTTGCCAAAACACATTTACACCATCATCACCAGTCAATACATTAAATCACAGCTAGATATACATGTAGGGACATGGGTTATATTTACATAATTGTTAGCTGGCTTCTGTTTAATTGGTCTTTTCCCAATCCAATTCAAAGCAATACATTAACCATTTAGAACACATCGTAGTGATGTGATTGTGTACAATATTATCGCTTACAACTCATTTGCCATATGCATGCTGCCCACTGCCCGTATACAATATGGTAGCATAAAGTTGGTATGTAATCTTTTTCCACATATATCATTACCATGTAATCACCTTAGTACTCGAACTCTTGAGAGCTATTGATTTTTTATGCTTAGTATTACATATTTTGGTAGTTTCATCGCAACTGCAAGTCATTAAAAACCAGAAAGGTGTATAAAATTGAAAACAATTACAGGATCAATAAGCAATCCCACAGTGAAAACATATAGATTTAGAAAGCATTTGTGCAGCCCCATAATATCTCTTAAATAACATTATAGAGCAGCCCATAGGTTATAATTAATTCTTAGTTCAAACATGCCCTGTTTTTTAGCTTATCTACTTTAAGCTTGTCTAACTTCCTAAAGAGTTTGGTAACTTTTTAAGAATTTAGAAAATCAACAATGTGTTAAGACAACTAAAACTCTTAAGTGAAATTATTGATGTAATTAGATATAATCTTTCATCCAATAATTAACAGTAAGAGAGTGATAATTATTTTTAAATAGACATATGATTAGACACAAGTGAAAAACATACAGAGACAGACTAAATGCTAACTCTGAGCGTAATTGTTCAAGAAGTATACAAAATTCAACTAAGGAGGATAGTTACAGAACTAATGTGTCATGTTGCCAAAAGAAATCTACTTTCCCTCAACTCCAAGCAATCCAAAAAATCTAAAGAACTTGAAAATCCATTTCACCAATACTTTCTTGCATATTTTCGCATTTTTTGAAAATTCAAAAGAAATCCTGAGCAAACTCCCCCCACCCCATGAGCTGTAACTAAATATGCACTCAAGATTAGCACTAAATGGGCACAATAACCATGCAAATGCACCAAACCATCCATGTCCTTTAAGTACTCTAACAAGTGATTCGATGCATTCTGGAAGTAATAAATCAAAAGAATTTAAGGAACTTTCAATGAAAAAATCAACCTTATTACTTATCGATAACCATAATTGAAAATCTGACACTTCAAAATATCTGGTTGGTTAATCCTAATTGGAGGCCAAAATAGTAATTCTTTGGTTGGTTAATCATACTAACTACAATGAGGACCAATAGCCAAACCAAGAAGATCTTCTATTTATTTTTTATAAGTAAGAAGAGTCTGGACCAGTGTAGGTCAGTGTCCAATTTGCGTTAATCAAGTAGGCAAGTCCTTTCTTGTAAATTAGCAAATCAACCTAAGCAATTTCTCATCGTCAATGGTAGATCGTCGGGATCTACCATTAATCTGTTAGATGTGAAGAACAAGAATGAAATTAGAAAGGAGATAGTAAGAAATTCCTAAATCAACTCACTAACCCTAATATTATGAAGAAATTATGAACACTGAAAGCGAAAGGGGCTTTCGAGAGTGAGAGCGAACCTTTTTTGAATGATGAACACCGAAAACGAAATTGTACAAAATCACCACACAAATGTGTTTGGAAATATGGAAAATCAAAAAGGAAATTCAGACCTTTGAGGGGAACGAGATGAGGGGTAGTCGTCAGTGAGTTAGTGGTGGCCTGACGCTGCAGTGATGGGCAACGATGGGCTGTGGTCAAAGGAGTAGAGGAGGAAGACGGGAGAGAAGTATCGAGAGATTGAGGCCCGAATAAAGTGAGAGGGAGAGAGAGGCATCGTGGGGGCTGGGTTTTGTGAAGGGTGGTCGTCGGTGAGGTCGCAGTGGCGCGGCGCTGTGCTTAATGGCCGGCGGCTAGGTTGTGACTGTGATGGATGTGGCCCAGGGTTTAGAAGAAGACAGGAGGGTGTGAAGGCCAAAGGAGAAAGGATGAAATCGTTTGAATTTTAGGGATTCTGATTTCATTTTTTTATATAAGAGTATTTGCGACGAAATTCATTCATGGCAATTGGGAAAATAGATCACGGCAAAAAATAAAAAACCACGAACAGAGGACCACAATTAATTCACTACTTTTGCGACAAGCGAGACTTGTGGCCAAAGATGTTAAATTTGTGGGAGAAAAGGTTTGAACTGATAATATTATAATTTTGGTGTATTTTGTATTCCACGAAAACTAACCTTGTGGCAATAGTTTCTTTTCTCGTAACAAATTATTTTCACTCACTACTTTTTATCCACAACAAAAAATTTGTGGCAATAAGTAGGATTTTATTGCCACAAGCATTTTTTGTCTCAACAAGTCACTTTTTGCCATGAACTTATATCGCAGAAAAAGAAATTAGTGGTAAAAACCCAAATTTCTTGTAGTGACTAATCATATGAAACAATGATATATTTACAGAGTAGATGTAAAAAAGGTAAAAAGATGCTCCGGCAATTCTAGAACTCTCTTCAACTTCCAAATAACCGTTTTCCCACGATTTTCCTCCCTTGGCCTCCTGGGCTACGTGGAGGTTTATCCCTGCCGGCGGGCAGGTTTTTCTTCCCTCTTTTGTGGGGGGTGCTCTGTCTTTGTGTTATGTGTCTATCGGTGAGTACTATGGCTGACGAACTTAGTCAAAGGTGTGTGAATCTTCATCTCACAATAAATGAGACTCAGAAGATCATTGTGCCCTTAAAGCATTGTCAGGATACTCTCGTTAGGGGGGAGCGCTGTTTTATTCCTAAAATGCTTCACTCAAAGACACTATAATCGTGAGGCGTTCAAGCAAGCCTTTTGGCATGTTTGGCGACACTTAAGAATGTCAATTTTTGAGATCTCACAGCGGACTCGATGATTGCGGAGTTCACTGATCCACGAGATAAACTCAAAGTCCAACGTGATGGTCCCAGTACTTTCAACAAATACTTGGTGTTGGTTCATGATTTTGTTGGAAATGTGCAGGTTCAGGATATCCACTTATCGGAGTCTGATTTCTGGGTTCAGATCTATGACTTGCCACTGATGGCTTTCAATGAAGGGGTGGTTAAACGTATTGGGAAATCCCTCGGGATGTTCTTAAAAGCCGACCTTACTTAGGATGAATTTTGGTTTGGATACCTATATCTGTCTAGATGTAACGAAACCCTTACTCTGGAGGAAACTGGTTAATTTGGGACTTTCAGGTTCGTATCTAGTTCGTCTCTCGTATGAACGATTGCTGGACTTTTGCTATTTTTGTGGCCATTTGGGACATGGTCATCGAGACTGCTCTGAGTATGCGAATCTAGCAGAGAATGAAATTCCGGCTGTTCTGCCCTATGGCCAATGCTTGAGAGTGGGATTTACAGGGGGCGGGGGGCAACCAATGTTGGGATACCTCCGGCTCCGGTGATGGTTACTGTCGAGTTTTCAAGGGAAAGAATTAAGAATGGAATGGTTATTCCAGAGAGGGTTGCTGATTCGACTAAAGGGAGTAGGCAACTTCCATTGCAGACTGGGGATCCAAGCTCAGTTGGGGGCCTCAACAATGTGATTGGGCTCGTTGGTGTCTCTTTTCCTTCCTCACCTACGAAGCCCACTTGCAGGATATTGCTGGCCCGAGCAAATCGTTGAAATTGGAGTTCCTGGAGCTTGAGTCGGTTCCAAGCCCATTGGGTGGGGTTGTGTCGTGTAGGACTAGATCGGGTCGAAGGCATGGTCGGCCCAGCGTGCCTAAGAAGACTAACTTTCGAGGTAATTACTCTACAGCCATCCTAGCTCATACCCAAGAGAAAAGAGAATCCCTAGAGATTGAAGAGGGCGATTCGAGGGAGGCGAAGACTTTGTGCTTACCTGGGGGTTTGTACAAGGATGAACATGATTTTCCATCTGTGGTGGCTGCGGAGCGGCCCCGCCGTCAACCATGAAAATCCTCTTTTGGAACCCCCGTGGGCTTGGGAACCCAAGGGGGTTTCGTACCCTTCGTGATCTTTTATGGAGGGAAGTTCCCGATGTGGTTTTCTTACAAGAAACCAAGTTGAAGGCCCAAAAAATGGAGAAGCTTAAATTCTCGTTGGATTATACTTGCTACTTACCAGTTGATCCTAGAGGCCGTAGTGGTGGATTGGCTCTCTTGTGGAAACATAAGGTAAATTTGCGAGTATTAAATTACTCTTCTCATCATATTCACGCTATTATTAAGCATGATGGTGATAGTAATTTAGAATGGTTTATTACTGGGATTTATGGCCATCTGGAGACCCAATATTGTGAATCTGTCTGGAATTTAATCCGAACCCTTTCCCCTTCTGCTGATTGTGCTTGAGTGGTTTTTGGCAACTTTAACGAGATTTTAGTGCCTAGTGAGAAGTGGGAAAGTTGCTTGCGATCCGAATCCCAAATGGAAGGCTTTCGATCCATGATTTTTGATTGTCAACTAAGAGATTTGGGCTCCAGGGGTAAACCATTTACTTGGTGTAATCGCAAAGAGACTGCGGTGGTAAGATAAAGACTTGATCGTTTTCTAGGTAACTCTCAATGGATGGATTTGTTTAAGGAAGCTGTTGTGCAACATGGTTCTACTACTTACTCCGATCATTATCCTATTTGGCTTGATACACAAGGACTTAGTCCCCTTAAGAAGAGTAAACGGCTGTCTCATTTTGAGCCCATGTGGATTGGTAATCCTGATTGTGAGAAGTTTATTGAGCTTGCCTGGGCAGATGGTGGTTCATAGTGTGGTATGTCTATTGCTTTGCATAATATCTGCCAGTGTGGGAAGAATTTAGATCGCTGGAACCGTGAGTCTTTTGGTAATGTTCACAAGAAGCTTGCTGAATCGAAAAGGAGATTAGAAGAATTCCAAGTTTCCACTTCTGGCAATGGCCTTGTTGCTACAGAAAATAAACCAAGGGATGAAGTGCAATTGTGGTTGACTAGGGAGGAGCTTTTATGAAAACAGCGGTCTAAATTCCTTTGGTTACATAGTGGTGACCAAAATACGAAATATTTCCACTTAAGAGCTTCTCATCGACAGAGGAGGAACCAGATTACAAGAATTCTTGATGATAAGGGGGCATGGCTACAAGGAACCCAGCGGGATGTCTATATTATAGGGTATTTTCAGTCATTGTTTTTGGCCTCTTCACAAAAGGGTGCTAATGAAGTACTAGATGGAATTGAACCAACGATCACTACTAATATGAATGAGCATTTATGCGTGCCTTTTACCTCCACGGAAGTTATTAAAGCGCTCAAACAGATTCACCCAAACAAAGCTCCTAGAACTGATGGTATATCTCTAGCCTTTTATCAAACATATTGGCACATTATTGGCTCTAAAGTTTTTGCTGCTGTGTTAGATGTTTTAAACTCTGCGGTATTCCCACAATATTTGAACCATACACATGTTGTTCTAATTTCCAAAAAGAAATCCCCCTCCCTAGTTTCAGATTTTAGACCTATTAGTTTGTGTAGTGTAATCTACAAACTAGTGTCTAAAGTCCTCACAAATAGGCCGAAATGTATCCTCCCATCCATTATATCTGAAACTCAAAGTGCTTTTGTCTCGGGTCGTCAAATTACAGACAATATTTTAGTTGTCTATGAACTTGTCCATTTCTTAAAAAATAAAAGACAAGGGACAAAATGTTGTATGTCACTCAAACTAGAAATGTCTAAAGCTTTAGATAGAGTTGAGTGAGATTTCTTGGAGGGTGTTTTAGTGAGGATGGGAATGGTTGCCAGCTTTGTGTCCCTTGTCATGGGGTGTGTGAAATCAATCACTTTTTCTGTTGTTATTAATGGTTCTATCACGGAGTCTTTTCAGCCTTCTCAGAGACTAGGACAAAGAGATCCTCTCTCTCCTTACATTTCTCTCTTATGTACGGAGGGTTTGATAGCTCTCCTAAAGAAGGTAGTCTTGACGAAATCAGTGGAGGGTGTTAGAGTTTGCAGAGGTGCCCCTAGGCTTAATCATATGCTATTTGTAGATGATTCTCTAATTTTTTGTAAGATTGATACCGAGTCCTCTGAGGCCTTACTTCCACTTCTCTCTCAATATGAGCTTACTTCGGGTCTGAAAAATTAACATTAGTAAGACCTCTATGATTTTAAGCCCAAATACTCCTCAGTACATTCAACAACAAATTTCACCTTTATGAGGTATGCAACCAACACAACAATATGAGAAGTATTTAGAGTTCTCTCATTTGATTGGGAAAGCAAAAAATGCAGTTTTTGTTGATATAAAGGCCCGGATGTGAAAGACTTTGCAATACTAGAAGGAGAAACTTTTTTCTCAAGGAAGCAAGGAAATTTTGATCAAATCATTGGCTTAATCCATTCATGTTTACGCCATGAGTTGCTTCATGCTTCCCACATGCTTTTGCTGAGATTTGGAGAAGATGATTGCAAAATTTTGGTGGGGTCAAAGATGCATCGAATGAAAGATTCATTGGGTTAAGTGAGAAATTTTATGTGAGTCTAAATTTAAAGGGGGTATGGGTTTTAAAGATTTAGTACTTTTTAACATGGCCCTCCTTGCAAAGCAATCTTGGAGAATCCTTACTCAAGTCAACCCTTTGACTTGAGTAACCCTCATTTACAAATATTTTTCCAATTGTTCCTTTTTTGACTCTCATTTGGATCCTAACCCTCATTTGCATGGAAGGGTATTTGGGAAGCTCAAAAGCTTTTAATTAAAGGATGCCAACGGCGTATTGGGGATGGTAGTTTTGTAGGTGTTTGGAAGGATGTTTGGATCCTTGGCCACTCAGTTTTCTAGGATGAATTACTTGGGATGGATCTGTCGCATTAGCATAAAACTGTCTCAACTCTAATTGATCCTCATTTGGGTTGGTGGTGTGTTAATTCTGTTAGAGTTCTATTCAATCCAAGGCTAGCTTATGATGTTTTGAAAGTCCCTCTATGCTTGGGCAATCACTTGGATTTGTTGTTTTAGAGTCTTGAAAGAAATGACATTTATTCCGTTAGGAGTGGCTATAGCCTTTAGAAGTTGTTGTTGATGCAGAGTTTAACAAGTTGTTCAACTTCTCAATAGAATAAGGTTATCTGGAGGGCTATATGGAAGATGTGTGTTCCTAATAAAATTAAAGTGTTTGCATGGAGGGTCTTTTATGATAGTCTTTCTTCCAAACAGAACTTAGCTTGAAAATAGATAGCTTTGAATTTGTCTTGTGATTTCTGTCATGTAGCTGTTGAGGACTTGCAGCATGCTCTTTTCCTTTGTCCCGATATTCGGGATTTGTGGCTAGTATATCTCCTTATATTTAACCAAGTTTCTCTTAATATGAGAATTTCTGATATTCTTAACTTGGTAATCTTCAGAAGTGATCAAGCTTTAACTGAAAAATCTTGGCAATTGCATGGGCTTTCTAGTACAAGAGGTGTAAGTTGATTTTTGAGAAGATTAAATTAGAGCCTGATCATGTGATTCATCATGCTCTTTACTTGCTCAGTCTTAAACAAACTCTCATCTCAAATACCTCTATCCAAATGCTTAAACTTCGTTCTTGGCAAACTCATCCACCAAAGTTTTGTAAGCTAAATGTTGATGGGGCAATGTCTTATGATTTAAAGAAAGCTGGTATTGGAGCAATGGTTTGGGATACACATGGAAGGGTTCTTCTTGCAGTGAAGCAGAGGTCTTTGATGTTGATACCATCGAAGTACTTGCAATGTTACGTGGCTTGAAGTTTAGTTTACATTTTGGGTGCCCTAGGTTGATCCTTGAAAGTGACAATTTAGATATGGTGGAAGCAATTCAAGTGGCCGCACCTTCAATGTCTGCCCTGGGAAATCTCATTCTTGAAGTTAAGAAGTTGCTCTCTAACTTTATGCAATCCGAGGTCCAGCATGTACTAAGGCTAGGGTATAAAGTGGCTCACTGTCTTGCCCGTAATGCTTGGCATATTCCTAATGTGGAAATGTGGCAATGATTGTATTTCTAATGTTATTTGGATGAATTCTCATCGTTTGTAATTTGGTTATGATGAATGCAAAGTTATGCTTCTTATCAAAAAAAAAAAAAAAGATGCAAAAGCAAGAGAGATAAATATACAGAGTACTATTACATTCACAAAGAAATTTTATAAAAATAATTTTATAAATGGTGTAATTTTATTTGATCTATTAAATATATTTTACAGTAAAAATAATTTTTTAATAGGATGAGCTACATCAAATTATAACAATTCATAGGATAATTTTTATATGATCTTTTTATGATTAGTGTATTTTATCTATATATATATAATATGATATTTGTATATATCAAATATATATATATAATATGATTTATATCTATTTAGTCCAAGCAAATTTGGACTTGGCCGGCTATGCCAGGTCGAAGATGTGGATGGCTAACGGTTGACTACGGTTTATGAATTTCTCATTCATCATATGAATCTATGATTATCATAATTACGGCCTGTGCAGAAGATATGGCCTACACTTCCACAAGAATGTATGCATGGTGGGGTGGAGAATATGGATCAATACTCAATAGGCGCCTCTGCATTATTAAATTATTATCGATCATTATTTAATATTTGGTGCAGCTCTATAATGCCATACACATGATTCGACAGAGGATCGCTGCTCGTTTCTATGCTCACAACCATTTGTTTTGCTGTTCCAATATCTCAGAAGAGTATTGTCAAATATATTCATCTAAAGTTAAATAAATATTTTGTATTCCTTAAAAAATAAAATTTATTTTTAAAAAGTTTATTTATATATATTTATAGAATCATATATTCTTTCTATTTAAAAATATGTCAAAATAAAAAAGAAGATGGAGTGAATCAATTATATTTTATTTTCCTTCCGACAATTCAAAGAATAGCGGCAGCATTATACCAAAGAAGAAAAGCTAATAAATGAATTATTTCATTGAGCTGGATTTTCCTTCTCCATTTAATTTAGTTGGGGTCCACTGATTTGACGCTTGTAGAGACAAATATGCAAACCATTTTACAAATATATTTGCATAATTGGAACAATCTTGACCTTCCAGTTTATGCGTACCTAGACATGCAATAAATCTGGCCATCAATGGGGATGGAGTACTAATGTCGACTTGATGAAAGTGCAGCATTATTCAAACTAAACTGCTCGGTAAATTTATTAAAACTTACCCTTGAAATTCATATATATATTTTTTTGAATAAAATAAAATTTATATTTTTTAACCGGATACATCAGGTAAGATCATGTCTTTACATCAAACATAACAATATAAACTAAAAATACATTTAGAACTCCACCACTACCCTATTTTCGATCTTTTGTGATTGGTCTATTTTAATTTTCACTATTATTAATTCTCTCTACAATTAATAAACATTTAAAAAATAATATTATTTGCCTAAATTGAGACTCAACTTCACTCTTATAGAAAGACATAATTCAATGTTATAAATAAAAATCTGAAAGATGAATTTTTTTTAATTAAAAATAAGAAAAAAAAAATAAAACTAATAAGATAGATACAAAAAGAACGGATTTTAGTTTAGAACAACTCCAGTAGACTTTGAACTTTGTGTCGACCTATAAAGATAACGCATTTGTCTCTTTTCAACCACAAAGATCAAATCTAAAAGGTCTGATAATGACGAATTTAGTCATCTGATGTGTGTCGATAAGAGTTGGCAGAAGGAGTCACACGTGAGAACCACGAGTAGGATTGTAATCAAGTCGAGCTTTGGCTTGCCGAGTTTGAGCTCGACTCAAAATACTCGAGCTCGAGTTTTTATTTACTATTTTTTCGAACTCGACTTGATAAACTAAACTTTCAACTTGAGTTCGAGCTCGAGCTCGTCCTACGAACGAACCCGAGTCGAATCGAGCTCGAGATTGATTTTGTTTTGTTTTGTTTTTTTAATTTTTGAATAAAATTTAAAAATAAATAAATAAATAACTAATAAAAAATTAATATTTAATATCTAACTCGTTGATATTTATTTATCATAACAATATATTATATGCTTATATATATTATTAATAAATACACATAATATAATAGCATATACGTATTTCACATGCTTCTCACGTACTAATATATGAAATTATTAAATTTTATAGAATAATTATTGTACAAATTATAAAACATAACTATGAAGTATATTCATCATATAGATATAAGTAATAAGATTATATATTACATATTTAATTATAAAAGTGCTATACTTATATTATTAGTAATATATATATATATAACATATATTTGTATATATTTATCAATATATAAATGAATTTTAATCGAGTCGAGCTAACGATTCGACTTGAGTATAAACGAGTCTTAACCGAGTCGAGTCGAGTTTTGTCGGGTATGTGTTATTTACTAATTGAGCGAGTATTTGCTTTCACGGGTCGAGTTCGATTCGAGTTTAATCGAGCGAGTACCGAGCGAGTTGTCGAGTAAACTGGTTCATTTACAGCTCTAACAACGAGCAGATGTAGGCGACACATGAGAACTAATTTTTCCAAAACTACCAATTTTTTTCAAACAATTTTGGACCTATAAATCTATTTGTATGGTACCTGTTTCTAATTAAGAGTTGTCAAAAAATTATAAATCTATCTCTTTTTACCTTTAAAAAGTATTATATAACTAAATATTATAAATTTTGATAGACAAAATATGTGAATGAACAAAAAATGAAAGGCGGGGGAGGAGGGAGGTGGAGGCCGCTTCCTTTCCTTGTGACAAAAATCAGATCTAAAAGCCTTATTTTGAGAGAGCTGGAGAGGAGGGAGGAACAGCAACTTATTGAAATTCATATAAATATATATATATATATTATATTGATTAATATATATAGTTTTGCATGCGTATATCTTCGGCTTTGTGAAGGGGTAATTAATACTTTTGAGTGAAGAATGCAAGCAGATAAAAAAAAAAAAATACTACAATATAAGTAACGATATTACATAAATAGAAATTTATAAAATAATATAGTTTTGTATGATGATTCTTTAAATTTAATTTATTATAAAAATAATTTTATAATTTAAATAAGATATTACATAATGCTAATTTTATATGTAATTTTTTTTAATCTAAAATATTTCAGTAGAGTTTATAGCGGCACTTTGACATAATATTTTCTAATTTTATTTTACTTACGTATATTGGTACGTCCTTTTGTATCATGGGTGACAACTCAAACTGTAAAGGAATAGGTAAGGCTCGTTTTCCAAGCAAAGGCTTAAAATATATGGAAGTGTACAAAAGATTTGAAGCACAGTATGGTCACCTGACCCTTATGCTCTCACATTAATGTGATGTACATAGTCTACCCAACTTGCAGAATCAAAAGCACGTGAAAAAGATTGCCTTGCTCTTTTTTGTAGCTTAATGCATGCGACCAACCAACCACATGAAACGAAAGCCTTTCATTTCTCCTATTTATTTTTTGGTTGAGAAGTTAATCCACCACATACGCATGAAACGTCGTCTCCTTGGCACCTCGATTATTTAACGCTCGTTGCATTCTTCCATATGGCTTTTGGTACCCTCTTTGTCTGCCTCTACGTTCTGGATAATGAGAGTGATATTACATGATTTCGGTGGTGTTATATAGGTCGACACTTTTTAATTAATTCTTGGGAAGCTGATGACATTAATAAATTACCTAGTTTGTTTACACAAATTATAAGATGAGGTGAAAATTAAAAATTAAAATAAAATTTTTAACATAATTTTAATTTTAGGATTGAAAAAATTAAATTATTTTTTATATTTTATATGAGTTAAAAAAATTATAATAATGTGATAAGATGAGATAAAATATGTTAAAATTTATTAAAATTTAAAATATATACCTCATTCTTTCTTTACACACGTGTACAAATGAAAAGTTAGTGTTAGTTAACTTTCTATCGAGAGCCTTAGTCGAGTTGCAGGATATATATAGGGTATCATTGTTTGTAAATAGAGGTGATATCATGTGACACGATACGTTAATATAAAAAGAATACGACACGATAAAAATGGGTTAGTATTTCGTTTTAACGGGTTTCAGGTCAAATCGTATCAACCAGTTAAGATATGATTTGATAGCGGGTCAAATTGTGTCAACCCATTCAGACATAATTTGATAATGGGTAAACCCGTTAAGACACATTAAAAAATTTAAATTTACTTTTATACCCTTAGACACTTATCTATACCATTTAAATATTTCTTAAAAATTCATTAACGAGTTATCCCATTATTATTTAATATATTTGGGTTGTAATTTTAATATTTTACAATGTGTGGATCATATATACATGTTTATCATATTTTATAGTGTATTACTTATTGAATTGTAATTTTAAGATTGTAATTTGTAGTTAATTTTTTATGTTTTATAACTATTATTTAAGTTTTAATATTTGTATAAAATCAATTAGGTTAAACTCAAACGGGTTACTAATGAGTTTACGGGTTAAAACATGTTAGGTCGTGTTGTGTTGTGTCATATAGTGTCAAGGGTCTTAACGGGTCGTGTCGTGTCAACTCGTTATCTTAATGAGTCGTGTTAGGGTTAAAGTTTTTACACAAAACTCTTAACGGGTCGTGTTCGTGTTGACCCTTTAAGCATTATGTACACATCCTGATACGATACGAACACGACCCGTTGACACGTTTTGACACCCATATTTGTAATTACAGACACAATTTCAATACAAGTGAATTTCACATTTCTTTTTTCTCTGAAAACTAGATACTCTAACATGGTATCAGAAGAAACACAAAACTAGGGTTAGGTATTCTTTGATTTCCTATTGATTATGGCTGATCATGTTTCTACTTTTTCTTTTGCTGCTAATGTCGAGGCTGATCCTCACAATTCCTACTATCTCATGATTGCGGATCACCCTTGTGTTCTCTTAGTCAGTGAGAAATTGACTACCAACAACTATCATTTTTAGTCCCGATTTATGTTTCTCTCTTTGAAAGCAAGGAATAAATTATGTTTCATTGATGGACCCATCTACGTTCCTCATAAAGACAATCCTATGTTCTCCCTAGAGCAAATCTGACACTATTGTTCTCTCTTAGCTGCTCAATTCTTTGTCCTCCAAGATCGCTTAAAGTGTCATCTATGTTTACTCTTCCCATACGATGTGGCTCGAATTGAAGGAGAGGTTTTCTCAGGGAAATGGACCTCAAGTCTTTGAGCTACAAATTGCCATTTCTGTCCTATGACAAGATTAGAATGATGTTAGTACCTATTTCACTGAATTAAAGGTACTCTGGGAAGAATTATTGAACTATCAACATTTACCAGTTTGTCTTTGTAGATGACTTTTCTCATGGGGCTCACTGATGCCTTTGATCGTGAGAGGATAACTTTTAGTGATGGATCTCCTACCATCTATTAACAAAGCATTCTCTCTTGTTATACAAGAAGAATGCTAAAGGCTTGTTAGCCAGAGACATACTCATTTTGCCTCATTTGAGTCCATAGCCTTAGCTGCTAAACTAGACAATATAGTTAAGGCTTTCAAAGCTTTTACACGTAGCAAAGCCACTTGTAGTCACTGTGGTATTCTTGACACATAGTTGACAATGCTACAAAATTTATAGTTATCCTCTTAACTATAAGTTTCAAGATAAATCCAAGTGTGGAAATCCTTTTGTCAATGCAGTTTAGAACAGTGAGCTACCATCCTCTCTACCTCTTACTTTGGAACAATGTTAGCAAGTTATTGGCATTACTTAAACAAGCTACCTCTTCTCCCATTTTCTCAGTCAACATGAATTTAGTTCCAAAATTTTCAGGTAAGTATAGCACTATCTGTGCTTCTGCTAATTTAGTTCACTTGAATTCCTGGATTATTGACAGTGGAGCTTCAAACCACATGGTTCATTCTCCATGTCTTTATTCCAACAAGCCTACTTTTGTCTCTCATTGAGTTAAACTGCCCAAATTCCCAATGGTGCTTTTGCTGAGGTTACACACATTGGTGATATAATTTTAAGTCCTTCCCTTATTCTCACTAATGTTCTTTGTGTCCCTAGTTTTTCTTTCAATCTACTTTCAGCCAGCAAACTTACACAAGCCTTAAATTATTGTTTGATTATTAAGACTAATCAATGCTTTTTGCAGGACCTAGCAACTTGGAGGATGATTGGGTTGGGTGAAATGCAAGATGGTCATTGCAAGTTGACTGTCCCTCAACCATCTAACATTGGTAGTGATTCCTCTATCTCTACAACTTGTTTTTTTACTCAATCTAATGTAGCCTTGTGGCACTTTAGTTAGGCTATCCATCTTCTACTAGATTACAACTTTTACATTAGTATATTCCTGGTTTGAGCTCAAAAGTTGATAACTTTATTGTATGTCCAATTACAAATCAGAAACGTTTATCTTTTCTTATTGGTAATTATAAATGTGATGTGTCATTTGATTTGATACATTATGATATATGGGGACCAATGACAATTTTTACTTATAATGATTTTTGATACTTTCTCACCATCGTAGATGATTTTTCTCGGGTTACATGGGTGTATCTTATGAAATCTAAGTTTGGAGTTACCCTTCTGTTACAATCTTTCTTCCTTCATGTTGAAATTCAATTCAATGTTAAAATCAAAGAATTTAGGTATGATAACGGTCTTGAGTTTGCTTTTAAAAACATTCTTTGCTTCTAACAGAGTCTTCCACCAATTGAGTTATGTTATAACTCCACAACAAAATTTTGTTGTATAACGCAAATATCAACACATCCTTAATGTGACAAGAATTTTCTTATTCATGCTAAACTTCCTATTTCTTATTGGGAAGATAGCATTCTCACATCTATTTATCTCATTAACAGGACCCCGAGTCCTATTCTTTTGAATAAGACTCCTTTTGAGCTTCTATATCACAAGGCCCCTGCTTTTACACATCTTAGGGTGTTTGGATGTTTATGTTTTGATTCAACACTCTTTCATTCTCGTTCCAGATTTTCTCCAATGGTTGTGAAGTCTGTTTTCCTAGGATATCCCTTTGGTGTTAAGCGTTAAAAGTTGTTAAATCTAGAAAATTAGATTTGCTACATCTCTAGAGATGTTGTTTTCTATAAGATGTTTTTCCTTTTGAATCTTCTTCCTCAACACCATTTCCTGTCCAAGATCTTTTATTTTCACCTCTTAAGGACAACTCTTCTATTCCCTCTCCTATCCCAAATTTTGACTTTAATATTTCTACACCTCTTTCAACTGCAGAAAACACCCATGCTTCCTCTTTACCTTCCATAGTTTCTCTAGTTGCTTTTCTTAGAGCATTGGTATTGGCTATATCAAAACTTCCTTCAAAATTTGATGGAAAGTACGTACAAGTTTGATGAAAAGTCAACACATCCACATCAATAACTCCCTATTGGATTTATCATTAGATTCATCAAAATAAGAATATAATATACAATTTATGAAACTAACAAATACATCTATAATTTATTCATCTAACAAACATTTTAAAAGTCAATAAAAAAAATATTTTGATGGGTGCATAGTAATCCTTCAAATATGAAGGATGATGCTCCAGTATTGTAGTTTAAAGTTTGAGTTGGTGGGTTTTGATGAGTCTAATGTAGGATTATTTTAGGTAAAACCTATCAAATTTACATTTGATGAGTCAAATGATAGGTCCAATGCCAAATTCTTAGAAGATCAACTAGGAATAAACATCCTACTTCATATCTTCATTCTTATCATTGTCAACAGGTTGCTCTTTGCATTCACATTATCTCTCTGATCAACAAGATGTTGGTTCTTTATCCTCGAGCACTTCTCATCCAATTATCAGGTATTTGACATATGACCACTTATCCACTTCTGATAAAACCTTTGTCCTTGCTACCTCTACCCTTGTTAAGTCAAAAACCTGCTCTCAAGTTGTTTTATATCCTGAATGGAAAGAGACTATGCAAGTTGAAATTTAAACTCTAGAACAAAATGGAACTTGGGATTTAGTTCCCTTACCTAATGGAAAACACCAGTAAGCTGTAAATGGGTGTACAAGTTGAGGCTAAAACCAGATGGGACTGTGGAGAGATGAAAGGCTAGGTTAGTAGCCAAGGCGTGTACTCAATTGGAAGGATTTGACTACTATGAGACATTTAGTCCAATAGCCAAACTCACCACTGTGAGGTTATTTCTCTCCAATGTTGTTTTCAAACAGTGGCCTATTATTCAATTTGATGTGAATAATACTTTCTTGAATGGTAACCTTCAAGATGAAGTTTACATGGCCTTACCTTCTGGTTTTGACAGCAAGGGGGAGTCAAAATTGGTTTGCAAATTTAAAAATCTTTGTATGGCTTGAAGCAAGTCTTGAGGCTATGGTTTGACAAGTTCTTATCCACTTTGTTGGCTAATGGATTCACTCAATTCAAGTCAGACTATTCCCTCTTCATCTAGCAAAAAGGTACCTCAGTTATCTTCCTTTTGGTCTATGTAGATGATATCTTAGTTTTAAGTAATGATGATTCTGCTATAGACTCATTAAAGGCATATCTGAATGGTCATTCCTAGATGAAAAACTTAAAAATACTTTTTAGGCCTTGAAGCTGCTAAATCTTCTAAAGATATACACCTGTGTCAGATAAAGTATTCTCTAAAAATTATAGAAGATTATGGTTTGAATGGTCGCAAACCAACAAACTCATCTATGGAACAAAACCTGATTTTAAGTGCAGACAGTGGGAATGAGTTGATAGATCCTTTTCAATTTAGAAGGTTAATTGGTAGGTTGATATATCTAACCATTATAAGGCCATATATTGCTTTTTCTGTTAAAAGACTAAGCCAATTTATCCACAAGTCTCGAGAGCCACACATGGCAGCAGCTTATAGGGTGGTTCGATATGTTAAAACTACAATTGGTTTAGCCTTGTTTTTCTCTTCTTCTTCAACTAATTTCCAGTTCAAAATCTATACACATTCTGATTGAGCATGCCTAAATAACAAGAAAAATCCGTCATTGGATATACAGTCTTTTTGGGGGATAATTTGATTAGTTGGAAATTAAATAAATAACAAACAATATCAAGGTCCTTGGCTGAGTCTGAACACAAGGCAATGACAACTGGTGTTTGTGAAGTAATTTGGCTTAAAATTCTGTTAGCAGATTTTGAAATTTTGCACACTCAAGCAGCTTTGATGTATTGTGATTCTCAAGCTATCATTCATATTGCTTCAAACTCAATATATCATGAAAGAAGAGAATATATTGAATTCGATTATCATCTTGTGAGGGAAAAGTTGCAACGTGGAGTTATTAAATTGTTTCTTGTAAAATCAAGTAATCGAATAGCAGATGTTTTAACCAAGTCACTTGAGTTATATCAATTCAATCATCTCATTGGCAAGATGAGACTAATATATATATATAATCCATCTTGAAGAGGAGTATTAAGGCTATTTTTGACATTTTTTGGTTAGAAAAAATGTCAAATAGAAACTTCGCTCGATATTTATGTGGCAGGTGGCTTGAGCAAAATTTAGGCAGAGAATTTGCTTGAATTTTGCTCGATAGCTAAGTAGTTCAAGGAAAAGTTGGGCAGAGATATACTCACTACAAGAAAATTGCTTATTTGTAACTAGTTAATTATAGAAAAAATGATTATTTATAGCGAAAATTAGTTACAAATAATCTTTTATCGCAAATAATTGGTTACAAAAATATGTTTTTCTTGTAGTGTCTTTAAGGCGCGCTAGACACTTTGTTCATGCGAATAACGTAAAAAATTGAAAATTAAAGTTTCTGCCAGTGTGACACTTTAAATATATAGTTATCGAACAATTTAGTATGTCCTGAGCATTATGAATAATGAGATTTCACCTTAAAGTGTATTTTGTGATTCCTTTGTATAATAAAATCCTCTATGGTTTTATGGGGCATTGGCATGTTGTCGAACCACATTAATTTTGTGTTATATAATTGATTGCTCATTTATTTCAAATCTTGTATACCAAACTCTATAACCCACATCAATAATAATAATATGTACGTTATAAATATGCTCTTCGATTGACTCACTACTGTTAAATGAAAATTGTTCTTCTACCAGACAAAAAACTTCAGATGAAAAAATCCCCAAATAGCAGGAATTTTTATTATTGATATTTATATTAGAGATAGCACGACTTCTAAGGACTAAAGGGAAGACAATTATTGATATATTGGATTCACCAACTATTTGTATGTTTCGAAAAATAGATTTTGAAGAGCAAAACCTCTCTCTCTCTCTCTCAAACACACAAAATATAATAATACCAGCAATAAAAAAAATAAATGATTACATGAGAATTAAAACATTTTACTTTTCCATATATATCATGTAAGGCGCACGTTCTGAATAATAAAACGATTAGCAAGGGATTCAATGTAGGAAAGAAAAAATCTATTGGTCATGTAGAGTACACATGACTGCACATTGATGATAAGTAAAATTTAATTTGTGAGAAAAAAAATTTATATTTTGAATCTTGTATCACATTAATATTGTGAATTGTATGCTCTTCACACCAACTTGCATGTGAATAAAATGACTCGAGATTAGGATAATACATAAACGTTATGAGAGAAAAAGATGCGCCTTTCCATTAATGCCATGAAGTTTTTACAAATAAGATAGTTGTGAAAAATATAATATATATTTGATGGAAGGCATGTTATGCTATCTGATAAAAGTAAACAAGATCCATTGCAACATATAAGCTTAATACCAAACTACAGCTTTTTACAATTGTTATATTTGATAGAAAACATGGAGTAGCATGTACTTTAATGCGGTTGATCAGCTCTATTTTTTCCTTCTTGTCTACCACACTCTAGGTTGCATATTTCAAGTTCACATGCACTTTTACTATCCAGCTCACTCGACTAGAAAATACAAGTCACATTCTCGCATGATGGCCCCTTATGCCCATCCTTTATAGTCAACGGGATCTTACCCAACTTCGGTAGCCTTTTGAAAAATGTACCATTTGCAGGTCCTCTCCTTCTTTTTTTAGTGGGTGGAACTATAGTTACACAAACATTCCAATAAATATGTTATTTTAGATACTTTTGACCAACTCACTTTACAAAGAAACCAATCATTAAAACTATTAACGATCTTACCAATTTCAACTTCCTGTTGATTTTCAGCAGCAGGTTGGACCTCATTACCAACTTGTTGGCCCATAATTGGGGCTACTTGAGTAGGGCTAGCAGCTTTAGGATCCACTTCATCTCTTAGTCCACTTGTAGGAGACATTGCATTTGGTTGCTCCTCTATGAAATCTGATCTAATTAGGGCTCGCCCGTGTCTTCATCGTGCTCGTTTGGGTAGTCGTACTACCACCATTATTGTTCACTGTGTAATTTAGGCAAGATGCCAGATCTCAATGTATATATTACTTGGTGTCATAAGATAAAAGGTGCTATAATATTGCCATTCCTCACAAGACCTGTGTCGGGGCTACTACTTATACAAAACACTTGAGATAACAGCCATCCTCATGTACTCAAATTTGAGGCATATAAAATATATGTTTTAATAGATAGCTTTAAGTTTTAAAACAATTAACCAGCTACCCTCACTACTACTTGTTCATATGCAAGTTATTTTATGTTTTCCTCATCTTTTACTGCATAAGAAATGACTTAAAATTATGCTGAAAAATCAGTGTGATGGGGATATTGTGCATGGAAGGGATGTTTAGTTCCTGCTCCAACAAAAACCTACTATAAAAAAAACCATTTTATATCCCAGCAGTAAAAAAAAAAGGAAAAACATATTTATAACCATGAAGAAAGCTTTAGGTTTGACCCTTTATAGGTTTAGCAAGGGAATTTATTTGTAGTTTTATAATGATAAATAACCAAAAATGCAAAATAAAATGTTTATGATAAGTATCATTTATGTTTTTCTCAGGTCATTAGCACATAAATAAAATCACCTCATGAAGTGCTAGAAAGAATGATCAGACTATATTTAAACTGTCAAGCTAAACTACTGACTGCATATAAGATTTGTCTAAAGATGGTAAAATGACTATCTAACATTACGAGGAATAGATGTCGCATTCGTGTTCCTCAATTGAGTTGTAAAAAAAGAAAAAAGAAAACACATAATACCATTGTAGATAGTTGAGTTGTGAAAAAAATTTATCTTCCAACAACCCATAAAACTGTAGGCTTTGGCCCTTTCTATACTTAACAATGTTCATTTCCTCCTTTGTGTTGCAAAATAACCAATAACCTCTAACTGCATGTTGCATTACTAGCAGAATTTATGTTTTTCCTCAGCTTTTACAACATAAAAAATGACCCTATGTGCATTTTCAAGGCTGGAAATAATAGACATTCTGAAACTTGATTCTACAACATCCAAGGGAAGATGAACACACAAAGAAAAAATTAACCTTGGATGTTATGTGTACGACTTCCAAGAGAGGGAAGGTTGGGGTTTGTAGCCTTACCACTGGCTTTGGAGCTCTCAGGATAGTGAAGAGAGAAATGAACAGGCATGTCGATAGTCACTCTATCTTCTTTCAATTTGTAGATCAGACCGAGACACTCCAGGCATAAAGGTAATTATTTTCTAGCTTGAATATATTTTCAAGTTCTTCTTTACGAGGGCATAGGACAAAATGGCACGGAAAACATATTTCCTTCCCCCTCAGCTGCTGGCTGCTCCATACAGTTGGCCTGATGGGACATGTGGTAGCTCACATGTCTACTTAGCTTGTGGGTATAGCATTGCAGCAAATGTGATGTCTGTATCAGTATAATTTGGACTGGGTATGGAACTAAACTTACTGCTCATCATTTCTGATTGTGGCTAAAGTGACAGATTGTTATTGGCATAAAATTAAGACTTATAATTGGACCATTACGTCAACAACATATGATATTAGGGTACATGGGCTGGACTAAGCAAATGTTTCATTATCACTTAGATGTTGCTTTAAGTGTATGTCCACAACTTGTCACTATAGAAAAAGCTTTCGAGAGAATTCTTATAAAAATATTGTTAAAAAATTGAGATACTGCCAACCTTTAAGTGCAGCAACTTGCCTATTTTCTGTCTCCAAGGGAAATAGTTTAAGGTATGCTTAATTTAAAATTAATTAGTGGTTACACTTTTTGTATAAAATTAATTTAAGGTAACACTTTGTGTATAAAATTGTAGTTAAGGTAACATGCATGAATGGCGTCATGGTTGTTTATGCTATTTTAGTATTAAATTCAACTGAATTATCACCATATTCTTAACACTCATATTGGTTTTTATAATTGCATGTTTTGCATGAACTCTTTACATTTGGTAGGAAAAACTTAGCATATTCAGCCTTCAATTTAATAAGGTGCTTACATAATTGCCCAAGTATGTAGGTTGTTATATTGCAATGGTACTTAACATCTATGGAATCACCACACACATTCATGGTGGCATGCTGATTGATTGGAAGTACTTGTTATGATCCATAGTATTGATAAACTGTCAATCTGCTTTGATAGTGTAGAGGAACGGCTGTTCCCACATATGGCTTAGTATGATTTGTCATGTTGGTACTGACATCACATTCATCAGTAAATTAAATATCAATCTTTTTTAGCATCAATGACCACCAATATCAATTTCACATAGCCTGAACTAGCCATTTAATGAGTAAAGCCCCTGCTGCACTCATTAATCATGTTCATCAATGATTTGTCATGTTGGTAGAAACATTACATGCATGAATGTAAGCAACATTACATGCATGTAAGGATATGCATACTTAAACTCAATTCCCCATGAAATAAATGTAAGCAACATAACTTGTCATTTAATGAGTCTATGCCCGTGCTACACTCACACCATTTTCATCAATGAAGATTGGCGATCATTTGTGTATATATGAATATAACTTGGCTAATATAACCTTGACATTTTTTTCATTACCATGACTTCCAGTACAATGCCAGCATGGCTAAGGAATTTGGGAAAACCATGAATGGGCTTTTCCATGAAAAAGATGAAGTTCATGAATAAAAAAAGGCGCATATTTAATAAGTCTAAAGGTCCCTAACTCTCCTGAGTGAGTAGTGTGACATACTTGATAAGGTGGGAATATATGTACTAGTTTGAGAAGATACCTACAAAAAGAAAAAAAAATAGCAGGGTGTTTCGATTGGTAGAAAAAAATACCAAAACATGCAACTTGTACAAACATTCATTATTATAAAAACACCAGGTACACAACAAAAATGATAAGGGAATCAAAACATATTTATCACATACAAGGGTCATATGGTTATATGCCACTAATTCCCAAAACAAATGAACATATGCTTTCAAGATTCCATGGAGGGGACTCTTAATGCTTATTATCTACCTACATAACTTGCTGTAAAAGCTTTCCCTTCGAAGTGCAAATTCATGCGATCTTGGGAAGTTAGACTCCAACTATGTCTGGTATCTGTGAAGATGGTTAAGGGTCATAATGTCAGGTTATTTATTAGTAAAAAGGATAAAGAAATAACGAATTTTGAAGTACAAGTACAAGTTATAAACCGTCATGATCATCATCAGGATCCCCGTTGCGATCAAAGCACCCTGATTTGCTGCCTTTAATCTCCCCATCATACGTGTTTTCCAAACCCAAATCCTCAGAACTATTGTCATCTTGATTGGAATCTTCACTGGCATCAAGATTGGTTGTGTCATGGCGAGAGATGGTTGACGGATCAATGGGCACATGCTCTTCATTAATGCGGGCTAGTGGGTTGACCTTAGGCCCACTAGTTTGATTCATAGGCCTGTAGTTACTAATATCATCTTCATCATCATCTTCTATGTCAACACTACCACATTCATCATCTAGATCATTCATAACCGTGTTCATTGGCGGAATATTGTAAACATTTCTATTGGTTATCTTGTGTACTGCATTCCAACTTCCCCCCAAATGCAGGTCCTCTAGGTAGAACACTTGAGTAGCTTGACATGCTAGTGCGAACGGCTCATCTCTATATGATTGTCTAGCAGTATTCACATTCGTGAAGTACTCCCCTATATGTATCCCCCTTCTTGTGTCCCTTATGTCTCACCATTTGCATCTTAACAAATAAACTTTACACCATTCCATGTAACGTAGTTCTATAATATCATCCAAAATACCATAATAGTCAACACCTGATCCTTCATGGTTACCGCTTACCACCAGCCCATTGTTTTGGGTGCGACGACACCTTTCAAGTTCAGTCGTATGAAACCAGATTCCATTCATAATACAACCGGAATATGATGTGACGGTAGGATTTGGACCACATAATAATACGTACAAGTCCTCAGTTACCTGAGGTAGGCTCATGGCATGCAACTTGGAAACCTAATATTACATAGTACCAAATACCAGATAGACGTATAAAATAAATTAAACAGACATTTGAGAATGCAACAAAAGAATCTTACTACAATGGACACAAATATTTGTATAGACTTACACGTGCTCGAAACCATAAAAGAAATTGTGTTCTGTGGATACGGTCAATGTTAGTTGGGTATTTTGCATGAATTTTGTTATAGTGTTCACTATAATAGCATACAAATACCATTACCGATATTTCATGTTACACAAATTGAGGATATGCTATAGTTTTACAAAATTGTAATACTTACTCTATGTAGTGGTTAATCTCTGTGCAATTAGTAAGTACATACCACTCGGCCTTGGCTAGGATTGTCTCTGTCCATTTAGAAATGGTTGACGCCCCCAACGGATGAACCTTTTGAGAGAAAACTGATAGGTTTGGCTTAGGGTCACAACTGAGTTGGATGTCAGCGTTGCGCTCTTCTCGGTTATAGCTAGTCTCAATATCATATAGATACATGGAGCAAAATGTCAGACACTCCAAAGTGAACGTATCCCTCAGTTATAAACCCTTATGGTCACGCTTTATTTCAGACATGGAGCTTGAACCTTCTAAGATACATCTAAAAAAGGTATATCCATCTGTATTGGATGGATAATTCTACTCGAAGTCATTTTATTGGAGTCAAAACATAGTCGGTTGATGTCAGCCCACTTATTTATTAAAAAAAAAAAAAGTCCCAAAATTGAAACTATAAAACATAGAAGAGGGAAGATGAAATCAAATCATATGAGGTAAATCGTTGTGAGCCCATGCCGTCTGCCATCCACCGTCCACCGTCGCCTGAGCCCATTTGGAGCACCGTCCCTCGAGGCCATTCCGTCTGTCGTGACCTGAGCAGTGGAGAAAAGAATACGGTATTCTTCTTCTTCTTCACGTTTCTTCTCGATCCACTCTTCTTTTTCTGTTCTTGTTTGAATATTCTTTGCTTTTTGTACTCTATCTGATTTTTTATTCATACCCATGGCAACATCATGAGTAGATCCTTAAGACATAAATATTTATATGGCTGGAGAGCTCACGGCTTGTTTGAAAATTCGTGTTCTCATTTAAAAATTTGATTGAAGATTAAAGGAAGGGCTTTTGTCTCTTTACATGAGTAACATGAATCCCGAAACCTAACAAGTCATAAACTCTCATTTTTACAGTCTTCAATCTGAGCTCTCTCTCTCTCTCTCTCTCTTTCTCAAACATAGACTAGCAGGTTTTAAAGTATTAAAGATTGTGGCAATTTCAGGAGTTTGATGGATTGATAATTTTTTGTGACTAATCTTGTCTAGAAAATCTTGGGTTTTTTGTTTTGCTTTCTGTTCCTATTTGGTTGTTTTGGCTTTTAGGATGTGAACCTTGAAAATCTAGTAGCATTCGAGCACTTAATTATAATTGGATTCTTATTAATTGTTTTTCTTTTTGGGCTGTGTTTGAGTTTATTAGGAAGTATTCTCTTGTTTGTATCAATTTGCAAATGAATTCGTATCAATGATCAAGAATAAGTTTTTGTTTTTAGCATAATAACTTACAAGAAATTTGAGGGAGCATAACCATTCAAGTGTTGAAACTAGTAGATTGCTGAAATTCATAAAATTGTTAGATATATCAAAAATAGAATATTTGGCCCAATGCATGATATTTATACTTTATTGTTGGTAGTTTCCAGTTCTTATTTGTTTTGCATTAAGTTTGTATTCACTTGACTAATTACATGAGTATGCCACATGAATGTACTAGTTATTTTAAGAACTTTTAGGCTAAAAATCAATTTATCAAATGATGGTACATAACTAGCTTCATGCTTCTCTTTTTGCACCATAGTCCTTGAATTGAAGAAATAGTTGCATGCTTCTCTTTCAGTACTTAACTAGTTGCATGTTGAGCTTGAAATTAAATTCAATTATGTATATTGTGACATAATCAGGCTAGTCAGACATGTTATCATTAGCTTTATTTATGGATATAGGAAAATTATTGTAAACCAGTTATTTTATCTTTTTAGTAGACATCCCTTGTAGAATAGGCGAGTGGAAAAGTACTTCAAGCAATAGAGCAAAATAAAGTGGCAGCAATAAAATAATCAGTAGAAAAGGCCAAAGTTTGTGTATTGCGGATGCAAGAGAAGGAAGAAACTTGGATATATTTTGGTTCCTCAAGCCTTGCACGCTATAATGTATTGTTTTGTGTAACTATAGCGCATTCTTTTATGTAACTATAGCACATTAGAGTAAAAGTTTAAAATTCTTCTATTTTTTTTTCATTCTTTTGTGAAACTATAGCACATTGTTTTATTTTTGATATCACCATTGTTTTACTCTCATCTTCCCGATTAATTTGTTGTTGACAAAATAAGTTGTAATTAAAAACTCAATAAGAATCCAACTTCAATACCCATCAATAAATTGGTATAAATTGGCATGCAGATTTCGTGCGCAGCATGTATGTTGTGTTAAAGAAATGACTTTCATCAAAAGGGCACCAATTAGTTTTATCGTTTTGAGTCATACTTCTACATCCATTTGGTTTTCAAAAAGTGTAAGCAGATAAAGAAATGAGCAAAATACTAGAAAATTGCAAAGAACTAAAATAACCTGAGAATTTCCTCCCAGAGATAAATATGAGCCAGCCTTTGTATGTTTAAGGGAGATGGGAGAGGGGTAAAAGAGAGGACGATACAAGAGACTCTGAGGCAGAATACTACAGAGTATTATTAATTACAATAAATTAATGATCTATACATAGAGTTGTCCCAAAAATAAGAGCAACAATACCCACTACCAAACAAGCTACACTTTCAAAATAAATTACATGTAGGAAAGCTACATCTTGCAAAGGGTGAAGAGTTGAACCAAGAAGTAACATTCTACACCAATGTGATCCAATAGATATATTTGTATTAACAAACGTCCAAATTGATGCATAGAAAATTGACCAAAACCCGCTAGCAACATGATATGTTGGGAGCAACAAAATAACATGGCTTTTGGTTATGCAGGACAGGAAACTCCCTTAGGTGGTCATTTGATACAACAACCCAACATAATTTAAGTAACAAACCCACAATATCATTGCAAGTATAAAAAACACAACAGATAGGACTAAGCATAATTTAAGCTAATTTAACACATGAACAAGTGTGGCACTAATTTAAGCTAAATTAATACGATGACTTTATGTTTTTTTGGGCAAGTGCGGTACTAATTTTTCATATAATGAGGTTATGGCTTTCTTATCCTCTTAAATTGGCATAAGTCTGTCAAATATGTTGATTTTTGCTATGTTTAATTATAGCTTGTTTTGGGTGCTTTTCAAATTTACACCGTTTTATCTGAAATAGTTGGCTTATGATTATAACTTCAGATTAGCTTACCTGTTGAACAAGAAGATCAGGAAACAAAGAAGCTCATATGAGATATTGGTGGTATTAGTATAAAAGATAAATGCTCTGTTGCAATATTGAAATTGCCATGGACCATCATCCATCTACGTACGTACAACACATCCCATATTCAATCTAAAAAAAAAAAAAAAATTCAATACACAACAAAGTCCCCCAAATGCATTCAATAAACAAAAATTCCTAGGAATACATTCAATACACAACAACTCACTAGGAACTCATTCAATACACAAAATAATATCCAATTTTCATTGGGTTTTGAAGAGTTAGTAGAGCTCAACTATGCACAGTAAGAGCAAATTACAACACCCAATTTTCTCTTTGATTGGTGAATAAGGGGAGGAAAATGAGGTATTTTATTTCTTCCAAGTAAACAAAGCATATGATTTTCAGGCAAAATAGCCTACACGAAACAATAGTCAGGTAAAAAATTTCAAGAGGTTCTCACAATCTCGTCACATTCGGGTACAGAGGTTTCCTATTTTAGTGAAATAGAAAATATACTCAAATTAATGTCGGTTCTCCACTAATCCACTCCAAATTCGACGGTTCTCAAGCATCATATTTAGTCAATAATATATATAAAGAATCCCTCCGATATGTTCTTCTATTCTGTGGGCTATAATACAAATTCCAGTGATATCTAAACTAAATCAACGGAGGAAGGGAGATTGAAGCAATTGGGCTGCTTTGTGAAGTGCAGTGAGATATTGTACACCATGGGAGAGAGACTTTAATTCAGGGCAATTAAATATCTTCATGTTACTCATGTAGAGAGACAAAAGCCCTTCCTTTTATTTTCAACCAAATGTTTAAAATGAGAACACAAACTTTTAAACGAGCTGTGAGCTCTCTAACCATATAAATATATATGCCCTAAGGATCTACTCATGATGCTGCCATGGGTATGAACTAAAAATCAGACAGTACAAAAAATAAAGAATATTCAAACAAGAACAGAAAAAGACAAGTGGATCGAGAAGAAATGTGAAGAAGAAGAAGAAGAAGAATACCGTATTCTTTTCTCCACTGCTCAGGCGACGACAGACAGAATGGCCTCAAGCGACGGTGCTCCAATTGGGCTCAGGCGACGACATGGGCTCACAGCGACGGAATGGGATCTCCGATTTTCTTCTAGTTTCTCTGGTTTCCCTCTCTTCGCGATTTCCCTCAAATGATTTGATTTCATCTTCCCTCTTCCGCTTCATAGTTTCAATTTTGGGATTTTTTTAAATCTGAATAAAAATATAAATAAGTGGTTTGACATCAGCAGACTATGTTTCGACTCCAATATTACGACTCTGAGTAGAATTATTCGTATTGGATAAGGCCAGCTAGTACGTCTTCCTCCACCAGATGAATTGCAAGATGCACCATTATATCGAAAAATGCAAGTAAAAATATCATTCTGAGTTTACACAGTATGATGGGGATATTTGCTTGGAGTCGTTCCAATGTTGTCCTTTGCAGAATTCTGGAACATAACTCTTTGAATAATGAGCTTAACTCACATAAGGCTTCTTGAATATCAGGCCGTAGGTACCCACCGATGACAACAGGCAACAATGTTTGCATGAAGATGTGACAATCATGACTTTTTATTCCCATGATTTTTCCATCATTATTGTTGACGCACCAGAACATATTTGAGGCAAAAACATCAAAGAATTTCACCTCCGCCAACCACTGGCATAAAGATTGTTGCTCAGTTGGACTTAGCATATATCATGCAAGAGGCATCAATGTATTATGACTATCGTGCTGTAGATGCAAATCTTTCCATATTCCAAGTTTTGCAAATCTTGATGGGCATTGGTGGTATCCTTATTTTTACCACCAATCGCTAGCAACGTTCCCAACGCATTATCGTAAATATTTTTTTCAATACGCATGACGTCCAAATTATGTGTCAGCCCTAAGTCTATCTAGAAAGGAAGCTCGGAAAAGATACTTTTCTTGGTCCAACTAAGTTCATTGGGAGTATGTTTCCTCTTCTTTCCTCCTTTACCGAACTGCACATTTGAAACCTCGTCTAACTAGTGAAGCAGTGCCAAATCCATTATCCATTCAGGTTCCTGCCGATTATCTTCCTTCGTATTGAAAGCGTGTTTTTTTCGTCTCCAAGGATGGTCAGGAACAACCAACATCGATGGCCCATATAACAATGTTTACATCCATACACTAGTTAAAGGGAATAATTTGCATTACCTATAGGGTAGGCCATCTTGCCCTTTTGTACTCTAACCCAAGAGATTGGCATATGCGGGAAAATTGTTGATAGTCTAGAGTAACACTGCATGCATCCTAAACGTCTCCATTTTGTATGCATCATATGTACGAATCCCCTCAATGAAGAATTACTTAAGCTCATCGACTAGTGGTTGCAAGAACACATCAATATCATTTTTCGGGGCCTTAGGTTCAGGGATCAACAAGGACATCATCAGGTAAGGATATTTCATGCACGCCCATGTGGGCAAATTGTATAGTACAAGCAACATTGTCCAAATGTTGTATGGCTTGCTCATAATACTGAAGGGGTTGAACTCATTGCTGGCTAGACCAAGCCTGACATTACAAGGATTGGCCGCAAACCATGCATAGTTTTTCATCAAACTCTTTCCATACGCGAGAATCAGTAGGATTTCTCATACTAGTTGGATCGTCAACATGCTCGTCTATGTGTCATCGCATGGCAACAATTGTCTTATTTGACATGAACAACCGTTGCAGTCGTGGCTTCAAAGGGAAGTATCGCAGAATTTTATGGGATCCTATGTGAACTTGTTGTTCTTGAAATCCACCTAGATGCTTTGCACTTTGGACACTCATCATTGCAATCATTTTCCTTTCAAAATAGGATATAATCATTCGGGTATACACGTATTTTTGTGTATGTGAAGCCCAACTCATGTTGTAAGTGTCGAGCCTTGGTATATGATGCTGGCAACAAGGCATCAGGAAATGTCTTCTACAAAAGCTTTATGACCATGTCAAAGGACTTCACAGTCCACCATCCAATTGTCTTAATATGAAGCAACTTGACAATGAAGAACAATTATGAGAACGTTTTGCAGGTTGGATGTAGTGGACGTTAAGCGTTTGCTAGTAACCCCTTGAAATTGAGGTTAAGTATAATACTAGAGCTTTCCCCTTTGTTGGGTCATGCCCTAGAATCAGATGTTGCAGGTGTTGGATCCATAAAGGAACCAACACGGATGTCATCTAACATGTCGTCTATATCAACAATATATGCATTGTCGTTGTCTTCATCAAAACCTTCTTCAGTCAAAGATGTATTGGCGAAATTTTCATCCTCACCGTGGAATATCCAAGACCGTATAGCTTGTATCTATCCCAATGATGAACAAATGATCCTTAACTACATAAAGAGGTTGGAAAGTTCTATTATGACATTGCTTACAAGGAACCCTAATGCGATCTACACTAGGTGCTTGGGCCTTGGCCGCTAAGAATTGTTTAACCCTAGATGCGCTAGACTGCAATCTATTTTCGATATGCATCCAATACTTATCCACCTAGCATGAAAAGCAATGTTTTCCAAGTTAAAATAGAGCACATCTATGTAATCTTCAAGGGCTTATGTGTCCTGGTGAGAGAAAAAAAGACTTGCAGGACTCATAGAATAATAAAGACATTGTGCAAAAACAAGCAATGATCGTCTCCATTAAATTCTAAAGTGACTCACTCTATGTTACAAATTAACTCATAAGCATACTTATGTGCAGTCACATTTTTTAGCATTTGACGCAACTAATTAATTACTTCTAATAACCTTTATGAAACGGTAAATTCTACGTCTAGGCATCCTTCCAAATCTGAGACTCATATGCAAGACAACAAAAGATTGGATGCTTGTAAACACTTTGTAATCATGGAGTTAACGATTAAAGAAGGTGTTAAAGTACAAGAGTCTTGACAGTGGTTTCTGCCTAGTATAGAAAAGATGATAGGATTATTAAAATGACCTAATAATTTTGTTTTAACACCAATTGCATATATGCATCAATAATAACAACGATCAAGAAAAAAACATAAGAATTCAGAATACATCATATAGGGACATGATAACTTTTGATACAAGGAATGGGCTTGCAAAGTTTTTTAATTGGATGATTTTTACTTACACTTATCATGTCAAAACTCTTTTGATAAAGAGTGGAATAGGTCCTTAGGAAAGGGGGGGACCCACGAACAACACAATCGTTTCTTGGCGTGATTTTTTGTTTTCCTATTAAGCAATAACTTTGCCCCTTACTCTTTGTGGACAAGTAACTTTAGCTTTTTCAGTGGAAATATATTCTTTGATAAGCTAGCTTCATACTAAGAATTAACAATCCTTTCATCAGATAAGCAACTTTATATTGTTCATAAATATTGTTCATACTGAGAATTAACAATGTGAGATCCCAGATTACGTGTATTTTTATGTATTGTTTTATTCTTCTTTTTGATTGTTTTAATTTATTTAATCATATTATTGGTTGTATTTTATTTGTTTAAAATTATTATTTGAACTATTAATTAGTTAATATTAATTTTACGTTATTTTTATGTTTAAATATTGAGTTACGTTACTTTTCTTATTAATTTTAATGTGAGGTAATTATTTTAATGATTGGAATTAAATTCTTTTATTTTATTATGTGATTTTAATTGATATGCTTTCTTTTTATTAATTATTGTTTTGTAATTAAATTACGCTTTGGTTTAATTTATTTATTGTTGGGTTTTAAATATTTTATTTTATTGATATTGAATTGTAGTATTTTTAGTTGGTTTTTATTTAATTTATTGTGCTCTTTTTTTAGTTGGACTTCATTTCCTTTTTCCTTTTTCCTTTTATCTTTATCTTTTTCTTTTCTTTTTCTCTTTTTTCTTTTTTTTTTTTCTTTTTTCCCCTGCTTTCCCCCCCAACCCGCGCGACCACCCCCACGATTTCCCGTTCAGCTCTCCAGCCCAGCAGCGACACCACCCTCACCACTAGGACCACTACCTGCCAACCAGTCTACCCCGATGACCCCAGCCCCGGACAACCTCCCACCTCCCTTCCACGGGCTGAAATCCGAATGGGTATTGTAATACCCATTCATGCGTTTTCGAGCCACCGTCAGCCACCTATGGTGCCGGCAACCTACCAGCACCCTTCCCCTTCATCGGCGAGTATAACCCACCGCCGGCAACCCCTCATTCCTTCCACACAAGCAACCTACAAAATGGGTTTTAGATCCACGGGTTGAGCAACCCAACCGTCGCTCGCTGCCACCGTTAACCTAGCCGCCACTACCAAAGTGCTCCGCTATCTCAGGCGACCTCACCCCTAACTCAGCTCCTCAAACCACGGTCCCACCTTCCTTGTACAACTCCAAATTCGAAAATGGGTTTCCATCCATTTTGAGCCCGATTCGCCACCTTCTGGTGGTTGCACCACCTCACCACCACATTCATGAGATTCTCCACCCTCCATTAAGTATTTTCCTAAATTTTGGTGTCAAATTGAGCATTCTAACCCAACGTATGAAGTGATCGCTATGAGCGAGGTGGATTGGCGCGTGTTCAAAGATATATGTTTTTACCCTCTGTAAGTATTTTCCAAATAAATTTTAAGAATTAAATATATTTTGCATTAACAATTGTGTGTTTGGTTGATGATTGAACTTGCTGATTGTTGGATAATTATTTATGATGGTACGCATTGTGTAATTGCACGCTGGTTCATGTATATAATTGGTGTTTTGAGGTTTCTATGTGAGACATGATTTTTTCGGGTTATTGAAATGATTTGATTGATCGATTTTGAAGGAGACGTACTGTAGGGATGGTGGTGAGCAGGGATGGTGGTTTAGTCCCGTTTGTGATTCCCACCTACAATATTACTGGGATTATGGATTTTAACAGTTTTGACGGAGTCATAACGGGGACAGCGATACGTAACGCCCGTTATGGTCTGTGTGTGTACTTCATATCAAGGATGGCGTTACGTAATGCTTGTTATGAAAAGAGTGTGTGTAGGTCATAACGGAGACGACGATATGTAACGCCTGTTATGATTGGTGATGTGTGTATGTCATATCGGGGACGGCGATACGTAACGCTCGCTATGATTGAAGTGTTTAAGTCATTACGGGGATGGCGATACGTAACGTCCGTATGACTGGCATGAATGTGAGGGTAAGTAGAGATGGTGGTAGAATCCCGCTTGCGATTCCCGCCTATAGTGTTAGATGATGATTTTATGTGTTCTATTTTCTGAAAAAATGGTAGTGATTTTTAATGGATTTAATTATTTTGAAAAAAATGATTTTAAACTTCATGCATATGGTGTTTTGTTCATGCTTTCTGTTGTTGCATGATGTATTTATTATCTTTTAATTTGTTTGGGATTTTACTTGCCTGCAATGTCATTTTTGGCATCGTAGTTTTTTGGATGCAGAGGTTGAGGAGGCGGCTTCGCCATTGAGTATCGTTGTTTTAATTTGTTATCTTGGGAAATGTTTTTACCTTTTGATAAATTTGTATTTTTGTTATTTGTCTTTCGGATGACTGTATTAAATCTCCTGTTGGAGAATTTGTATTAAACTATTTTGTAAAATATTTCTAAAAATTCTAGTACTTAGATATTGACTTCAATTATTCGCCACTTTTATTTGTGCTTGTCACATGTTCACACTTAGCACTTGACGTTAGGGGTGCGTGACCTGCGTTGTCATCATTCCAACGCCTTGATTCTCGTATTCTTTAAAAAAAATTTGGGAGCGTCACAAACAATCCTTTCATCGAATAAGCAACTTCATACTAAGAATTAACATACTAAGTAACTCTCCATAAATATTGTTCATTTTTCTTGTAACAGCCTTCTTTTATTTTTTAGGATGCCCTTTAGGTTTGAATATTTTTTTAATAAACCTTGCATGTGGCAATATAAAGTGATGTCATGTCAAGAAGATCAACTGAGCGGGCACATAGTAAGTTTCAGATGACCCAATAGACTACTCAAAAGAAATTTCCTGGACATGCCATTGGCAGTCACTGAAATGCATATATGTGTGGCCAGCTACAACCATCCAAATTTGATGATCAAAGCCATCGCATGCTAATTGCAAGCTTGCAAACATCTTTAGAATTGCACAAATTCACCAGCTTGATAGGACATAATCCCCAAAAATTTGTAATATTTTAGAAACCTTTTAGCGCAAGATACATAAACAGAGCAAAGTAAATGCCCAAACTTTGGTACACGGGTAGCCCACAAACTATAACCTATGCTTTTGATTTAAGATACAATCATCAAAACTCTATATGAAACATAAACAGTCTAAATTGAAACCAATATCAAGTTTTCATATTTGCGAGTTCAAGGCTACTAAAACCCATAATCTAGTTGCATGGATAAAAACCAAAACCTTTTCACGGGTCTCACAACAAAAAAGAAGAGGATAGCCGAAAGTCATTCGTATGTATATAGGAACTTCACCATATGGTCTAATATTTGGGAAACACCGAAGCTAACCAACAATTAAAAATTACACATTGAAAAGATTGCATCAGATTCACCGGGGGAAGAGTGCGAGAGGGAGAGGAACACAGTTAATTCAACAAAATCACAAAAAGAAGCACCAAGCGTCATTCGGGGGAGCAAACAGATGGAAAATAGCCAATTTGAGGGAAAACGTGTATGACCTGGCCGTGGAGTTGAATGTTCTGTGATGCTTGAAGGGAATTGGCCAAAATCTTGCCGGCAGTGCTTGCATTAGAAGGACGGAGACAAGAAGTTGGAACCGGAGGGGAACAAGGCTAGGGATTTAGAGATGGGTGTATCGGGGCCTGTTCATTGAACACCAGAGGTAATTTATTTGGTGTTGATCATCCAAAATAACGGCTAAATTGTCGTTTTTGTGTGTTGCACATTTTGCCGCGACATTAACTCGCCGCAATAGCCTTTTGGCCTAGGAAAATACAATCATCGCACGCAAACTGTGGCAAGTGGGTGATTTTAATTGCAACGGGAACGGGTTGTGTCAAACATGAGATTCTCCCACAATGGCGAGTTGTGGGAAAAGAATTGGAAGCAAAAACTCCTAATTCTTGTAGTAAGATGGTTTTCTTTTAATTATTGTTAGCAAAATTGCTTAAAAATAAATCAACCGGTACAAGGGAGCGGTTGCCGTAAATAAAAGTCTCGATCGGTTAAAAGAAAAACGTGCAATTGGATGCCGAGTGATCCAGTGAGTTTGTAATTAGAATTGGATGCCGAGAATTGGATGTAATTAGAAAAACGTGAGAGAAAGAGATAAGAGTGGAATATCTTCAGGAAGGAAAAAAGAATTTATTTTTCTTCAATTTTTGCTGTATTTTTTAATTAAGGAAGATTTTGGTAGCAAGATTGAGAGGCTAGATTCCCGGAGGTCATGTGATGAAAGAGATGTTATCATATGACACATTATATATTCTGTTATGCTAAATCACCCGGCCCCAATAATAAAGATCAACATGCAACATATAATATATATATAATAGTACATATATATACGCTGCGTGCATGCATGCATTGGAAAATTTGAAATGGTAATAATATAATCATTCTCGAGTGTATTGTACTCAAAGAATATTTAGGAAAATGAAAGTCTCCGACGATTCTGGATGCCTCAGCCTTTTGACTCTCTCGAGCGACCTTGTTTCTCAACATTCTATTTCTCGTGGGTCCAAACCAACAATTTCGGTCTCCAACATGAGCTGTTGCTCAGATCAATCTTTACGTGCACACACACATCTATATATATGTATGTATATATATATGTATGTATATATATATATATATATATATATTAGCTTTCGGCTTTGGCCCCACTTGTTTCCTGCCAAAGAATACAACTACGGAAAGTGCAAGGCATAGAGCCAATTTCTGATTTCTTTCTCTTTCTTAGAAGATCAGGGAAATCAGAGAGGAACCAAGAAATTCAGCTTTCCTGATTCCCAAGACCAAAGAGCTGCATTCTGGGAATGTCTATTCCTCCTCCTCCTTCTGCTTCTGCTCAAGTTAATTATTTGGTGACATGTAAAATGCTTTCAATTTCATCAAAGGTCACCAGTGACCAGAGAAGGCATGAAGAAAGCAAAGCTTACCCGGTCCTTTCCGTAAAGTGATTCGCATTCTCTCTCTCTCTCTCTCTCTCTCTCTCTCTCTCTCGCTTGAATGGAGGGATATTTTCAATCTGTCTTTTCTCGGCTCATAAGTATGCCCATCTTTGGTGTTTAAAACTTAACCTAATATTTATATTTTGGGTACCTCGGACACACCTCATTTTGATGTAACGTAACAAAATCCGCTGAACTATTTCCTGCTTAAGGTATTTATGCTCACAACTCGCACTATAAAAAAAAAAATAAAAAATAATTAATTTGATGCATCTAAAAAGAATATAAATAATCAAATTATGTTATTTTTATCCATTTATTTTATAACCTCAGGAGGATATTTTCTTAGAACGTCTATATATGGTTGTTTCTCACATGATATAAATATATATATCTATTTATATATACGTACATATAGTTGTTACAAGTCCACATCCACGTCAAAGCTAATTTATATACGTTAGTTTTTTTTTAAAAAAAATTTGCATATTAAGAAATTACTTTGGAATAAAAAATCACCAAAATTTAGCTAGATGTGACAATCGGAGGTGGGTGCATGGCGATTCTTATGGCCGGTGATTGGATCAAATGGTTCTTTCTTTCCCATCATCACATGTTGATAACAATTTTCTTTCTTTTCTTTTAAATAATTATGTTTATATTGTTTCTAAATTAAATTTGACTTTTAATATTAATTTTTTAAGGATGTATTATGTTGTGGTTATGCGATAATTATAATGAATATAATAAATAAAATAATCAAAAGAAAAAATAAGAAAAAAAATATAAAAATTTACATTATTTGATAATGTATCTATTTCTACGAGAATGAACATTAATAAAAATTTTATCATATCAAAAATAAAATTATCTATATCATATGTATTTTTATATGTACTCTAAATATATAAACGTATTTAATAAAATTTATGAACCCCCCCCCCCTCCCCGGAAAAAAAAAATAATTTTCCAAACAAAATATCAATATCAATTTATAAAAATCTGCCACTTTATTATTGTATACGGATCAAATATGAAACATATTCATATTATTTGACTGATGTCTTGAAAAGATGCTGACCCTTTGTATAATATATTATAAAACGAATGGTCATGGTTTATAAATCTTAACACTGTGACATATCCTTTTCTAATCATATATATATATATATATATATATATATATATATATATTGTAGTATATTCTGCAGGGAGGGCAAGGAATAACTTTTTTGCTCAAATATTTATTCTTTTGTCGGGGCTGTCATTCGTTGGTTTTTTTTGTTGATTGTCATGCAAGCATTTTCCATTGGCCTAGGGAGAACTACGCTCACTCATTTTAGACAGAAATGGAAGGATACATCAGATCAGAGGTAAGAGGGACTGGTATGTCTATAAAACCCGTGACATAAGCGATGTTTTCACGTGGAGTTCTTCGTACAATAATGCTCCAGCAAACTTCCAATATTCTCTGTTTTTTCTTGCATCCTTATTCGAGGGGAGCACCGAGCACGAAGACCGACGCCCGATTAATGTAAGAGTACTATATAATTAACTTTACTGTGTGATTTGGAACGTCAAAGACCTTATCATTTTAATTAAAACTTGTCTCACTATATAAGAGTTATAAATGCACCTTGGTTCAGATCTATAATCATAGATCCAACTTTTAGCTAGGTCATCATGTAGTTATGAATGGCATGATTCATGAAGAACCCATATGGACAGCCTTCGGATAAAATTTCACATGAAAACGGTAGTCTGCAGATCAGCTAGCAGACAATTCTGAGATGAGTTTTTTAAGAAGTTAAAGAAAGGTGAAGAAATTCTTCAACCCTTTTTTTGGGAGGGGGGGAGGGGAATATGTTTTATTGTTTTCGCATTTTTGTATTGATCAACCTGCAAAGAGATGTATGGATTTTTTTTATTTTTTATTTATTTTTTAAGCAAGAACGTGCAATATGGCCCTGCCAATTTTGAGATTCCTATTTAACAATATCATAAATGTAAGTTGAACTTGAGTTGTTAGTAATGAGCAAAATATATGTACGTAGTTGATCTAGCCGGTGTTTGAAACGATGTACATGATGTCAGCGTCAAATTTTGCAACTTGTTCTAGTGAATGCATGTTTGATGCCCTAATGCGTTGTAGTAATTATTAGGACCCCATGCATGATGCAACACAATATATATATATATATATATATATATATATATGGCTTCCAATATGATGTGCTCATCCAGATTTGGTTTCATTTAGTTTTTTCTCAACAACATTAATGGAGGTGATGTTTATAATGATTTAAAGTAAGGCTTGATCCAATCATTATCATGGAAATTCAGCTTGCTCCTTTCAAAATTTTGATATTTATATATATACATGGGTACTGCTACAAGGACCGATCTACCTAATGATCATATCCAGACGGATTTGTACATTTCAGAACATTTTATTTTTTGAACTTTTATTTTATCATTTTTCTAATATTTTAAATAAATATTTTTTTAATAGAAAATACATAAACTTAATAATATTCACTAACTTAATCACTAAGAAATTAAAAAAAAAATCAAAATCAAAATCGGTCAACTATTGGTACAAACTTCGGTTCACTTAGCATTACTCTCTCTCTCTCTCTCTATATATATATATACACATATAATACCACTCAAATAAATGGAAACTATTTCTAGCAAAGTACTATAGCTTTGTAGCCGCTGAGATTATAACACACTCGAACTCGAAGCCAAGAGAATCACTCTATAAATTAAATCAGACCGTCCCTCCCAGAAAAAGCTCCTCATGAGTGGAGGGTGGGGGGTTTATAAATTCCTTTTTTATCTTTTTCAAAAGTCTCCTATGCGGATCCCTCCTTCCCCCTCTCCCTGATTCTTTTCTTTTTCTTCTCCTTCTATGATAGTGTTCTTCCACGGTATTGCTTTATTGGAAATTGAAAACTAGATTTTCGCCTTTCACCAACAATGCATCACTTTAATACCCACTTCCCATCACCAGAGTTCCCACTCGTGACTCGCCCATCTTAATTCACAGATAAATAAATTTATCATCATCTTTCTTATCATCTTTTCATTATCTCATGATCACGTAATAAGAAAGCAGATGAAGAGTAACATTACTCTAATTCCACCGACGCGTTCTGGTTTCAATGGCAGATGATCAAGCCCATATCCCGCATAAATATTCTGACGAGATGCCAATCATGCATGCATGGTGGCAATCCGGCTCCTCCTTCCCTTTATCTAAAGATCAGAAGAAGTGGGACTACTTTTGCTGGGAGCGAGCTTTTGCTTAGTCTCGACTCTCTCTTATCTGTCTTCTATGTGGATCTAATTGATCATAGACTGGGGAGTTTTACCCGATGAGCAGGTTCTATTAAGACACCTTATACCTATAATATGTATATATATACAGGGGCGCACCCACTTGTAACGTTGATGGTGGGGGGCTGCAGCCCCCAAAATTCTTCAAAAAATTGATATATAATATATAAATATATATATTTACATATATATAATATTAAATTATCACTTAAATTCTACAAAAACTAAAACTTGTCCCCCAAATTTTCATTAAAATTATTTTTTAAAATGTCAATACATATATAATTTTATTATAACTTTTAACTTTATTGAAATTCAAATTTCAACTCACCTAATTTCAGAATTACTTTAACAGTCTAATTCTAAAAAAAATATGGTTATTAATTTATATGATTGTCAAAATTAATTAATTATACTTACTTATATAGTTTCACTCTAACTTGATTGTATGATTATGAGATATACTTCGTTAAAAATCTAACATCGATATATCAGTAGTTATTAGAAATTTTTTATATGTATTCTTGATCCATAATTTATTTTAAATCAAAAAATAATATGAACAAGTAAAAAAATTGATTTTTTTGAAAGGACGTAGATAATTCGAAAAGTAATACATTTAGAGAGTTTGACAACAAAAAAATGTGATACTTCTATCATATCCTTTTAAAATTTATATATAGCACACATTTTATCGATCACCCCCCAAATACAAAATCTTGATTCTGTCCCTATATATATATATATATATATATATATATATATATATTGTGATTTGTGCTTGTCAACCACAGAAATATTGCAGTATTCTTCTGAACTGTATCAGTATGTATTGAAAGTCGCCTGATCTTTCGGTGGCACTCACCTTGACTTGGTCAAATAACGTGCGGGAGCCCTTGCTGCATGCACTCCAATTTATTAGTGAAATTGCTATTTAATTTTTCTTTCATCAGAGGGAGGGGTCTCGATCAATCTGTTGTTGTGATGTGAGGAATGGAAGAGATTCAAACAAATAGGGGTCCAGTATGTATTCCCTTTTGATGATCGAATAAATTGAGGTTGAAAGAGAATGAACACCCGACTGAATATATCGTCAACGACACCCACAAACCAACGCTAAAAACCAACCTGCGAGCAACCACCTTTTAATAACACAAATCTACACTTTCACTCAATCTTAAGCGCGTCCATGTAATTAATTACTACTGGTTGGTTTATGACAATATGATAAACCTACATTTCTTCAGGCCATATGAAAATTATATATATATATATATATTGATAATTTTAGGTCCAATTTCAAAAGTGCACCTGGACCAGTCTATTAATTAGAAGTGTACAATCGTCCCCCCATCTCAAGCATAGGACCCTATTAGTTCCAACATAGTCTATACATTCGGCAGTACCCCTTCTAGTATGATCCAATGCATGCATGCCATCACTGTCTTCTTAGCCTTGGGATGTTATGTTTGTTTTAAAGCGGAAGTGGTGTCTTTTTAATGGGATATAATAATGTGTTTTAGTTGTAGTTTTGATCTTAATTAAATGATTATGTTCTTGAATCTTGAAACGAAGTGTAATTATGTATCATGTGAGGCCGGGATTAATATATAATATATTTGAGTCATATATATGTTTAGTAAATAATTAATTTCTAGCCAATGAATAGTTTTCCTGGCCACTATTTACTACAAGATGTAACCACATTACCCATTTAGATGTATAGTACTGCATGAACAACATATTATCTTCAATATTTACAATTAATATGGGTATTATATGTTGTATTTCAACCATTGCAATTAAATTAGCTTGTCAATATTTCAACTTCAACTCATGTACTGTTGAACTTGAAATGGCATTTTCTACGTACATCTCTGATTAATTAAAATCCCGGCCTGTTCCTTTGAGTAGTTGGACTCATCATGAACCCATAAGTTACAGGAGCATAATTTAACTTTTAATGGTAGAAAGCCTATGGCAAATGACTGCTGTAAAAAAAAGCCGAGATAATACAAGCGTGTTTCACGCGCGCATGTATGGGCCGAAGCAAGGGCTTTAAAGCTTAAATAAATGCTTTTCATGCAAGCTTATAAAAAAGCAAAAAAGAAAAAAAGAAAGAAGGTTGAAAAAAGGGTGCTTTCTCCATGCAAATGAGAGTGATTTGTTTCTACCAATGACAAAGAAAGTAATCTTTCAACTAATGAAAAAGAAAGTCATCCACTCACATTATTGTTCATTTGACACATGGAAGTTGGAACAAACTTGTACGCTTCGAAGTTGACATAAGGAAATGTGAGAGGGAGAGAAGGGAGAGAAGGTAAGTAGAAAGACATGTAGTGGGTCGTTGTTGGGTGGCAACCCTAGATGGCCCATTCCTCGAAGATAGGGTAGTAAATGCAAAAGCAGCAGAAGATACAGTACTCTTTTGGCAGAACAAAAAAAAAAAAGAGTAATGATGTGAAAGATGAGGAAATGATTTTGTAATCGATTACTCTATGATTGATGAGGTTGAAAAAAACAAAGTCGATAGCTTAGGAATTGTGTGTCATGAGTGAGAGGAAGAGAAAAAGCTTTTCCCCCGCTCAAAGTTATTTATTTATTTTTATTTCTTTACACCAAAAGTAATGAGACGAGGACTGCATGGGTTATTTATGACAAGCATGTGATAAGAATTTTATATATTCGATCAAAATTTTATCTATAAATATAAAAATAAATAAAGCAGAAAAGATCTGATCTGACAATAAATGCATGGATGATGACTCGGAGAGGAAGGTGGTTTCTTTAGGGTTTTTGCTGTTATCTTGACCTAGGGGTCAGTACCCTGATAGGTGGTGACAGCTAAAAGAGGGGGAGGAAGAAAGAATGGGTGAGTTTGTGTGGGGGTTTGTGCGGATGTGTGACTGAGCCTTCACATCCTGCCTTGTTAAGTGCCCTGAAGTGTGAGGCTGACATTGTCCTTCACGAAAGTCGCTGACCATCTTGTCTGGTCTGCCCCGCAGTTAAGGCGCGCTCTGTGTTATAAATATGCTATAAAGTTGTATAGAGTTAGGACCAAATAGAAATTTATTGATGGTTTATTTTAGAGGTTGAAATTAAAAATTTTAATTTTTTTAAAATTTTTTATTATATTTTTTAAAATTTTTATATAAAATATAATAAATTTTAAAATTACTTTTTCAAATTTTATTTTTAAATTAATATTAAAAAATATATATTATAATAATATTTTATTTTTTTTTTAATTTTTATTTTATCTCATTTTTAAAAACAAACAGAATCTTAGAATTAAAATTGAGATGAAATGAGATTTAAAAAAATTAAATTATTTATATTATTTTGTAATGAAATTTTAAAAAATATAATAATTAAATAAGATGAAATAAAATAAAATAAGATATTTTTTGTAAACAAATGGGCCTGAATTAATTTGGGATTTTGCTATAATCCTGTTTTCGATCTAGTCCTAAAGGATTTCTGTCATCAACGCAGCTGAGATTTGGGGCGCAAGGCAATGTCTTAAGATCTGAAGTTGAACTTATTTTATAAGCCATGCTAGAAACGTAGGCTTTAACAAATTATTTAAGCTTGAATTGGCTCTAACTATCGTAGCTCGCGCGATGGGATAATTTGTTGGAAACTCGGGTTTTAGCATTTCCATGCACCTTTTTTTTAAAAGCATTTCCATGCACTTCTCTTTGAATTAATGAAGGTTTCGTACGTTCTAATTAAGATATATGTCGAGAAAGGGCCAACAAACTTTTCTTCTACTTTTATGGTTTGGAACTTTGGATGTAATAAGCTATAGCTAGAGTAAGGGCCGAAGCGATTGTGTGTGTATATATATATATATATATATATATATATATATGATTAATTGGAACAGATATACTATAATACTTTATTGAAAGATCCAAATTATTTGATTTATATTTTAACAGGATTAGACAATAATGTAATTGAAATATCATTGAAAGGTTATTATAAAGCACAAAAACTTCTCAATATTCCCAAATAAATAGAGGTTCTCTAAACTACCTACACTCATCTTTATTATCTGGAATATCACAAATAGTGAGAGATCCAAATATGGGACGAGGAAGAAAAGATCTGCAAGTCAAAGTCGCTAACTTGAGAAGAGGCTGGTGGGATCGATGGCTTTGCGTTCATATCAAATTGTTCATGATCGGAATATTTATAGTTGGAATTAACAGATTATCCTATTTGTTTTGCCCAAAAAGAAGTAACTGATGTACGTTTACTAACATTCTTCTTGTCAAATTGATATGTTAGTTTCAATAATGTTTTAGACTATTCATAGGAATGGGGGTAAAAGTAACCGATCGTGGAATTAAGCATATCATTAGTCAAGCAAATTACAAATATATGTTGAATGAACATCAAGACTTGTAGATTATAACATCATTAGTATCATAGATTAGTAATGCATACATATAATAATGTATTTTGGGTTTGGGTTTGGGTTGGGTCCGATATTGAAAAAGACATTGGTTCTTGCTTTTGATATTTGTAGTATATGTTTGAAATTGGGGAGAAAAATATGGTTTATAGCTTTAGAATTTATAAACGATAACTTAAATAATAAGTTTTAGTACTATTAAAAATTTATTTATTGTTTGGTAACTATATATTTAAAACACTTTTAAACATGTTAAGTGATTTAAAAATGTTACATTCGTTTATAAACTAATTAAAAATGTGGTTTTTGATATAAAAATACGATTATTTAAATTTTTAAGGATTATGACCATGTCTTTAAAAGTTTGAAAACTATAATTATTTGAAAATTGTATGGATATTTTCGTCCAATAGCAACCTTTTTAAATTTTGAATTATGTCATGCATTATCCAGAAAGAACGTTTGAGTAAAAACATCACAATGATGATTTCCTCAAACGTACTTATTGGCTTATTTGAGATTAGAAGTACTTGAATATGTAACAGCAAAATGATCTAATTTTTTTTTAATTAAAGAGCTTTTAAGATTATTTAAATACTTTTTAAAACTTGTACTACAACCCCAAATTGGCCCATGATAGTGTGTTCCTCCAAATTAAGTTTCAGTTCAGCAATATTAATAACATTGAGGAGATGTGATACATTAGACCTATTTTATAATAAAAAGAGTTTTACAATCTAATGCATCACTATGACTCATATTAGTTTTTGAGTCATATTTTATGAGATCTCTTTTCAACCAGTCATTTCTAAAAATAAGCAACTTCCTTTATTTCTTTCCATACTTTGTCCCACGGCTCTACAATACAATTATCTCCTTTCAAGACATAACAAATTTGAACGGTCTGATCTCATTTGTTTTTTTTAATGGCCACATGCAAGCATATATATATATATATATATATAGTGTGTTTGTGTGTGTGTGTGTGTGTGTGTGTATATATATATATATATATATATATATATATGATATATGCACTCGTAGTGTGTTTGCAACTCAATTAAAGTATGTGCTTACCCTAGCCAGTAATTGGTTTAGCTGATTGGAAATTTTAAGAAAAAAAAAGATACACCGAATGAATTTTCTTTTCCTTGGTGGTCCTATATATATATTATATAGGTCTAATAATTGAAAAGGAAACCAAAGAAAAAAAAAAGGATAAAGGAAGTGCTACTTGTCAAGTAGGTTTTGTACATGAATCTTAAGATAAAAGGCCGGGACCAATACACAGAAAGATAGGGTTGGTCCATTAATTATATCATAACATGACCAGACCCAGATCCCAAAATAAGTGGACCAAAGCACAGAAGAGGTTCTAAATGAGGACTAGATCGAAGGAAGTCAGTACATGAAGGCATGCCAGATCATCAGCTACCTAATAACCAAAATTCAACCCCTTAAATATTAGGTACCACTCTTTGCGATAGATACCTTGTATTAAAATTTTCTGTTCCGCAATACATGCATCCATCTGATACATGATTGGTCTTCTGCATCCCTACGTGTATTCTCTGGTATTGGTACCTCAATTTGTTGAAAAGTCGGCACCATTAATGGCGGTCTTCATCATGTAGCTAGCTAGCTAGCTAGGTCGAGGACAACATTAACTAAAATAACATGGGCCGTTAATTTTGACTTGGCCCAAATATCGG